>OY757943.1:42087115-42214615 GCA_963585895.1 Sepioteuthis lessoniana
GTTGATTATTATGAGGTGTGGTCTTCTGGCCGATATTATGTATGTCAAAGTCCCATAGGAGTTTATGTGTGTTATTTTCTAGGACATATGCTGGGGTTGTGCATATACCATTTGTTCGCATGGTCAAATTTAAATTTCTTGCACATCTCCCAGTGGATCTCCTTGCCCTCCAAGTCGTGTCTAGTCTTATACTCCTTCTGTGCTAATTTGCTGCATTCGCTAATGATTGTGAGAGTGATTGTTTCGTATCTATGACCACATAACCTACATTTGCTATTTTGTTGAGTCTTATCTATTCTTGCTTTGATATGATTGGTTCTTATGGTGTTGTCCTGTGCTGCTATTAGGAGAGTTTCCATTTCTCTCTTAAGGTTTCCTTTTCTTAGCCAGGTCCAGGTTTTCTGGTGTGAGATGTTGTTAATTAGTCGTTTAAAGCGGCTATAGATTTTTTTTCCCATTTTTGTTTCCTAGTTATTGTCATTCTATCATCTATTGTGTTGTTGGTATCGTTTCTGATGGCTGTCATCAGTCCTCGTTCGTGTTTTTCTATGTAATTATCTATTTCTGTTTTGATTTAATTGGTTCTTATGGTATTGTTTTGTGCTGCTATTCAGTATTATTATTATTATTATTATTATTATTATTACTACTGTCACTACTACTAGACTGTGTGATTATCCCACCTGTTTAAACTGGTAGTTTTTTCACTGAAGTCTGAGGAACAAGTCTCCTCAGCTCTCCAAGACTTTTCGAAATATTTTAGCTGATCTTAACAGTGCTAGAATCTGAATAGTTTCAATTCTTCCTCTGATCTCCAATTTCCTTAGTCTCAATTCCAGATCTTTAGGGGCCATTCTGAAGACATCAACTGCAATTACCATCAGTCATCATCATGTTCCATAACTTTTTAGCTCTCTAGCAAGATCTTGGTATTTTTTTCAGCTCTTTGCATTTTTTTCCTTGATTCCCTGTGGTCTGCAAGAACCACGAAGTCTACTAGATGACAAATAGGTCTGGTTTTTAGGCAGATCTTAGACTTTCACTTGTTACACTCAAACTGACTTTCTCTCAGGATTTCGACAAAATTTGATATAATAGAACAGACCATTTTCACCTTTCACCTTACTAAAAGCATGAACTTCCAAATTATAAACCTTTAAAAATTTTTAAAAATCTAACAATTCTCTCAAGAGAATTGTTAGATTTTTTAAACTTTGCGTGAGGAAAGGTTTATAATTTGGAAGTCCATGCCTTTAGAAATTATGTGAGAAAATTATCAGTATATATATGTTTACAACGGTTTTTTCGGTACGTGTTTGTATTTGTCATTTATATATATATATATATATATATATATATATATATATTCGGTGATCGTTCAATAGGGGGACTTTTTCGAAAATGTAAAATACAAATTTTTCAGAATTTTTTTTCTATCAATGTAAATTTGTCATTTTTTGAAATTTGTTTATTGCAAAAATTATTTTTATCTCGCAAAAATATTTGTTTTTAGGCAATTTAAAACGATTGGAAATCAAACATAGTGGTCCAGGCTTGAACTGTCATTAAATTTTTGGTGGTTGATGAATGTAAACCCTGTGAAATTTGCTGAAAAATGTGTGGTGTGGAAAGAAAAACTATGTTTTAGTAAAAAAAAAATTCTCACAAATGAGCAAGACATTGGTTTGCCACTATCATCGAAAAGACAGTCCGTTGAGTGAAAACTCAGTGACACTCTTAATAAAGCAGTCACATTCTAAAATGCCTATAGCACTTTTCTCGCCAGTTTTTTTTTTTTTTTTTTCTGACTCTATGTAAAATTATTTTCTTACTTAAATTCCCCTCCGACTTGTTCTTTCTCTGACTCTTTATATAAATCTATACGACTCGCTAGTGTATTTGTCATTTCATCATTTAACCCTACGAAAATAACTCCAGTTGGGGCCGAAAATACTTGGGAAAAATATGGCACCTTCCTAAATGGATTCCATCCACAAGTCAAATGGCTTATGTGGAGACTTGGATGGATCAAAGAGAGAATAGGCAGATATGAAGTGTCCGTCCTATTTAATCAAGCATGTTTAAACTGAAAATACTGCCGATATATATATATATATATATATATATATATAGAGAGAGAGAGAGAGAGAGAGAGAAATTGAAAAACGAAACAATCTAAAGTAAATAATTTAATATGAAAGAAAGTCTGCACGAGAACGTTTCGAGTTTAATAAACCGTCATCAAGACGTACAAAAGATTATATTGAGTTTCGTTAGACATCTATCGGTGATCTATCAACATTCGATATCATCTTTTCTAAGTCCTGATGATGGCTTATTAAAACCGAAACGTTATAGCGCCGACTTTCTTTCACATTAAATTCTTCACTTGGATTACTTTGTTTTTAGATTTTTCTTCATATGGTCGGATTCTTTTCCATTATTTACCTCTCTCTCTCTCTATATATATATATATATATATATATATATATATTGTCATCCACAGACAGACTGTTTCGTTGTATCACAACTCTTCAGTGTGGCTAGACACGTAAGACGCTTGAAGCTGGGATCGAAACCCGCCATACTTTACGTTAGACTTCGTATCATACCGCTCAGCCAACAAGTGAACCACGTCAGCGCGGGAATTATAAGGTATTAAGTAGTAGCTTTCGTTTGTTTACATTTTAATACCTTACCAGAGTGCTCAATTCGTTCTCAGAGCTTTGCATTATGCGAGTGGCAGCCGTAAATTCCTCTGCCAGAGTGCTCAACCGCTATGGGGGAACGTTGCATCAGTTTTTTAGGACACCTTTTCAAGATATCTAACTTTCTTATTTCTTTGTTTTACCTTTTCAGATGAATAATGTCAGACATTAGGTTGACTCAGTAAATAAAAAAGCACACTGTAATCCTTGACTTTATGCGATACACATTTTTCTAGTCTTAAAATGAGCAGTAAAAAACATACTTAAGAAGATTCTAGAAATTTAGGATCAAAACTGCATTAGCATATAAGTTGCATTTTTATATTTTTCAACCAATCAGCTAAAAACAAAGAATAAGAACATTCTAGAAAAATAGGATCGGAAGTCAATTAACAGAAAATATTTAGGCTCTATAATAAAATATTAAAATACAAATCTGATTGGTCAATAAATGTCTACGCGCCCAAATTTTAGGACGATTCTTTGATCCACTCGTAGAGTATAAGTAACACACAGTCATTCACTAAGCCACTAAGTTAGTAAAGCAGTAGCCGATACTCTGTCCGGCAAATTCCTTTTCTTCCACAGTCAAAGTTCATGACCTAGCTACAGATGGCCGCGAATCACGTTAAAAAGAAAAGCCTGGCAAACTTTCTTTCATCAACGCGAAACACTGTCGCCACAATCATAAAACATATTAACTTAATATAAATAAGAACTACTTATTTACAGAATCTGTTAACATCTAACCATCCACACACGTGTAAACAAATTTATTTTCTTCCAACTTGCCAAACTTTATTTTCCAAAAGTCCATTTACATATCATGTTTTTTATTTGTTTTCACATTCTGTTTTATGTATATTAAATTGTTTGTTGTTTAATGTTCGTTGTGTCCTATTCCATTTCTTTTACGCGACTGTAAAGTTTTGTGTTGTATTTGTGGAGGAAATAAGATTGGGAGCAATACCCGTAAAATACGGACGCATATCTACTGAAATAACTAAATACATTCAACCTTTACAACTTAAAAGATCAGCAGAGGTAGCCTGTTTCCTGAATGTTACCCAATGTTTTGTTGTCAAAGTTCGAAAGGATTTGGAATCAACCTCAGAATTTAAACGCAAAATAAATGCACAGGGTTCTAATAACACCAGAACACATGACTTCATATGAAAAGTCCAAGAAATAATCCATAAGATCTCGGAGAATCAATCAGAACCATTCAAAAGAAGCTTAAAATTTCAGTATGCACCAACGAACATAAGGAAATCTAGCACTAGTCATGTGAGATGCAGAGGGGTCAGTTTATGTCAGACGTAACGAGAATTGCTCGGTCTTGCAAAGTGCTTGCTAAAAAAGTTAAAACACCGAGTGGCTAGAATGTTTCGTTTTTCTTAGATGAGAAAAGACCCTAAAATTTATGAAAATCATCTGATTACCCCAGTATTCTCAAAATTATTTTTTCTCATATGTTTTCAAATAAAGCTCCGCATGTTTTTCTAAATTCATAAAAATCCCCTAAAAACACTGATGCACCCTATATATATATATATATAGGGTGCATCAATATTTTTAGGTGAATTTTATGATTTATATATGTATATATATATAGAAGGATCATTAAATAATTTTCCAGACTTTTTTCGTATGGGCACTTTTCTTGACAGTACACACATGAAACTTTAGTCCCCGTCAAAGTAATCTCCTCCGGCTGCAATGCACTTGTTGTACCGTTCCAACGACTTCTGGAAGGCCCCATGGAAGTCCTCTTGTGTTAATGACCTTCGTCACAGCTTCTTTCATCTCTTCGATTGTCTCATAATGACAGTCTCTGAGCTTAGGGAATAAGCAAAAGTCACAGGGAGCAAGGTCTGGACTATAGGAAGGGTGATGAACTGTCTTGATGCCCATCTTGGTCAAATAGTCTGTGACAAGGATGGAATTGTGGACAGGTGCATTGTCCTGAGCCGATTTAAAGAGAGCTGGCCTCTTCCCAAGGAATCTCTTCCTGAACTCCCTTAAAATCTCAACTTTGTATTCCTTGCTGACTGTCTGTCCAGTGGGAACCCACTGCATGTAGATCATGCCAGTGCTGTCAAAATAAGAATCATCAAAAGTTAGTGAGTGCATTTGCTCTGTCTGGCCTTCTTGGGTCTGGGAGAGCCAGCATGCTTCCACTGGGAACTCTGTCTCTTGATCTCTGGGTCAGAGCAGTAGATCCAGCTTTCATCGCATCGCATTTTTTCCAAGTTTAAAACAGAATTTTATTGCATATCGTTCTTCTAAAGTCCAGATTGCATTTTTGAAATTCACCAACTGTTCATTTAAACCTGAAATCATAAAAATTGGTCAGTCATAATGTAAGATGTATAACAATAACAAAGTTAATTTTCAAGAGTCTACAACAATTCTTAATGCTTGTACAAAAAAGTCTGGAAACTTATTGAAGGCACCACGTATATATATATATATATATATACCGTTAAGAAACAGAAAATCAACAAGTAAATTCCATTATAAATTTATTTTACCCGTTCGATGCGATCGTCAGATGTGATTTTATAAATTCTCTTCTTTTAACCGTTAAGTTCGGAGAATATTTTTTATCTAACGTAAAAATTCACGTGTCATAATTCAAATATCTATGAAAATAAAATTCCTTTTATATATCTATTAAGAAGATCCTCCAATGCACAAAAAATTCCGATTTGTAATGGGTGATTTCCTTGCATCCCATCTGTTCTTCGGTTTTGATCTTTTTTTTTTATTTCATGATCAAATTCGCCAATCAACTGAACATTAAAGATAAACTTGGAAAATTAAATTAAAGGATCTTATTAACAGAGAAATATAAGGAATTTTACTTTTATAAATATTTGATTATGACACGTGAATCTTTACGTAAGATAAAAATATTCCCCGAAGTTATCGATTAAAAGAAGAGAATTTTTTAAATCACGTCTGACGAGCCCATAGAACGGGGGAAATAAATTTATAGTGATTTTCTTATTGATTTTCTTGTTTCTTAACGATATTTTGCATTGCATAAGCTTATTTATATTTGTTTACTTATATTATAAACTTTACATTGAGCACTCAGTTTGGATAATTCTCTTTGAGTCTATCTATCTATCTATGAATTAATTTTTATTTATTGCGGACTTTTTGTCCTCATCTTGTTAGTTTTTGTGTTGTTTCTTCTTTCTCTACGTTTCGGCCAAATTTCACCTCTGGCCTTCTTCAGGTGATTTACCGCGACCTCGGATATGAATGCTAAGTCTTGTAACCGTATCCCCAGTAATTACTGCCTTCCATAGTTGTTATCTATCGTATAGCGTTTCGGGAAATTGTTAATTTCTCTAACACTACATTTTTAAGGCAACACAAATGAATGACGAAACTTTTCTTTAACAACACTACAAAGAAAGTTTTTTATTTGCAGCTTTGAATAAGGTTTGCTTTTGGTGCTGCAAGACTCGTGGAGTTTTGGCTTGTTAGTGTTGGAGAGAAATAGCGTTGCGGGATGTTGATATGGCAGCATGTGTTACAGGACGTGTGAGGGATTGTGTTTAGAGTCACCGTGTGGTTTTGTATCTGGTATTTGAGGGAGAGTCTGCGTTGTCTCCATGTGGGGACCAGAGGTGAAAAGGGAACTAGTGTCGAGAGCGGAGTTACGCTCAGATCGACATAGCCAATTTTTGGGGTGACACAAAGTTGGGCCTGTGCGAGGCATGTTGTATGTTTCTAATTTATGTTCAACTGGGATTCCTCGTAGGAAATCCATAAATTAGATGGTTCCCTCGTTGAGTGTCCAAGTTGCTGCTGGTGTTGCTATGTTAAAAAGCATCGCTAAGCAGGGACGGTAGAGGAACGTCTGTTCTGGTCGCCGTCTCAAGCCAAAGAGAGTGGGTTTGGCCGTTCACCCGTTTTGCAAGCCGGAAATGAAGGCCCGGGCTGAATAGGATAAGTCATCCTGATTGGGTGAAATTAAGTGTTGAAAAAAATTGAGCGCCAAACCAAAATACGAGATTTTCCTCTTCTCTACAATCGCACCACGTTTTTGACCAAGTAAACCTCTGGTAAAATAAACGTGGTACGATAGACAACAACTATGGAAGGCAGTAATTACTGGGGATACGGTTACAAGACTCAGCATTCCTATCCGAGGTCGCGGTAAATCACCTGAAGAAGGCCAGAGGTGAAATTTGGCCGAAACGTAGTGAAAGAAGAAACAACACAAAAGCTACCAAGATGAGGACAAAAAGTCCGCAATAAATAAAAATAAATTCTCAGATTAAGAAGCCTCATCTCAAAATGATTCCAATTAAAAGATTATCTATCTATCTATCTATCTAAACGATGACTACAAATCCTAGAAGTCCTACATATAAAAACAAAAGCTTATAATTAATAGAATTCTTTTTGAAAATAATGACAATGTTTTAAAATGCCTTAAGTTTTGTTTGTTTTTTGTTAACTATAGAAACGTATGACCTTCTTGTCCTTATGGGATACACATTTTTTCTAGTCTTAAAATAAGCAATAAAAACATACTTAAGAAGATTCTAGAAATTTAGGATCAAAACCGCATTAGCATTTAAGTTACATTTTTATATTTTTCAACCAATCAGCTAAAACATAGAATAGAACATTCTAGAAAAATAGGATCGGAAGTCAACTAACAGAAAATATTTAGGGTTTAAAATAAAATATTAAAATACAAATCTGATTGGTCAATAAATGTCTACGCGCCCAAATTTTAGGACGATTCTTTGATCCACTATTACGGTGTAAATAAGACAGAGTTAGGGAGCCATTCACCAAGACTAAACTACAAGCCACTAAGCCAGTAAAGCAGTAGCCGATACTCTGTCCAGCAAATTCCTTTCCTTCCTCAACTAAAATTCATGACCTAGCTACAGATGGCCGCGAATCACATTCAAAAGAAAAACCCGACAAACTTTCTTTCATCAACGCGACACGCTGTCGCCACAATCATAGAACCCGCTATGAACTTAATGTAAGTAAGAATGACTTATTTACGGACCCCGTTAACATACACACACGTGTAAACAAATTTATTTTCTTCTTGCCAAACTTTATTTTCCTAAAGGCCATTTACACATCATATATTTTATTTGTTTTCATACTCTGTTATATGCATATTAAATTGTTTGTTGTTTAATGTTCGTTGTGTTCTATTCCATTTCTTTCATGCGATTGTAAAGTTTTGTGTTGTATTTGTGGAGGAAATAATATTAGGAGCAATACCCGTAAAATATGGATGCATACCCACTGAAATAACCAAAATACATACAACCCCCACATCCTCTTTCCAACATTAAGTTTATATGAAACTACATTCACACGGATTCCATTCCCCACAACTAATTTAAAAAAAAACACTCCATCACGTTTTAGCCAAATTTAAAAACTATTCTTCCCATTTGTGAACCCCTTTTGATGATGGCCAATGACAGGTCCGAAAGCGATTGGGAAGGAAAATTTGTTGAATTTATCAACCAATTCAACCCTGAAATTAGAACGCTTCTCTGTAGGAAAAGATTTTGATAAAATATAGATATATTCCCATATCATTTAACCAAACTTTCTGAATGAAGGAATGCAACCTAATTATATATATATGTATATATATATATATCAAAGACCAATTAGTGGTAAAACAGGCTAAGGTAATAAAAGATTTTGATAAAATATAGACATATTCCCATATCATTTAACCAAACTTAATGAAGGAATGCTACCTATATACCAAAGACCAATTAGTGGTAAAACAGGCTAAGGTAAACACACTCTAAGAAAAAAGAGGAGTGACCTGTATATAAACCTATAACCAACTGAAAACCATTCCAACTTAAAACACGAGTGAGTTCAAGTCTCATTGAGTACCCCTTTAACAAGGCCTTGTGCTGTATATGTTCTCTGACGAAAACATGCACGTATGTAAGAATGAAATAAATAAATATATCCTAAAAAATACCAATATCTTCTTGGACCTACTCATTTTAAAATATTTCTTTCTCGCTGTGGACCTACAAGAAAATTATATATATATACTTAATGTCAATATGAATATCTAGGGCGATAATCTGAGGCTGCTCTTATGCACTTACTGCTAACATATTACAAGTTTTCTCCAAAATGAAAATATGCTCAAAATAACAAAGATGGGGATATTTTAATAAATCGAATCACCACTATAATGTCAATATATTCTGCTAATGTTAAAATCAAGATTAAAATCTCTCAGTGGGCAAGTTCTGTTTATGCTATGATAAGCAAACCTCACTTGTTGACAGTTATTTCTGACAGCCAGAGGCTATTTGCCATAACAGGAATTAATGGACTCTGTTCTTATTACTAGTCACAGATGTACAACGGGTTGAAATCTAGAATCTCCTGGCTTTAAGATGTGTAGGAATTGGCATTGATCCAATCAGTGACAAGTCAACCACTACATAAAACGGAAAGTGACCAGTGTTTGATTGACTGGAAATATCCGGAACAGCGGAGTGTGAAGCAAGTCCAGACGGATGCAATAGAGTCTCTGATTTTAATGTCTTTTATGTTCTTTATTGGCGTTTGTCTTTGTGTGTTGGAGGAAAGGATTATTTTTCAATTGTTCTTGTTCATTTGTTTGTATTAGATTGAAATATGTACCAAACAGATCTGAGGATTATTGATTTATACAAGTAAAAATTATTAAAAAGAAAAAGCAACTAGAAAAAGGAGGATGAAGGTTGTTGGTTGGTCGTTTGGGCTTATGGCATATCAACCTTTGTAGGTTATTCAATGCCAAATCCATTTTTATAGGAATAATTTGTTCTATTTCAAACAATTAAGTTTAGCATACAAAAACAGTTTCATTTCAAACAATTCAGTTTAGTATAAGTACGCAGTTTAAATGTAAGTACACAGTTTAATTGTCAAAAACATTTTAATTTTAAGTTATTCAGTTTAGTCAAACCGTTCTAATTATACCAATTCAGTTTAGCATAAGTACGCAGTTTATATCTATTTGATCCAGAGAGGCCAGAGTGAACCTGGAAGTGATGGCCATTGCTCAGCATTCCCCAGAGTTCCAGCATCCCAGGAACCTAACCATCAGATTTTTTAGTATCATATCCAGGACACTTGTCGTGGGAGGGGAGTCTTACCCCTCTGCAGAGGTGCTTTTCATGTATTCTGCAGACCCCCCCCCAGCCAACTGGGTAAAAGGAGGAAGTAAACTACCTTCGGCAAAAATAAAGTAATTAACACATGTAGCGTATGTTCACCATAGTTCTTTATTTTTTAGTAAATATACTAAAAACCTTAAGGGCAAGAAATTTTTTCTTTCTAAGCTAAAAATTCTAATTTCATGAAATATTCCTTAAACAAACCAGATTAAATTATTTAAATTGATGGTATAATTTTTTCCATATAGAGGCACTGGTGGTATAATTTTTTCATATACAGGTGGTATAATGGTTATTGAGATCAGAAAGGACTTTGTGACCCAAGTTCAAACCTGAAAGAGGCTGTTTGTATTTCACATATTTCTAATCCCCTTGGGTAAGATATAAATCCAACTATTCTCCTTCCAGTTATGGGTAAATAGTGGGTTAGACTGGGTTCTTTAACCTTGGTATGGCAACTGGTCAAGGGGAAAGAAAACTCTGAATTCAAACTGGTATTAAAATACCATTGATAGCATTTGTGTTATCTCTCTCTTGGGAATTAAATAAAGTCTCTTCTTTGAAAGTAGAAGTGAGTATTTTTGTCTTGTCTCCATTGAGTGTTGAATTAGGAATCTCAACTAAAAAATAATACAGGCTATAAAAATTTTTTTTTTATAATGAATGTTTACTGCAAATCCTATTTCATGGCCTCACATAGATGTATATACAGGCCTTCATGGTAGAATGGTTATCAATCAAAATTTTCCAGAGCACTTTTGGACCTTTCATCAGCAATCATTAGGGGTTGCTTGATTGTGTAAAGAGTGTTTTTTAAAAGAGGTTTTTTAGGTCTTTTAAAACATTAAAAAATTACATAAATGCAAAGTTCGATAAAACTGGGATGCCTATATCATTGAACAAATTTAAAACAGAACACCATCAACAGTAATAGAATATTATCAAGAAAAATAGAATATCCCCCCCCCCAAAAGACTTAAGACATTTCAAAACATTATCGCTATTTTCAAATTCACCTACAAATTCCAACTTAAAACCAAGACGCTTATCAGAAAACTTGAAAGGATCTTAATAAAATTATATAGACAAAATGTGTCATTATTATTTAATCAAACATGCATACATATAAATATATATATATATATATATATATGTATATATATATATAAATGTGTGTGTGTGTGTGTGTATAAACAGGATTTGGCATTATAAAACCTATAAGGTTGATAAGCTGTAAAACTCAACTATATTTCCTTTTAATTATTAAACCAAACATGCTTAAATGAAAGGCCATGCTCAACTACACACACACACACACACACACACACACACACTCATCTATACATATGTATATATATGTAAACTGTATGGATGCGCCACATGGATGCTAACAAAACACATAGAGAAACAGCTACATTGAAACTATGCAAGAACAAATCCTGGAAACAACACCCTCACAGAAGAACAGCTGTATTGCCACTTACCTCCCATCTAAAAAATAATCCAAGTGAAATGAAAAGATATGTGTGGATCTACATTTTATTGTGAATAGTGTGTGATACTGTTGGAGAAGCCAGGATGAAATCATAAGTGATGTTCTTCTGTAGATCTCTACACATGGACATGCCAGGGTTGGCTGACCAGTAAGAACTTCTTTACATCAGTTGTGTGTGGACACAGGATGTAGTGTGTAAGACCAGTTGGGTGCAATGGATAATAGGGATGGATGGGGAGAGAGAGTCAGGGAAATTAATGCTTGCATTGCAACTTGATGATGATGTTACATATTATTAGTAAACAAATAGTTTGTAGGTAACATTTTTAAATGATCTAGAGTTCATTTGTTTACGCACAGTTAATGTTTTCAAGTATTCCTATCTCATCATAATCATCATGTTGTGCCGCTAGAACGGATATCCCTGACCCTCTCTCACCACTTCTCCCTATCGTTCGTTGCCTCCGGCAGGTCTTCAGAACTACATCCCATATCCTCACATAGCTGCTGTATGTATGTTCAAGCTGGTCGTCCTGCTTTTGCACGGCCATATGTAGGGGTCCATAGGTGTACATCACTTATGAGCTTGTACCTGCTTCTCCAGAAGTGTCCTGCATGTCTGGTTCATCTACCTTGGATAGTTTTCACAATGGGAGGCAGGTGGCTGTATAGTTGGTGCCTTATGGGGTGTTGCCGCCTGGATTTGTTCAATATTGCTGGCAGCATTCTTGTGTAATTGCTGTCTAGCTTCTTCTCCAGCCATTTTGTTGGCGTCCAAGTAGTGCAACCATCAAACACTACTAATTCTATTCAACATTATTCATTGATCTCCACACAATTAAATGGTTTCCTGTATTGCAGTGTTACACTGATAATTAATTAAACATTATTCGTTCATTTGCACACGGTTAAGTAGCTTCAAGTACTCCTATGTCATCATCATCATGTCTCGCCACCAGCGCGGATCTCCCTGACTTTCTCTTGTCACCCTTCTCTATCATCCATCGCTTCCAGTAGGTCTTCAAGGCTACATCCTGTATTGGCACAGAGCTGTTGTATGTAGGCTCTTGCTGGTTGTCCTGCTTTTGCTTGTCCATGTGAAGGGGTCCACAGGAGTACATCACTTATGATTTTGTCCCTACTTTTCCCAGCAGTCATTTGTTTGCACATTATTGAATGGTTTCAAGAATAGATGATAAATATTTCTTTTTGACTTAAAGATGGGACCCTAACAGGTACTACCACTTCAGGTCACAGTGGACCTGGGAGTAATGGCAATGAATAAGTACGCCACATTCTTCAAAGCATCAAATGCTGTTTAGTGTCATATACAGATGCAGTCGGTGTATTCTACAGCCCCAGCTGATATAAATTGAAACAATTCATCCAAGAAGGCAATCCACAGTGAAGAGTGGTGAAAGACCTCTGTTACTCCCTGCCAGCTGTGCATAAAATCTGGCACAAATTTAAAAGAAATGGGGTAGTTGAAAAAGGAAAACATACTGGTAGAGCATATTAGACATCAAAGTATCAGGGTAGAAAACATAAAACAATTTGCCTGATAACTTAATTTATAGAACAAAGAACAAATGAAGAAAATATTAGGTATTTGAGTTATGTCTGGGGTCGGGGGGTATACATTTATGGCATTGTGTAAGGTCTGAAGTCATGTTTTCTTCTCAGCTATGGGTAAATAGTAGGGCAAACAGCTCTTTAGTCTTAGTGGGCAACCAGTCTTGGAGAAGGAAAACTTAATCAAAACCAGTGGTACTCTATCAAAAAAATGGCTTTTTGTCACATCCTACAGATTTGTCTGGGTTCATCATACAAAGTTTTTGAGCGTTTTAGATGCATATCTCCATCTTTATTGTTTAGATTACTTTGTCTTGGCTGATGTATTCTAGTAAGCAGACTCTGTTGTTCTGAAACAGAGCATTTTCCTAATTTCTTTTAATATTTGAACTTGGGCCATTGGCCCAATGAGTAGGATGTTCGCCAATGGTTCGGGAGACCGGGGTTCTGTCTCAGGTCGAGTCATACCAAGACTCAAAATTGCTATATGATGCCGCCTTGCTTAGCACTCAGCATTATAAGGTGAGGATCAAGGGTAAATTGGAGCAATCCTGGGAATGGAGTAGTGCCCTTCCTGATACCTCAGTGTAGTAACTATTGAAAACGGAGCCTTCGGGTTACCCTCGACAATGGTTGCCAAATTTACTTACTGTACTTATTCCCTGGGATGTAGCATGTAGCACAGTTTAATGGGGTGGCCCATATGCATACTCAGAAGCAAAGGAAGAATTTCTCAGGTTCCTATGACCATTGATGCAGCAGTGTTTTTGTTTACTCCAATTCTCTCCTCTTTGATAACAGTGGGGCGGTGCTGTCACAGGGTTGGGATCCCTAAGACCAGTCTCACCTTGATCTTTTTTTCACAGGAACAGATAAACCTATTTCAATCACAGCCCCAAAACACAGAAAAGTATGTGTTCAATCCTGTAGACTCAGCCTGAAGTAATGGACCAATCTCACAATAACTAAGAAAAAAAATGCAAAAAAAGGTCAGACTTTTTTCTTTCCCCCTTTTTGGTCATGTGACTTCCTTCAGCCAATCAATCTACATACATCTGTGATTTGAAATTGCTACTTTTTGCATATCATTCAATCTAAACAATGATTCCAAACTTTTGATCTCTTGGTTTTGAGTCACTACAAATTTCCGTACTTAATGATACATATTACACAAGCAACTTCCACCCTCACCACTTTTTATTTGTTATGACACCTTTTTCATTCTTCAATTTAAGAATGCAGACAAGTGATATTAGGAGTAGGAGGACGTTTGTAAACCATGAATTAAATGAAATTTTTATGCCTGCTTTTACAGAATATTACTTCTAATTCCCCCACTTTTTATTTTTAGCATATGGAAATCAGACCTGACCGATAAAATGAAATGCAATTTCTTCCAGGCAGCAGTTGTATTGATACTGCTGTACGGATGCATGACCTGGACGCTAACTAAACGGCTGGAGAAGAAGCTAGATGGCAATTACACAAGAATGTTGCAAGCAATATTGAACAAGTCCTGATGGCAACACCCCACAAGGCACCAGCTATATGGCCACCTGCATCCCATCATGAAGACTATCCAAGTTAAGCGAACCAGACATGCAGGACACTGCTCGAAAAGCAGGGACGAGTTTATAAGTGATGTACTCCTATGGACCCCCACATATGACTGAGAAAAGTAGGAAACCAGCTCAAACATACATACAGCAGCTATGTGAGGGTATGGGATGTAGCCTTGAAGACCTGCCGGAGGCAATGAACGGTCAGGGAGAGAGGGTCTGGGATATCCGTGCTAGCGGCACGATATGACGATGATACTGACAATTCCACCTCTGGTCATGATGGGACTGTTTCTTAATAGTTCAATATTCCTTCATTTGAATTTTTTTAATCATTTGAATTTATATCTTAATCAATAATTGGGAAGAGTTTGTCAGTATTCAAAAAACAGCCACTTGGTTTAATGCAAGTTTTTATTAGACCCTTCAGATATTTCAAGTCGAGTAAAACAGGTTTGAATTCAGTGTTTTTTTTTATCTTTTAGAGTGTCAGGTTAACCAGGGTTAAAGAAGCCTTTCTGCCCTACTATTTTTAAGGAGTCCCCGTGGGGTAGTGGCTAACAGGCTAGTCTGCAACAACATATCAAGTGAGTTTAAACTTTAGTTGCTTGATTACATTCACTAATACCCTTGGAAAAGGTCTCAAACCCTTTATTTCTCCAGTTAATGAATTAGATAGTATCACTACTGTTATTCTGCCAAGGTGGCTTTGGCATTAAATAACCCATAAGAGTTGATTATCCATTAAACAAAAGAACCAAATCAAGTCAATTATTTACCCATAGCTGGGGAGACATCACATGGAGTTATGCCTTTTCAAAGGGCATAAGCACAAAATGAAACAATCAGCTTTGTCTTGGATTAGAACTCAAGAAACTAAATCAATTTCTTCTGACACTTAACTTCCAAAGGTGCATCTTTACCAAAAGAACACAGTCTGCCCTATTATTTACCCATAGGGGATGGGAGATAGGATGGCTTCTTGCCTTTCCTCAGAACATAAGTGCTTAGTAAAAGGCAAACAACCTTGCCTAGGATTGGAACTTGGCTCAGTGCATTAATTTTCTGCAATGATTATTGTTACACATAAGACAACTCCATGTTCTACAGAAATGAGATCAGAACTTCTTGGGTTTTATGGCATATAAACCATTGTTGGTTATTTAATGCTTAATGCTTTTTATACATATATATGAAATATATAAGATTTGGTTTGGTTTGGTCTCATGGCATATCACCCATTGTAGTTTATTTAATGCCAAATCCTTTTTATACAAATATATTAAATATATAAGATTTGGTTTGGTTTGATTTTATGGCATATCAACCATTGTTGGTTATTTAATGCCAAATACTTTTTATACATATATATTAGATATATATATGATTTGTGATCTCATTTTGTTGACAACATATTTAATCAAGCTTGTCTTCTTTTTTGCACACAGTTAAATGGTTTCAGGTATTGCTATATAGTAGTCATAATTTAACATCAGTCATTTGTTTGCACACATTGTTCTACTTGATCTATAGATAGGACCCTCTCAGGTGCAACCACTCTGGGTCAGAGTGAAGCTTGTAGCAATGGCAATGAAGGGGTACTCCGCATTCCTCAAATTTCCAAGCCTTGAGCCTCACCATCAGATTGTTTACTGTCATTTCTAGAATACTCCTTGGTGGGGTCTTACCCCTCTGCAGAAGAGTATCAATGGTGTTATATCATAGATGCTCCCTTGAGTGTTTGTTTTATTTAAATCCAATGAAACTACCATTATATTATTCATATCTTCAAGTGTCCAGTTCTTCCAAATGCTTTGGCTTATAAAAGACGCAATGTATGGTTTTCAACCGGCATGACATGCTGTGATAGAGTATTAGGGAGTTTTGTACTTTATAGTTTGCTATCACTAAAGAATCAGGAAAAAAATTCAAACATTTGGACATGACTTCCCCCTCCCAAAAGCCTCCACTATAAAAATAAAGACCTTGAGTCAAATCTTCCATCTGTCGGAGGCTCGGATAAATATCAAGTCTAATTGCGGATTTGAAAACAGGTTGCCAATTCCACTTCCGACAAAGATAGTTATAAGGAGGCAGATAAATTGTTTGATATATGCTATGAGCAGGATTTGACACAAGGTCAGTTTTTAAGCTGAGAATAACTGGTTTGAATCCAGATTTTTCTTTCTCTCAGATTGGTTAGAACCAAATCTGCCCTATTTACCAATAGCTGGCGAAGTATTAGCACAGATTGAAATGGAAACAATTTTATCCGAGATTAATTAATTCCATTTCCTACAACGATAACTGTTCATCAAAGTGCGTCTTGTTAGTAGTATTTAACTCACAGTTTAATAGGGAGAGCCAATATGCATACTCATGAGCAAAGTAAGAATGTCTTGGGGTTCTACTCCAGCTCTTTCCAGTTTGATACAGTGGGGGAGGTGCTGTCAGAAAGTTGGGATCCCTAAGACCAGGCTCACCTGGTTCTTTTAGTCAAAGCCCATTCAAAGATAAGAACTCCGCTAAAGAAAATGAAGTGTTAACATACTTTAATCCACCTAAATACACCTAAATCCACCTCGTGACATTCATTGACAATGGTAAAAGGTAACAGTTTATTGTACAAGAAAATTTCATAAAATCTTATTTAAAATCTTACCTTTTCGGCATGGGTAATATGTGACACAAGTTGTTGTATTCTCATTACATGTTCATGCAGGATACATACTGACGCAATGAATACAGACGCACACCGTAATAAATGACGCAGGAACAAAGACGCACGCAGGAAGACTTCTTTATAAAAATATTTACCTCTTACTTTATTGCAAGGGTTTGAAAAGGTTGTGTGGGGTTTTACTGTGAGAGGGAGCTGGAGATCAAACACAACTGCAATATTTTGACCCCCAAACTTATGGCTGTCAACGTTGTGTCTTTCTCGTTCTTCTGATGCTCAACCAGAGGCCCTGGGGTCCACTCTGCTGGGTGCTGGCTTTCTTTACTGCATCTTATCAGCATCTTCTCTGGACTCCAATTCATCAGGGCTTCCCAAGGGCCCCTTTGGCCGGGTTTGGCTTTCCTTACCACATCTTGTCTCCAACTCTGTCTGATCTTCAACTCAACTGGCTCGTCGAACTCAACTGAGTTATATAATCGTTCGACGCCCACTCGATCTTTGAAATCGAATGTTTAATCGTCATCAAGCGGAAATAACTGTCAGGCAATTCAGAGGTGCGTCAGTCTATAAGTGTACCATGGGAAATTTTTAGCTCGTCCCATTTCCTCAGCCAATTTCCGCCCATGCAATTTCCTCTCATAACTGCCATTAGAATGTGTCACCTCCTTCCAGTGCATCACCTTGGAATGACATTTTTGGCCGGGTCAAAAGGTCAAAATACAACAAAGTGAAATAAAGTCAATTTGAATTCAGAGCTTTCCTTCTCTTAGACTGGTTGCCTAACAATGGTTACCTATGACTGGGAGGAGAATAGATGGTTAGTTTATTTAGTTTAATATCATATCAACCATTGATGGTTGAATTATGCCAAATCCTGTTTATATATATATATCATTTGATACTTAAGTGAATAGTTTGTTGGTAACATTATTTTTAAATAGCCCAGCGATCATTTCTTTGCACACATTTAAATGGCTTTAACTATTGCAATTTATTGTTTGCATACAATTAAATGGTTTCAAGTATTTCTATCTAATACTAATAATTCAATTTAATATTAATCATTTGTTTGCACACAATTAAATGATTTCATGCATAGTAAATGTTTATACAGTTCTATTTGATCCAGAGATGGGACCCTAATAGATATTATCACTCAAAGTGGACCTGAGAGTAATGTCGATGAAGGAATATTCAAAATTCCTCAAAACTTCAAGACTGAAGCCACACCATCAGATGGCTTGGTGTTATATATAAAGGACACTTGTTGGTGGGGGATCTGACCCCTCTGCCAAGATGCAATCAATATATTCCATCACCCAGTCAACTGGGCTGGCTGTATGGACCTTTTGGAAAAAACATGAACAAAAAGTGCCATGCAAACTTCTTGTCTAGGGTTTGAACTCAGGTCGCTGATTTTGTTTTTCTAAGCTTGCCTTGGTAGTTCCGCTACACTCTGAGGGCATTTGTCAACAAGGGTAAAAAGGTTACAGTTTACAGCGAGAGAAAATTTTATCAAATCTAATTAAAGAACATTTAGAAAAAGCCATCAAACTTCCCATCTGTTTTTCATTTATTCCTTCTTGTCTTGAATAAATTGAGCTGATTTTTGGCGCACTTGCAAACTTATCTAAGAACTGATGCTGACCAAAATGCTATTTTGCAATGTCGGATTTCATATGTTATGAGCTTTCAGAGTCGTAGCACTCATCGTAGATAAGATATTCTATGTAAGAGCATGCCAGGTCCATAAGATTACTTGTACCGAAGTTGAGATAGGCTCCAGAGATTTGGCACATGTTCATATGGGATTTTCTGATTCTACTGCTGCTGCTGTACTCTTTTGCAGAGATGGAGAATTTTGGTGTTTCTTACACGGAATTTGCAAGCTTTTGCCCAAAGGAAAATTAATGACTTTCATATTCTGACAGGTACACCGAGTATGAAAAATGTGTATCCACCCGATTCATTCAGTGTCAGAATTCGGCTTAACATAAATTTGAGGATGAATAGATCAGTTCAAAATAAGAATTGCCCAGTCAGCTGGCAAGGGTGCTGTAGAATACACTGACTGCTTTTCTTCAGAGGGGTAAGCCCCCCACCCAGCCCTGTCAACAAGTGTCCGGGATATGATACTAAACAATCTGATAGGGAGGTTCTTGTAATGCTGGAACTTAGGAGAATGTAGTGTAGCCCTTCATAGCCATTGCTACCCGGTCCACTCTAGCCCAGAGTGGTAGCACCTGATAGGGTCCTGTCTCTGTGTCAAACAGAACTAAATTGTGTACTTATGCTAAAAATAGAACTGTTTTGACATTGAAACTGTACTTTTGCAAAACTGAATTGTTTTAATTAGAACTATTTGACTAAGTTGAATTGCTTGAAATAGAAATGTTTTTGGCAATTAAACTGTGCACTGCTGCCTGACTGAATTGTTTGAAATAAAACTGTTTATTAGTATAAAAATGGATTTGGCATTAAATAACCAATTAGAGTGAGAAAAATTGTGCAGTTTGGTTGGGTTAATTTGTTTAACGGCATTGCAACTTCAAAGTAAGTGAGTTCAAACTTCAGTCATGCTTTTGGACTAATTCCCTTATGAAATCTAGAAACCCCCTTTAGTCACCAAGCTAGTGGTTAAATAGCACCAATACTGTTCTTTGAAAAAAGAATGAGTTTGGCATTAAGTAACATACAAAGGTTGATACCCATAAAAGAAAGAAACCAAACTAAGTCAGACCAAAAGCCTTACCAAGACTAAAGATGGTTGGTTGTTTGGGTTTTATGGCATATCAGCCTTTAAGACTTAAGAGGTCAGTCTGCAATACCACTCATTCAATTTTCAAATTTTTTATTTGTCCCATAGATAGGTCTCTTACAGGTACTGCCACTCCAAGTCAGAGTGAACCTGGAAGTCATCATCATCATGTCGTGCTGCAAGCACGGATATCCCTGACCCTCTCTCACCACTTCTCCCTGTCATTCATCGCCTCTGGCAGGTCTTCAGGGCTACATCCCGTATCCTCATATAGCTGCTGAATGTATGTTCGAGCTGGTCGTCCTGCTTTTGCCCGGCCATATGTGGGGGTCCATAGTAGTACATCACTTATGCGCTTGTCCCTGCTTCTCCAGCAGTGTCCTGCATGTCTGGTTTGTCTACCTTGGATAGTTTTCGTGATGGGAGGCAGGTGGCTGTATAGTTGGTGCCTTGTGGAGTGTCGCCAGGACTTGTTCAATATTGCTGGCAGCATTCTTGTGTAATTGCCGTGTAGCTTCTTCTCCAGCCATTTAGTTAGTGTCCAAGTAATGCATCCATACAGCAGTATTGATACGACCACTGCCTGGAAGAAACTGCGTTTCATTTTATCAGTCAGGTCTGATTTCCATATGATCGATAGCCTATCGATAGCTGACTATGTTTTCGTTAGCCTTGTGTCGAGCTTCACTTAATTTCATAGAATGTTAATTGAATACAATATTTATTCAATATAATGTTTATACAAATTTAATACATTGCCCAGTCAGCTGGGGCTGTAGAATACACTGACTGCACCTCTGCAGAGGGGTAAGAACCCCCCCCCGATGAGTGTCCTGGATATGACACTAACCAATCTGATGGTGAGGTTCCAGCAATGCTGGAGCTTTCGGGAGTGCGGAGTACCACCTCACTGCCATCGCTCCCAGGTCCACTCTGGCCCGGAGTGGTAGCACCTGATAAGGGTCCTATCTATAGGTTAAATAGAACTAAACCGTGCTTCTTTCACTATTCTGATTTTTGCATTTAAACTGCGTATTTATGCTATACTGAATTGTTTAAAATAGAACTATTTTGACATTGGAACTGCTTACTTGTGCTGAATTGAATTGCTCAGAATAGAACTGTTTTTGACGTTTAAACCATCTCTCCCAGGTCCACTCTGGCCCGGAGTGGTAGCACCTGATAGGGCCCTATCTATGGGTTAAATAGAACTAACAGCATTCTTATACTAAAATGAATTGTTTGAGTAAACTGAATAGCTTAAAATAGAAACGTTTTTGACAATTAAACCTTACTTACATTTAAACTGCGTGCTTATGCTTAACTGAATTATTTGAAATAGAACTGTTTTTCAACATTAAAATTGTATTTACACTTAACTGAATTGTTACATATAACTTCTTGAATAGTTTGATAAATGTTTTTGACAATTAAACTGTGTACTTATGCTAAACTGAATTGTTTTAAATAGAACAGATTATTTACATAAAAATAGATTTCGCGTTAAATAACATACAAAGGTTGATATGCCATAAAACCCACCAAACCAAACCAAACCAAACCAAACCAATTTAATACAATGTGAAATAAATAAAACGTTAATTAAATGAAATGTTAAATCAAGATATTGTATATAAAAGTTCAATGCGATGTTGATTTTGCCCTGTCGGCTGGGGCTTTAGAATACACTGACTGCATCTCTGTAGAGGGGTAAGGCTTCTAGATCCACTGACCCCCAGAGTGGCAGCACCTGATAAGGGTCCTATCTATGGTCAAATAGAACTAAACTGAGCACCTATGCTAAATGGAACAGCTTGAAATAGAACTATTTTAATAATTAAACAGCGTACTTACGCTAAACTGAATTGTTTGAAATAGAACTGTTTTTGACGTTGAAACTGTACTTATACTGAACTGAATTTGTTTGAATTAGAACTGTTTGACTAAACTGAATTGCTTGAAATAGAAATGTCATTGACTATTAAACGGTGTACTTATTCTAAACTGAATTGTTTGAAACAGAACTTTATTTATATAAGAAGGGATTTGGCATTAAATAACCAACAAATGTTGATATACCATAAAAACCCAATAATTAAACAAACAAAAATGTTGACTCAGTGTAATGTTCATTAATATCTAATAATTGATAATAATAATATTTAATAATATTGTTGAAATATATTTCTACAAGTTTAAAAAATGTTAAATATATACAGTGATATTTTAAAAGGATGTAAATTTAGTATAATGTTCTTCGAATACTATCTCAATATCAATTTAATATAATCTTCATTAAGCACAATATGAAAAGAATTTTAATACAATGTTCATTATATACAATATCAACTTAATGCCACATCAATGCAATATTTCTGCAAATTTAATATAATTTCCAGGATTGGAACTTGGGTTCTGATTTCATTCTCTATGAGAATAAACACGTTAAGCTTGTCTACAAATATATATATATTCATAAGTATATATATATATATATATATATATATATATATATATGTATATGTATATATATATATATATATATATACATATAAGTGTGTGTGTGTGTGTGTGTGTGTGTGTGTGTGTGTGTGTGCGTGCATACACGTGTGTTCATATATTTAAGTTGGTACCTATACACACACATTTGTATATATGTAAATTAGTGCATATATATATTTATATATATACATCATCATCATCATCATCAACATCATGTCAGGCCAATCGCTTGTATATACCTGACCCTCTCTCGCCTTATATATATATACATACAAATATATATATATATATATATATATATATATATATATATATATATATATATGAGTATATGTATGTGTGTATATATATATATATATATGTTTGTATTGCTATATGTAAATGAGTGCATATATACATCTGTACATATATCAATATATACATACATATTTATATATATATACATGTATGTGTGTGTTTATATACGTACATAAATAAATGTACACATCTGCGTGTATATGAATGTGTACATGTATATTTATATCAGTGTGTATATATATTTATATGTACACGCACACACATGTATATGAAGGTGTGTATGCATGTGCATATGTATATGTAAATATATTTTACCGCACGTGCATATTCACTGCTTGCTTACTTCATTTTATTAATTTGCATAACAGATTTTTGCAACATCGTTTCTTGCAGGTATTTGCTTCTCTCAGTGCACAATCAATAAATAACAAAGTTTAATTTCTTTATTCTGAGAAGGAGAAGAAAGTGAAAGAAAGCAAATAAAGCAAAAAAAAAGGCGGAGATATTTTGATAAACACTGTACGGTTGAGGCATCCATGCAAAACAGTGTAAGATATTTACATAAAGGACAGTTTTCAAATTTTTCTCCAGGATGAGGCAACCAGAATTAAGTTTGTTTCTGATTATCGTGCCAATATTTTCCAAGAGATAATTCTGATTCTCTGATTTCTCGTAAACAATACATTTCATTTATTTATTTGAATGAATGTATTTGTTCGACATGTAAATGTATGTACATGATTACATGTGCCTGTATCTGTTTGCTTGCATATATATACATATATATATATATATATATATGTATAAAGAATATCAAATGCACAAGAACTTTTCTTCTCCTCAAGAAGCATATATTTCTATCCTCAGGTTCTGATGAGGGAAATTGAAGTGGTAGGAACACTTTTGTGTATTTTAACATCTGATATTCATTATATATTGCTCTCCCTATTGAGTATTGAGCACTTCCTTTTTTGTTTTTACTATCTAAAAATGTGTACAAATATATATATATATATATATATATATATTAATATTGAGCACTATTTGATAATACCCTAAAAGTTGATCCATTATTAAGTAATTGATTTAGCTTGTGAGAACCATAAACCTCAACATTATATATATATATATATATATATATATATATATATATATATATATATATATATATATATTATTTCAAGAAAAAAACAATATTCGGCGACATTAGGATAATAAATTCATTTCCATCCTGTTAAGAGCATTGATATGAATCAAAGACTCTAAAAAAATTTTTAACCGGACTTCATCAGATCCAACAAGAAAACAAAATAAAATACAACCAGACAGTCAAAGGAAAGAAGGAGAGGGAGAAAAGAATTTATTTCGATTGAACGCTTTACCAGGAATATTCAAAGATTCAAAATTTGAATAATTTATTTGTCCCAACAGAATTGATCCCTACTCTGGATTTAGTGGATTGAAGAATACCTTGTATATATATATATATATGTGCGTGTGTGTGTATGTGTGTTTGTGTGTGTGTGTTTACTCAAACCCCAAACCATAAGCAGGATCAGTCTGGATGTGACACAAAGACAATTTTATGTGGAGTAAAGCTGGTTTTAAATTCTGTGTTTTTCTTTTCCTACACTGGTTGCCTTTCCAAGACTAATAGTTGGTTTAGATTATTTTGTTTAATGGCATTGCAAACCCTTGATGGTTATTTTATGCCAAATTTTGTTTATACACACACACACACACACAAATATATATATATATATGTATATCATATGATTTTTAAGTAAATAGTTAGTCACCATCCATCCGTGTCAACCATTGCCCCGGGTAGGTCCTCCAAACTGTACCCCATGTCCACACAGAGCTGATGTAAGTCTTAGCTGGTAAGCCAACACTGGCATATCCATGTCACTTTAGAGTTCATAAGAGAACATCACTAATGAGTTCATTCTTGGTTCCCCAACAGTGCCCTACAAGTCTTGTTCATCTTACTTGGATGGTCAGTGAGATGGGAGGTAAGTGGAAGTACAGCTGCCCTTTTGTATGGTTATGGATTAGTTCTAAAAAGCATGAGAAAACTAAGAGAAGAAAAACAACTGTATTTTTACTTCAAGCAATAAATCAGGTTTGGTTTGGTTTGGTTTTATGGCATATCAACCATTGTAGGTTATGTCAAAGAAGTTCTATTTTAAACAATTTATTTTAGCATAAGTACCCGGTTTAGTTTTCTTTGATCCATAGATAGGACCCTGTCAGAGAGGACCATTGAGCGATGGCAACAAAGGGGTACTCCACATTCCCCAAAGCTCCAGCATTACTGGAGCTTCATCATCAGATTGTTTAGTGTTATATTCAGGACACACATTAGTGGGTGGTGGTGGTTAGCTCTCTGCAGAAATATGGTTAGTGTATTCTACAGCCCTTGATGACAGAGACATATTTCGTTTTTGGTTTGGTTTGGTTTGGTTTGGTTTTATGGCATATCAACCATTGTAGGTTATTTAATGCTAAATCCATTTCTATATATACAAACAGTTCTATTTCAAACAATTCAGTTTTGTACAAGTACAAAGTTTAATTCTATTTGATCCACATATAGGACCCTATCAGGTGCTATAACTCTAGGCCAAAGAGGACCTGGGAGAAATGGCAATGAAGGGGTACTCTGCATTCCCCAAAGCTCCAGCATTACTAGAGTCTCATTCTCAGATTGTTTTATGTCTTATCCTGGATACTCGTTGGGAGGAGTCTTATTCCTCTGCATAGATTCAGTCGGTATATTCTACAGTCCCACCTGACTGGGCCTTGTTGTATACAGGGAAAAACAACATCAATGCTGATGTATAAAAATATAATCTGCTTCTTCTCTTGTTTTTTTTATTAGTGGAAATGTTTGTATGGGTAGAGTAAGAGAGTGTCTTAGATGGGTGAAATGCACACACACAGGCGTGATGGTGTAGTTTTTCTGTGAAGACTCTCTGCTTTTTTTTTTGTTCTGTGTGGGTTGAAATCTTCCCTTGTTTATATAATTTTCCAGATGCTTAGCAATCCTCATTGATACACATCCTACCTATGTGTTGCATGTGGACATGCCTCCTGCCTAGCATGCCACTTACACAACTTACACGGCACTTCCACAAGGGAAATACCTGCATTCTGCTTACTTTAGGAAACAGGTACACTTCCTGTTGTTTTTCAGCTTCTAGCATCTGACTCTTCTAGCATGCCCCCCATGCAACTTACACAGCACTTCCACTAAGGAAATACCAGCATCCTGATTACTTTAGGAAACAAGTATACTTCCTGTTATTTTGCTGCTTCCAGTGTCCAGCTCTTCTAGCATGACACATATGCAATTTACATGGCATTTTTGCTGGAGTATCGGTATCCTTTTATTCTGGAAATGGGTCTGTTTCCTTTTATCCCACCCATGCAATTAATATGGCATGTCAAAGTAGTCTTCTACTAAATATTCAACTGCAGCATTCTTGTATGGTTCTCATCCATGTTTTTCTCCATGTGTTTTGTTAGTGTCCATGCACTGCAACCATACAGTAGTACTAAACTACTCATAGTTTGGAAGAATTGATCCACAACTTCACAGATTCAGATTATCCACCAAATCATTGAAGGAATATGGGTAAATAATCTTGAGGCAACACTATTTCTTGTAGATTTCTCCAAGGCATTTGATTCCATACTCAGTGGAAAGATGGAACAAATACAATGAGTATATCATATTTACCCAACCCCTCCGCTCGGGCAGGATATGACACAAGATCAATTTTTAAGCGGAGTTTAACAGGTTTGAATTCAGAGTTTTCCTTCTCCTAGACTAGTTGCCTCCCCAAGGCTGAAGAACCTAGTCTGCCCTACTATTTACCCATAGCTGGAGGGAGAATATTTGGATTCATACAATGAGTATATAGTCTCTATAATGAAACTATTACAGCTATAATGATGCTCATCCAAAACACAATTGTTAGCTTTCCTGATGGGAACACCGACTTCTTTAACGTCATTGCTGGAATAGTTTGTAGATACATTTATTTTCAAATAAACTAGGGTAAATGGTTTTACTTATCACTATTGAATACAAATAATTCTATTTGATATTGATCATTTGTTTGTATACCATTAAAAAGCTACAATTATTGCTATCTAACTCTAATAATTCCATTTAATATTAATCATTTAGTTGCACACAATTGAATGGTTTCAAGTATTGGTTGGTTGTTTGGTTGAATTTTATGGCATATCAACCTTTATAGGTTATTTAACGCCAAATCCATTTTTATGTAAATAATCAGTTCTATTTAAAACAATTCAGTTAAGCATGAGTACACAGTTTGATTATCAAAAACATTTCTATTTCAAACTATTCAGTTTAGCGTTAGCACGCAGTCTAAATGTAAGTTCAGTTTAATTCTGAAAAACAATTCTATTTCTAGCTATTCAGTTTAGTCAAGAAGTTCTAATCCAGCTAATTCAGTTTAGATTAAGTACAGATTTTGTTTACACACAGTTAGATGTCAAAACAGTTTTATGTTAAACAGTTCAGTTTAGTGTAAATACAATTTCAAAAAACAGTTCTATTTCAAATAATTCATTTTAGCATTTGCACGCTATTTAAATGTAAGTACAGTTTCAGTTTAGCATAAACATGCAGTATAAATGTAAATACGGTTTAATTTTCAAAAACATTTCTATTTCAAGCCATTCAGTTTAATCAAACAATTCAGTCTAGCATAAGTATGCCGTTTGTTCTATTCAACCTATTGATAGAACCCTATCAGGTGCTACCACGTCGGGCCAGAGTGGACCTGGGAGCAATGGCAATTCAAGTATTGGCAATTTAAACTATCTGCAAACAAATGACTAAACTGAATCGTTAGAAATAGAACTGTTTGACCATTTAACTAAGTAAGCAAATGACTAATGTATAATTGAATTGTTAGTGATATATAGTAATACTAGGTAACAATTAACTGCGTGCAAATGAATGAATCATGTTAAATAGAAATATTAAGTTAGATAGCAATAACTGGAACCATTTAACTGTGTAGAAACAATAGCAATATTCGTGTGCAAACAAATTATTTTTAATTGATTTAAAAATGAAATTACCACTAAAATATGTGAAAAAAAAAATGAATGATGTTTAATGGTGATTGTAAATGAGGGAGCTATCCCCCTTGTTTGATACGGGCACCTTAGAGTTGGGTACACATTACCATCGTACACCGACCAGTCATACACGTGACACCGTTAGAAGGGTTAGCCCTTTTTTTACCATTACTCTGAGCAGAGCACACGTGTTGCCTGATAGAGCTGCGATTTTAGACTATGTGAGGGGGCATTCTTTGAGGTGAACAGAGGTAAGAATCATGCACTGTATCTGTATTTGCCCGAGTTATTGATCTGTGTGAAAGGGATTACAGAAGTTGTTTTCTATTTTGTTTTTAGTTTTTAGAAGGGTTTAAGAAGGAATGAAGACCTATTGCAAATAGACATCTTCTTTACCAGTTGAGCCTTTTACCTCATTTTTTGCTTCATGGTGCGACCGTTACAGTGATTGTTATATAGTAATACTTGAAAGTACTTAACTGTGAGCAAAAAATGAACTCAGGCTCATTTAAAAATGTTATCAACAAAAATGTTAGAAACAAAATCATATACATGTATAAAGAGGATTTGGCTTTAAATAACCTATAATGGTTGATATGCCATAAAACCTAACCAAACCGATTCATATACAAATCATATATCTGTCTATATTTCTGAGATGAGGTATTATGTACATTATTTACATTTTTCCGACTATTGTCCTCATCTTTGACGCTATGTTTTTAAAGAAAAAAATGCAATGGGATCAGCAAAATTGCAATATGAACACTGATAAAAAATGGTTGCTGAAGACATTAGGTTTATAATACACAGAAATTCATACACAGATATCCTCAAGGACACATGGTACAGTGGATAATGTTGTTGGTTAGATCCAGTGACATACGCAAAGAGTTCAATACTGGGGGAAATTAATGGGAGATAACTGATAACTGACATCCATCAAACATGCCTTGTGGAACTAGAACAGTCTACCCCGGTAAGTGAAATAACGGGTTAAGTTTGACATTCCAACCACCTGAAGAAGGCCGGAGCATACAACGGCCGAAAGGTTGTGATAAACATGGCGACAAAGATGAGAACAATAGTCCGAAAAATGTAAATAATGCAAATCATAGATATTTAATATATATGTATGAAGAGGATTTGGCATTAAATAACCAACAATGGTTGAGATGCCATGTAACCCAACCAAACTAAATCATATATATTTGATATATATGTATAAAGAGGATTTGGCATTAAATAACCAACAATGGTTGATATGCCATCAAACCCAACCCAACCAAATCATATATATTTAATATATATGTATAAAGATGATTTGGCATTAAATAACCAACAATGGTTGATATGCCATCAAACCCAACCAAACCAAATCATATACATTTAATGTATATGTATAAAGAGGATTTGACTTTGAATAACCAACAATGGTTGATACCCATAAAACCCAACCCAACAAAATCATATATATTTAATATATATATATGAAGAGGATTTGGCATTAAATAACCAACAATGGTTGATATGCCATATAACCCACCAACCAACCAACCAACGAAGATATGCTCGATTTAACACACCCAATAAAGATTTGTATTATCCTATTTACCAACCCCTCCGCTCGGGCAGGATATGACACAAGGTCAATCTTTAAGCAGAGTTTAACAGGTTTGAATTCAGAGTTTTCCTTCTCCTAGACTAGTTGCCTCACCAAGGCTGAAGAACCTAGTCTGTCCTACTATTTACCCATAGCTGGAGGGAGAATAACTGGATTCAAACCTTTCCCAAGGGTATTAGTGCTATGTGAAATGCAATCAGTCTCGACCAGGATTTGAACTCATGTCGCCGTGTTCATTTCCTACGACGATAGCAATTACACCACGGGCACCTCCATAAAGATTTGTTTTATAACTAGTGAAAATCAGGCCCTTTTTGAGTCATTTGGAGCCTCTGGTTAAATTCCAATTCTGGACAAGGCTGTTTACTTTTTATTTCATACAAATAGCATAAGAGAAAGGCATGAGGTCTTCTCATCTCCCAGCAATGTGTTATAATTTACTAAGCTTTTTGCTTTGATGTGGCACAAGGCCTTATGAATGGAGTACTTACAGCAATGCATAAATAGAGGGGAAGACTGTGCTTTTTAAAGTCTGGCAAATAGCCGTTGGCAGGGCTAAGAATATACTGACAGTATTCTCAGCCAAAGCGTAAGACTCAGCCTCACTCAAAATCAAGGCTGGGGTATGATGCTTTACTGAATCTGATGATGAGGCTCCAGTTCTGGAGATCTGAGGGGTGTGGAATCACTCCTTCATTGCTTTTATTCCCAGATTCCCTTCTGTTAGGAGTGGTAGTACCTGTTAGGCTCCAATCCATGACTTTAATAGATCTGTAGCAGAAATAATTTCAAACCATCGACCTCTTACTCGACCTCCCTTTTCCTTTCCTCCTTGCTGGCAGCAAGGTAAGACCAGTCGACACGAGAGAGAACATTCCAACAGCAGACAGAGGCACTTTTCATTTCCAGAGAGCACATTTCAACTTTTGTTCCTCTGTTTCCTTTAGGAGACCATTTCCTTGTCAATTATTTCTCCCTCCTAAACCAAATGGGCCCTGAAGCATCAGGCTAAGTACTAAGTTCCCGCACAGCCATTTACAACTGTTCTACTATCCCCTTCGACTCACGGCACAAGGAGAAACTTCCTCTCAAGCTGTCATTAAACTACAAAATTGAAAACTATCAATATCAACGCCTTCATTATTTATTTTCTTTCTTTTAATATAACAAGAAACAACAGAACTCTACAACGTCAACTGCCATTTATGTTTAAATGGTAATATTATCTGCCCTCATGTTATAGATCTGTTTAAAAATTATTTGTGCCGTGTGCCAGAAAAGTTAAGTTTTATTTTTGAAGGAAATAAGAAAAATGGTGGAAGAATAAATGATAATTATTGGGTATTTTGCAAGGTTTTCTTGTGTTTAATGTAAGAAAATAATATTTAGTGAATATAAGAAATTGTATTAAAAACATAAATGTTATTAATTTGTTGTCGAAGTTTGTTTTTTCTTTTACAAATATTCACAAATGTATTTAGTTTATACACACACACACACATATATATATATATATATATATATATATATATATCATCATAATAAGTCACATAGTGAGCACAGATTTCCCTGACTCTTTTGTCCCAATCATCCATCGCTCCCTGCAGATCTTCTAAACTACATTCTGTCTCTGTACAGAGCTGTTATAGGTAAGTTCTTCTTGGTCAGCTGGCACTGGCATGTCTACACAAACAGGTCCATAGAAGAACATTCCTTATGAGTTCATCCTTGCTGCCCCACATGCCTCATTTGTCTTATTTGGATAGTTTTAGAGATAGGAGGTAGGTGGCCATATAACTGTTGTTTCGTGGGATGTTGCTTCCAGGATTTGTGTCATGTAGCTTGTTGCATTCTTGTGCAGTTCTCGTCTAGTTTTTTTCTCTATACATTTTGCCAGGGTCACTGTGATACCTCCATACGGTAGAATTGACACAGCTGCTGCTTGGAAGAAATTGCATTTTATTTTATTGGATAGCTTAGACTTTTATATGATTGATAACCTATCAATAGCAGTCAATGCATATTGATGTCACTTACAATCGATGAGACAATGTATGTATAAGTTAGTTGTCTAACTGCGGACAAGGGCGACCCAAAGACTCCTTATTCAGGAGCTTCTGCATTGAAGTGTAAGAATGGTGCAACTGCTTTCCCTGGATTGCACTGCTTACTCTTGATACATACATTATAATGTTAAGTATTTACCATTTTTAATTCTTTGATATAACTTGACCCTGGGTTCCTGGGCCACCGGCAAACAAAGGCCATTCAGAATAGAATTATATTGTGTGGAATAAAATATCATCAACAGAAAAGATTTATTGCTGAAGAAGTGTCAATGTTTGGAGGTGTTCTGTATCGGTGAGTTGAATAATGTAGTCTAAAATTATTTTGAAGAAAATGAATGTTGTGATTCATTTAAAGTTACTTGAAAACAACTTGTTTTTGCTTAAGCTCTTGATTTGCGATTTAAAACAAAAAGTTTTTTAAAAAATTAAAAAAACAAATAAAACTGTAAGTAACGAAAAATTAATGTCATAAAAAATTGTTTACGTTGAAAAACAAATTCAAATAAAAATGGTTATCTAAATGTTCCGGAAATAGATGATCATTCTACATTGAAAAACCAGTGAAAATCACGCTCCCCACCTCTTATTTTCTTTTTGCCCATATATGCCCTTATGAAATGTTAAAAATTTTTTTTACATTGAAGACTAAAAAATTGCAGTAAGTTTGAGGGTCTAAAATTAGTTCAAATTGTGAAAGAATTTTATACAATTTTTCTTTTTTTAATGTCAGGATTCAAATTTAATCAGTTAAAAAATTGTCACTATTCCAAAAAAAAAAAAGACTAAAAGATAAATCTTGTAATAAACTTTTCCATTTTTCCTTTTTCAAACAATTTGAAATTGAAATTTAATCTTCTGAAGATAGAATTTGAAAATCTAGATTACATCCCTGTATTATCTTACAAAAACATCCATTTTTATTTTGATTTTGTTTTCAATGTAATTTTTTTATAAATTATATTTTTTGTTATGTATGGCAATATTTCATAAAAAAGACCTTCCCAAATCAAGAGCTGAAGTAAAAATGTCTTGAAGAAGGTTGAATAAATTACAATATTCATTTACTTCTAAATAATTTTAGAGCATCTTTCAAAACCTTACCATATATATATATATAGGGTGCCGAAAGAAAATATGGAATAATTTTCAAAACGTTTTTTTAGTCTGATTAGTCCATTTCTTTTTTTAAATTCAATAAATCCAAATTTTCATGATTAGCTCTATCATACCAGCACTTTTTTTTTATCAAACTTTAGCCCAATATGAGTGAGCCTGAAAAGAAATGACAAAAAAATCTATTACTTGCTTAATGTTGAAACAAAGCTAAAGTATCTTTGTCTACCATATACAAAGCAAAGAAAAATTTTTCCAGAAAAGGAGCTTTTTAATTGAAAAGTGGGAGTGGAAGATTTAACAAAAAATGAAAAGAAGTCTTTTAAACTGATCTTGCTACGGTGATTAAGAAGGACCCCACAATGTCAATAAGAAAGCACATTAATGAATTGAAAGACCTCAAGAAAACTGTAAGGACAGCAATAAAACAAGATTTAAGTCCATACCTTAACCCACTTGATTATGCTATAAGAGACATTTTTGAAAACAACACATATGCAACTTTCGATCCAAATATTGGTTCACTTAGACTGCTTTCAGGAGGAATGGAATGTCTAAAGAATTTATTTTGAAGGCATACAAATCCTCTTGAAGGTGTGTTGATACAATAATTGAAAAAAAATGATGGCCATATTGAGTAAGTTTACTGTTTGTGTCTCTCTTCTTATTTTGTGGTCCTGTGGACCCCCACACATGGATGTGCAAGAGTGGGACGACCAGCACGAACTTACATACAGCAGCTATGTGAGGACACGGGATGTAACCTTGAAGACCTGCCGGAGGCGATGAATGATAGGGAGAAATGGCAAGAGACGGTCAGGGATATCCGCGCTGGCGGCGCGACATGATGATGATGATGAAGATAAACCTTGCTTTATAAAAAAGTCGTTTATTATTATACTAGAATATTCTTATTCTGGCTTCCTCACCCCATTTTTATATATATATTTATATATATACATATACATATATAGAGAGAGTGAGAGAGAGAGGGATATTATTTTGAAATTAATTTATAAAAAACAATATCCCCCACACACACACATACATATATGTAGATATATATAGAGAGAGACAGAGACAGATAGAAAGAGATTATTCTAAAATTCATTTATAAAAATCAATGTGTACCACATACACACACACACACACATATATATATATATGGAGAGAGAGAGAGAGAGAGAGAGAGAGAGAGAGACAGCGACAGACAGACGGTCGGGTTTGGTTGATTAGGTTTTATGGCATATCAACATTTGTAGGTTATTTGACGCCAAATCCATTTTTATGTAAATAATCTGTTCTATTTCAAACAATTCAGTTTAGCATGAGTATACAGTTTAATTGTCAAAAATATTTCTATTTCAAGCTATTCAGTTTAGTCAAACAGTTCTAATTCAAACAAACCAGTTCAGCATAAGTATGCAAAACAGTTCTATTTCAAACAGTTCAATATAGCATCAGTACAAAGTTTAGTTCTATTTAAATCCATTTTGATGCAAATGGCCAGTCCCGTTTCAAACCATTTGATTTAGCATGGGTACAAAATTTAATTGTCAGAAACATCTCTATTCCAAGCTATTCAATTTAGTCAAACAGTTCTAATTCAGCTAATTCAATTTATTATAAGTATAGATTTTGTTTACACATGGTTGAATGTCAAAACAGTTTTATATTAAGCAATTCAGGTGAGCATAAGTACATTGTTTAATAGTCAAAAACATTTCTATTTCAAGCTATTCAGTTAAGTCAAACAGTTCTAATTCAAACAATTCAGTTTAGCATAAGTATGCAGTTTAATTCTATCTAACCCATATATCTATGGGTTAAATAGAATATCTATGGGTTAAATAGACCTTATTAGATGCTACCATTCTGGGCTGCAATGGACCTGGGAGCAATGGCAATGAAGGGTTACTCCGTATTCCCCAAACACAGATAGGGAGAGATTATTCAATGATTAATTAATAAAAAGCAACGTACATCAAAAACACACACACACACGCACACACACAAACTCATATATATATATATATATATATGTTGCTTATAAAAGACTGTCTTTTGAAAAAATAGCTTTCATTGCTGCCTCTGAGCAAGCACATTTTCGATGAGTGCTTTCTGGTTGGTCTGTCACTGTTCTAAGAGTTTTAAATCTGTACACAAAGCTTTTTATCATGTCTGTTCTTAGAAGATTCTTCAGATTAAAATGGCTGACACATTATGTTCTTTCTGTTGAAATGGTCGATCTGTCTGTTGATTAGTGAAACAAAGTTATTTTAATGCACTCTTTTACACTATAATTTGAGTTTTTCTATTTCCTAAGATTACAAATAATATCTGACAAATGATATACATAAGTGATTTAGAAATAAGAAATGTCAGTTGGCTTTGATTTTCTTTGGTTTTATGGCATATCAGCCATTGTAGGTTATTTAATGCCAAATCCATTTTTTATTCATATAAGTAGTTCTATTTCAAATGATTAAGTTTAGCAGAAGTATGTAGTTTAAATGTCAAAAGCAGTTCTATTTCAAATAATCCTGTTTATCATAAGTACACAGTTTATTTCTATTTGACCTATAGATAGGATCCTATCAGATGCTACTACTCCAGGCCAAAGAGGACATGGGATTGATGGTAATAAAGGGGTATTCCATATTCCCCAAAGCTCACCATTAGATATTTTAGTGTCATTACCAGGACACTCCTTGAGGTGGGGGTCTTACTTCTCTGCAGAGAAGCAGTCAGTGTAATCTACAGCCCCAGTTGGAATGTGTCAGCCTTTTGATGACAACCCTGTATATATATATATACCAACCCCTCCGCCCAAGCAGGATATCAACCAAGGTTAATTTTTAAGCAGAGTTTAACAGGTTTGAATTCAGAGTATTCTTCTCCTAGACAAGTTGCCTCAGCAAGGCTGATGAACCTAGTCTGCCTTACTAATTACCTATAGCTGGATTCATACCTTTCCCAAGGGTATTAGTGCTATGTGAAATGCAATCAGTCTCGTCCAGGATTTGAACTCATGTCGCCATGTCCATTTCCTACGTAAATTTACTATATTGTAAAATTAGACTTTGCGGATATTATCAAAAATATATATCAACATATAAAATTGTAAAATATGCTAGGCATACCCTAGAATGAGGTTTATTTTTCAATATAGTTTCCCTTTATGGTCCACAAAATTCTTTCACTTGAGTTGCAGTGCTTGGATCCCATTGGTAAAAAAAATCATCAACTCCAGATAGGTCATCTTTAATGTGAACTTTTCAGCCTGTAAATTTTTCAGCCCACTTTCATATTATTACAATAAAAGCATTTAGTTACTTGATATTAAGACATATGGTCAAAATCACCAAAGGTAAGCAGCAAAAAGCCTGCTCATACTTAGATGGGTGATGATTTAGAAACCAGACACAGCAAAGCATAGAAAATAAGATTAGCAATGTTAAGCAGCAAAGACCCTGCTCGCTACATTGATGAGTGACGAATTAGGAACCAGATACAGCAAGCCTGTGTGTCAGACTCAGCAAAGCATAGAAAATAAGATTAGCAAAGTTAAGCAGCAAAGGCCCTGCTCACTACTTTGATGAGTAACCAATTAGAAACCAGATACAGTAAGCCTGTGTGCCAGACTGAGCAAAGCATAGTAAATAAGAACATCCAAGTTAAGCAGCAAAGACCCTGCTCACTACATTAATGAGTGACCAATTAGGAACCAGATACAGTAAGCCTGTGTGCCAGACTCAGCAAAGCATAGTAAATAAGAACATCCAAGTTAAGCAGCAAAGACCCTGCTCACTACATTAATAAGTGACCAATTAGGAACCAGATACAGTATCCCTGTGTGCCAGACTGAGCAAAGCATAGTAAATAAGAACATCCAAGTTAAGCAGCAAAGACCCTGCTCACTACATTAATAAGTGACCAATTAGAAACCAGATACAGTAAGCCTGTGTGCCAGACTGAGCAAAGCATAGTAAATAAGAACATCCAAGTTAAGCAGCAAAGACCCTGCTCACTACATTAATAAGTGACCAATTAGAAACCAGATACAGTAAGCCTGTGTGCCAGACTCAGCAAAGCATAGTAAATAAGAACATCCAAGTTAAGCAGCAAAGACCCTGCTCACTACATTAATAAGTGACCAATTAGAAACCAGATACAGTAAGCCTGTGTGCCAGACTCAGCAAAGCATAGTAAATAAGAACATCCAAGTTCAGCAGCAAAGACCCTGCTCACTACTTTGATGAGTGACCAATTAGGAACCAGATACAGTAAGCCTGTGTGCCAGACTCAGCAAAGCATAGTAAATAAGAACATCCAAGTTAAGCAGCAAAGACCCTGCTCACTACATTAATAAGTGACCAATTAGGAACCAGATACAGCACCCCTGTGTGCCAGACTGAGCAAAGCATAGTAAATAAGAACATCCAAGTTAAGCAGCAAAGACCCTGCTCACTACATTAATGAGTGACCAATTAGGAACCAGATACAGTATCCCTGTGTGCCAGACTGAGCAAAGCATAGTAAATAAGAACATCCAAGTTAAGCAGCAAAGACCCTGCTCACTACATTAATGAGTGACCAATTAGGAACCAGATACAGTACCCCTGTGTGCCAGACTGAGCAAAACATAGTAAATAAGAACATCCAAGTTAAGCAGCAAAGACCCTGCTCACTACTTTGATGAGTGACCATTTAGGAACCAGATACAGTAAGCCTGTGTGCCAGACTGAGCAAAACTATTCACTTGATATTAACAATAAGCAGAGAAAAGGTAAGTTATTCGAAAGTTACTTCTTAAGGCATAATACATAAATATTTTGTATTGTAGACAGCCAAAGAATCATGTGTTGATAACTTAACTGAGATATTAATTTTTGTGGTGTACAGCTGTTGGTTTGTTTGAGTAAATGGATTAAAATGATAATGTAGAATGTTCACAAGAAGAAAATCTTAATATAGAATGTCCAAGTGCATATGATATTTTTTGTAAAGCAATTTGAAAAAATACAAGTAACAAGGAAAAAATCTACTGATTTTAACGTATGTTATTGCGCAGTATGTTAAATTCTTATAAATTCATTGCCATCTTTTATCATATTTACCGAACCCCTCTGCTCGGGCAGGATATGACACAAGGTCAATTTTTAAGCAGAGTTTAACAGGTTTGAATTCAGAGTATTCCTTCTCCTAGACTAGTTGCCTTACCAAGGCTGAAGAAGCTAGTCTGCTCTACTATTTACCCATAGCTGGAGGGAGAATAATTGGATTCATACCTTTCCCAAGGGTATTAGTGCTATGTGAAATGCAATCAGTCATGTCCAGGATTTGAACTCATGTTGCCATGTCCATTTCCTACGACGATAACCATTACACTACACGCACCTCCCTTTTTTTTACCAACCCCTCCTCTCAGGCAGGATATGACACAAGGTCAATTTTTAAGCAGAGTTTAACAGGTTTGAATTCAGAGTATTCCTTCTCCTAGACTAGTTGCCTTACCAAGGCTGAAGAACCTAGTCTGCCCTACTATTTATCCATAGCTGGAGGGAGAATTATTGGATTCATACCTTTCCTAAGAGCATGTGCTATGTGAAATGCAATCAGTCTTGTCCAGTATTTGAACTCGTGTCACCGTGTCCATTTCTTACGACGATGACCATTACACCACGGGCACCTCCATCTTTTATAGGCATTCATAGGTAGGTTAGCTGGTTGGCTGATTTTTTGATTGGTTTGTATTTTTGTTTTACAGAATTTTAACCATTATTAGGTGATTTTATCCCAAAGTTAGTATGATAATTATGGTCTCAAATTATATTCAGTGCAAAAATAAATCTTCATAATCATTTTCAACCGGTCAACACTTCATACTTAGTTGCAATATCGATGCTTTTGGTTGGTTGATTGTTTGGGTTTTATGGCATATCAACCTTTTTAGGTTATTTAATGCCAAATCCATTTTCATGAAAATAGTTCTATTTCAAACTATTCAGTTTAGCATAAGCACTCAGTTTAAATGTAAGTACAGTTTAATTATGAAAACATTTCTATTTCAAGCTATTCAGTTCAGTCAAGCAGTTCTAATTCAGCTAATCCAGTTTAGTCCAAGTACAGATTTTGTTTACACACAGTCAAATGTCAAAACAGTTCTATATTAAACAATTCAGTTTGGATCAGGGGAGTTTTTGGTTGGTTTGGGTTTTATGGCAAATCAACTTTTGTAGGTTATTTAAGTCCAAATCCATTTTTATACAAATAGCTCTGTTTCAAACAATTCAGTTTAGGATAAGTACGCAGTTTAAATGTAAGTCGAATTTGATTCTAAAAAACATTTCTATAGCAAGCTATTCAGTTTATATTAAACAAATCAGTTTAGTGTCAGTACAGTTTCAATGTCTAAAAAGTTCTATTTCAAATAATTCAGTTTAGCTTTAGCAAGCTGTTTAAATGTAAGTATGGTTTGATTTCCAAAAATATTTCTATTTCAAGTGATTCAGTTTAGTCAAACAATTCAGTTTAGCATAAGTATGCTGTTAGTTCTATTTAACCCATAGATAGGACCCTATTAGGTACTACCATTCTGGGCCAGAGTGGACCTGGGAGCAATGGCAATGAAGGGGTGCTCCACATTCCCAAAAGCCCCAGAATCACTGGAACCTCACCCTCAGATTGTTTAGTGTCATATCCTGGACACTCGTTGGTGGAGTCTTACCCCTATGCAGAGGAGAAGGCAGTGTATTCTATAGCCCCAACCAACTGGGCAAATTGATGCTTTAAAAGTCAATGTATTGATAAAGTTTACAATCATTTCAAAGAGGTAAATACTTCATACTTAATGTTGGGTATCACCCACCTTTTTCCACACAATGAACTAGTCCATCTGCCATATATAGCAGTAGCTACTAAAACCAGGGCAGACTAGAAGGTGAAGAGCAGCTTCTTATAGGAATAGTGTTAGAGCCTTGGAGACTGGAGATCGCACCAAATCACCTTACTTGCTACCGTAATAACCATATTTACCAACCCCTCCGCTTGGGCAGGATATGACACAAGGTCAATTTTGAAGTAGAGTTTAACAGGTTTGAATTCAGAGTTTTCCTTCTCCTAGACTAGTTGTCTCACTAAGGCTGAAGAACCAAATCTGTCCTACTATTTACCCATAGCTGAAGGGAGAATAATTGCTACCGTAATAAGGGAAGCCAATACTATCGTTGGACTATATCTTTATTCTGTATTCACTAATCCTATGTTCTTGTCTACTAATAGTCTCTCTATTGTATATACTTTTTCCTGAGAATATATCTCTACTTCCTCTCATATCCTGGTTTGTCCTTAGCCAATACTATCGTTGGACTATATCTTTATTCTGTATTCACTAATCCTATGTTCTTGTCAACTAATAGTCTCTCTATTGTATATATTTTTCCCTGAGAGTATATCTCTATTACCTCTCATATCGTAGTTTGTCCTTTATCTAATATTACAAGCGTTCACTAACCAGAACGCAACACTTAATTACAATATCACTGCTTTATGAACCAATCAATTAATGAAGTTCACAGTCATTTTCAATTAGTCAACACTTCATATTTAGTTATAATATCAATGTTCTATGAGTTAATGTATAAATTTATTGATAATCCTTTTAAGCACTGGAACACTTTATACTTAGTTGCAATATTAGTGTGTAATTGATAGAAAAAAGAAAAAGAAAATAAATGAAATAAGTTCAAGAAGTGCAGAAATTCCCAGAGGCCTCTGACAGGAAGTTAGAATAATGCATGTCTGGAAAAAGAACTGTCTCAATACAAAAGAGAAATTCAATGTCACTTCAGCGGAACCCCTCAGACTCAAAGGATCCTCTTTAATGTGGCCGCGAGTAGCGAGCACATGGCTGATGAGTTTTAGTAGCCTAACACAATGTCTACTGCAAGCAAGCTGACACCACCAAAACAAGAGTTATAAAAGGCACCCAATTTGGATTTATCAACCCTTACAGACGGCTAGTATATTTTAGCACCTTGTCTAGGAGATGTGACCATTTCATTTAGATTCAGGAAGAATTTCCTCACCTACTGAATGGTTGTTGAACCCAGAAAGAAAGTTAACATTTAAAAGGTATGTTGGTATCTTTTCTTCCTTCCTTCAGTAATTTCTTTGCAGCTTTCACAGACCAGAAGATGCCAATGAATTAAAATAGGGTAAGAAGAAAACCAACAGAGTCAGAGATCTAAACCCCAAACATTGAAAACCAAATTACCAAACAACAAAATCTTTATAAACCCCTACAAGTGTTTAAACATTATGCCAGATTTATTTGACCAATAGATAGAACTCTAATGGGTGCTATCACTCCAGGTCAAAATGGACTAGGGAGCAAATGTAAAAGATTCATTTTTTAAATAAATGCTTGGTGGTGAGGTTGTCTTTCCTTAGTCTCCCTCGTCTCGAGACAATTCTTGAGACTAAAGAAATACAACCTCACCACCAAGTGCCGTTTTGTATTATGTTCCTACTTGGTTATATTTTGAGAGCTTCAGTTTTGAATACAGTTTAATGTCAGACCAAGGACATGGGAAGACATTCAGTTTTGCAATCAAACAGTTTGATGCTTGCCTGGCACCCAAATATAGGATCAACTTCAATATTTGTGGTGTACAGCTGTGTCAACATTTGACACAGCAAAGTATCCAACACTGGATTAATGGACTATTAAATGATTAACTTATTAAAGCAAGAGATATAAGATAAAAGAAATACTTGTGGTCAGTGAATAATAATTATCTACGATTCATTTGAGAAATTAATACAATGTAAGATTATTACTTCTTGGAGTAAAAGCAAAAGAAATAAGATTAAAGAAATACTTGAGAAAAATAAATGATTGACAATGGTTCATGTAAGAGATTCCCACAAATTATAAAACCAGGCCATTGGCCTTATGAGTAAAGTGTTTGCCAATGGTCCAGGAGACCAGGGTTCAATTCAATATCAAGTCATACCAAAGACTCAAAAAATGGCACTTGATGCCACCTTGCTTAGCACTCAGCACTTTATGGTGAAGATCAAAGGTAAAGTGGAGCAATCCTGGGAATGGAGCAGCACCCTTCCCTACACCTCGGTGTTGTAGTTATTGGAAAGGGAGCCTTCGGGACACCCTTGACTAAGGTTGCCAACTTTACTTCTAGGAGTAAAAGCCAGAGAAATAAGATGAAAGAGATACTAATCGAAAATGAATAATCGTTGGCTATTCTAACTACTTAAGACTATTGCTACTGAGTGTAATAGAAAGAGAAACAAGATAAAAGAGATACTATTGAAAAAATAGTCACAATTGAGAATGAATTACTGGCAAGTTAAGCTGGATCATACTAAAAACTGTCAAGTGTTAAATAAAAGGTTTTGTATGAAAGTAAAACTGTGTTCTTTAATAGAATATTGACTAAAGACTTGTCTCTTTTTTGTGCGACCTCAATAGGATGTTAAATAAAGACTTGTGTCTGAAAATACAAGTGTTTATATCTTTTTCTAATTTCCCTCAAGTGTTAAAAAAAAAGCATTTATTTAAAAAAATAAATCTTTTCATTTGTCTCCTTTGAGAATGAGTACTCTTAAATGAAAATACAATTGATGGCATTTGTGTTGTCGCTCTCTTGGGAATTGAATTAAGTCTCTTCTTTGAAAGTAAAAGTGCCTACTTTTGTCTTGTCTCCATAGAGTGTTGAATTAGGAATCTCAATTGAAAATATTACACAGTATAAAAAGTTGTTTTTTTTTATGGACCTTTACTGCAAATCTTATTTCATGTCCACACATAAATGTATATATAGGCTTTCATGGTATAATGGTTACTGCTGTACAAATTGGGCATGAGGACCTGAGTTCAAATCCTTGACAAAGCCTTTTGTATTTCACATTGCGGTAATACTCTTGGGTATGATATGAATCCAACTATTTCCCCTTCAGTTATCAATAAATAGTGGGTCAGACTGCTTTCTTTAAATTCAGTATGGCAATTGGTCAAGAAATAAAACTCTAAATTAAAACCTGTTGAACTTCTGTCAAAAATTGGTCTTGCATCATATCCTGCTTGTGTGGAGAGGTTGGGTAAATGCATATGCATCCAAGTATTCTTCTTAATGCTAGTGGTAAATAATAGAGCAGATTGGACTTTTTAACATTGTATGAAAACTGGTCTTGGATTGGTTTGCTTTGGTTTGTTTTTGTGTCATATCAACCATTGTAGGTTATTTATGCCAAATTCATTTTCATACATATGAACAGTTCTATTTCAAACAATTCAGTTTAGCAAAAGTACACAATTTAAATTTCAAAAACAGTTCTATTTCAAACAATTCATCATCATCATCATGTCGTGCTGCCAGCGCGGATATCCTTGACCCTCTCTCGCCATTTCTCCCTATCATTCATCGCCTCCGGCAGGTCTTCAGGGTTACATCCTGTGTCCTCACATAGTTGCTGTATGTATGTTCGTGCTGGTCGTCCCACTCTTGCACATCCATATGTGGGGGTCCACAGGAGTACATCGCTTATGAGCTCGTCCTTGCTTCTCCAGCAGTGACCTGCGTGTCTGGTTCGTCGAACTTGTATAGTTTTCGTGATGGGGGGCAGGTGTCCGTATAGTTGGAGTCTCGTGGGGTGTTGTCGCCAGGACTTGTTTAATACTGCTCTCAACATTAGTCAAATGGTTCCAAGTATTGCTATATATAACAAGCAATTCAATGAAACATCAGTCAATTAATTACATACATTCAGATGTAAAAACAGTACTATTTCAAACAATTCAGTTTAGAATCAGTATGCAGTTTGAATGTCAAAACAATTCTATTTCAAACATATTCTGTTTAGCATAAGTACACAGTTTAGTTCTATTCAATCCATAGACAGGAGCCTACTTGGTGCTACCACTCTGAGCCACAGTAGGCCTGGGTGCGATGACAATAAGAAAGTTTTCTGCATTCCCCAAAGCTCCAGCATTACTAGAAACTCACCCTCAGATTGTTTAGTGTCATATCCAGTGAACTCATTTGGCGTTTACCCCTCTGCTAAGAACCAGTCAGTCTATTTTACTGCCATAGCCAACTAGGCCAATTAGTCTTGGAGAATGAAAATTCTAAGTTTAAGTCTTTTAAATTTTGTTTAGAAATAGAAATTGTGTCATATCTTGCTTGTGTAAAGGTGTTGGGGGAATGTGTATATATATATATATATATATATGTGTGTGTGTGTGTGTGTGTATACTTCCTATCTCACACATTCAAGTAAGATGAACAAGACATGCTGGGGCCTGCTGGAGAAGTAAGGATGAACTCATAAGTAATATTCTCTTATGGACTATTTCCTATGGACACACCAATGTTGGAGTTATACTTGGTGCATACAATAAGTTTCCGGACTTTTTTTGTACAGGCAATTAAAATTGTCGTAGACTCTGGAAAATTCGGTATGTCATTGCTATACATCTTATAAAATGACTGACAATTTTTTATGATTTCAGGTTCAAATCAACAGCTACAGCAGCAATTGGAATACACCCTACTAAAGCCTGATTGTCACAGCTGGTGAATTTCAAAAATACAATCTTGAGATGAGGACACTTTAGAAGAACAATATGCAATAAAATTCTGTTTTAAACTTGGAAAAAATGCCACAGAAACATATTGAATGCTTCAGACTGCTTTTGGAGCATCTTGCATGAATTGAGCATCAGTTTTTGAGTGACATAAGAGATTCAAGGAAGGCAGGGAGTCTGTGAGGGATGATGAGAGGGGTAGGAAGAGTAAGGAAGTCAATACTCCAGAGTTGATTGGCCAAAGGGTTAGGGTTAGGGTTACTATGTTGAGGTTTTAATGGAGTTCAGGAAGAGATTCTGTCAGGTCAGTGGCATTTCCACCAGGACAATGCACCAGTCCACAAGTCCATCCTTGTCACAGACTATTTGAGCAATATGGGCATCAACATAGTTCCTCAACCTCCCTATAGTCCACACCTTGCTCCCTGTGACTTTTGCTTATTCCCTAAGCTCAGAGGCTATCGTTATGAGACAATTGAGGAGATGAAAGAGGCTGTGACGAAGGTCATTGACATGCTCACACAAGAGGACTTCAATGGGGACTTCCGGAAGTTGTTGGAACAGTACAATAAGTGCATTGCAGCCAGAGGAGATTACTATTACTTCAAAGGGGACTATAGTTTCATGTGTGTACTATCAATAAAAGTGCCCATACGAAAGAAGTCCGGAAACTTATTTAATGACCCTCGTATATATTAATAGACTATAGGGATTGATGGTGCGAGAGAGATAGGGGACCCTGTGCTATTAGCATGAATTGATCATTGTGACGATGTATAATATTTAAATAAGAATTGATAATACAAGTGACAGCAAGTCTAATTTTTATGTCTCCAATATTTTCAGGTCAACTCTGACTCAGAATGATAGCGCACCTGATAGGGTCCCATCTATGGAGTAATAGATCTGTTTGAAAATTAATAATATTTTTTACACATGAAACACTTCAAACCCAGTTGGCTGGGGTTGTAGAATACACCGACTGCATCTCTGCAGAGGGGTAAGACTATCCCCATGAGTGTCCTGATTATGACACTAAACAATCTGATGGTGAGGTTCCAGTAATGCTGGAGCTTTGGGGAATGCGGAGTACCCCTTCATTGCCATTGCTCCAAGGTCCACTCTGGCCTGGAATGTTAGCTCAACTGAATTGTTTGAATTAAAACTATTTGACTAAACTGAATAGCTTGAAATAGAAATGTTTTTGACTTTGAGACTGTACTTACACTAAACTGAATTGTTTAACAGAGAAATGTTTTGAAATTTAACTGTGACTAAACAGAATCTCTACTCATACTAAACTGAAGTAGCTGGATTAGAACTGTTTGACTAAACTAAATTGCTTGAAACAGAAAAGTTTTTGACAATTAAACTGTGTACTCATGCTAAACAGAATTGTTTGAAATAGAACTGATTATTTGCATAAAAATGGATTTTGTGTTAAATATCCTACAAATGTTGATATGCCATAAAACCCAACCAACCAAACAACAATACCTTATAAAACAAATAAACATCTGAATACGTCGAAAGATTGCAACCAAATTTCAAAAAATTCCCTATATGGTATAGGATACACATTTCTTTAGTTTTTGATAAATCAACAAGAAACACCTTGACAGGAATATTCAAGAAAAAAGGATCAAAATCTCACTCATGTAGAATTTATACCCTTATATTTTTAAACCAATCAGCAAAGGACGCAGAATAGAATATACTAGAAAAGGCAAATTAAAAACCAACTTGTAGAAAAATTTGCCACAGGAATAAAAACAGTTAGGTTCCAAAATAAATAAGTAATTTCTGTGAATCTGATAGGTTAAGACAGGTCACTGGTTGCGTTTTCGCAGACGTCCGCACATTTGAAGTTTATTTGACCTGCAATAAAGTATTTTACTTTGACCCACTTTCATTTTACCCCAAAATATAAATAGTGAATTTATTTTGTTCAAAGAAAGAGACCAATTGATCAGCAGACAGACACATCACGGCACGTTAGATTGATGCTGGATGACCCGGTAATATACATGACTGTTAGGAGAGTAGACCAAAAAACTCATACATCCCAGGACACACGCATATACACACATATGTAAGTACAAGCCTACCTTCTCTTTTTAGTTCAGACATACTCACACATATACTCACACATATACACACACTCAATTCAACTGACAATATTAGTGATTTACACAGACACACATATGGACACCTTTTGTATAATCTTTGCAACTGTCGAGTTGATAGAAAATATAAAGTTTTTTAACGTTCTTGTTTTTTGTCAAATTTCTCGTGTCTATGTTGATGTACAATTTTTTGTATTATTATGAACAAGAACAAGAAGGTTGAGGTATTTTTGATGGGTATGTTTGTGTAGAGAGAAGTTATATCTAAACAGTTCATAGTTTTATTTTGTATGTTTATGTCCTTGATTTTATTTAGTAAGTCTCCAGAATTTTTAATGTGTGAGGGGCTGATTGTGCCGAGTAGTGGGGTTAATATCTTAGCTATGGTGCAAGCTATTTTGTGGGTGGCATGAATGATGCTGAAGATAATGTGTCATAGAGGGGTGTCTGGTTTGTGGATTTTGCGTTGGCCATATAATGTTGGAATTGTAGGGTGGTGTTTAACAAGGGATTCCAGTTTTTTTTCTATATGAGTTTTTTTGAAAAGTTTGCTGAAGGAAGTAATGAATCTGTTAATGGTGTTAATTTACTAAGCTTTTTGCTTAGATGTAGCACAAGGCCACATGAATGGGGCACCCAATGAGAATCGAACTCACTCGTTTAGGTTTGCTAGTCTACCTTGCTAACCATTACACCACCCGAGGTGCCCATGAATCTGTTAATGGTGGTTGGTTTAGATATCTCATTGGTGTTAGTGTCTTCAAGAAGTGAATTAATTTTGTTGATGTACCTCTGTCCATGATTATAATGCCACCAGTTTTGTCGCGGGGGAAATGATGATGTTTGGGATGTCTGTATATACCTTTGGGGAGGGATGACTCAATTGGTTGAGAGATAGCAGTGAGGATGATTCCTTGGAAGAAACCTTTGGAAAAGTGGATCTGGAAGTTCTGGTTTTTGTCAAGTATGGTGTTTGTGGTGATGTTATTTTTCATGAAACCTGATACATCTGACTTTAAATTCATCTTTTCTTTCATGCTACAACAATACTCTCTCCACCATCTTATCATTTCTCCTCACATGCTTTTAAATAGAAAAATTCAGAAAACGGTTTCTGTTTGAAGAAATTTGATGAAATAAAACCGAAGGATGATTTATCCAACTTTCCACATATTTCTATTATACTATCAGATTCACTACTGTCTATCATTTCAACATATATATATATATATATATATATGTATATATATGAGACTTTACTGTTGTAGGAAGTGACATAGTGACACAAGTTCAAATTCTGGATGAGACTGCATTTCACATATTGCTTATACTTTTGGAAAAGTTATAAATCTAATTATTCTCCCTTTAGCTATGGGTAAATAGTAGGTCAGACTAGCCTCTTTAACTTTACTATGGCAACTGATCTAGGAGAAGGAAAACTCTGAATTCAGACCAGTTAAGATCGGCCTGAAAATTGACCTAGTACCCCATCCTGCTTACACAGATGAATAGGAATATATATATATACATATATATATATATATGTATATATATATATATATATATATATATGTATGAATATATATATATATATATATATATATTTATTGTAGAGGAATATATATATGTATATATATATCGTAGAGAAATTATTGCCTATATATATTGTAGAGGAATTATTGTATATATATATATATATATTGTAGAGGCATTATTGTTGTAAGAGTTTAAGTGGTCAAGTGGCTGTTGTTAAAATTTTGGTAGCATTAATGAAAGTAAAAACAATTATCTTCTTAAAACAGATCTGCACCATTAAAAGCAGTGGTCAGCAGATGCTGAAAGATTGTCTCGAAAATTTATATTATCCGATTAGCAACAGAACTACAAATTCATATTTCTAGTTATCAGTACACACCTATGAAAATTCAGTTTAAACAGTAACCACTCCTGAAATTTTGGCTTATTGTAGCTTGTGATTATCAATTGTTGTCCTAAAACGTGGTCAAAATGCTACTACCTTTTGCAATAACATATTTATAGTGAAATAGTATTTTGTGCACTTGCAAATATTATGACCAAATACAGATCTAGTCTTGTTGTACTAATTACATTCACATGCATTCTTATCAGAAATATTACGAACAATTGACAATTTGTACCAAGCAAGGCAAGCACATCCCTCTCATTAAATATCTTTTTCTCATTTCCAGTTTTGGATGCTATATTCAAAAAAACATTTTTGATGAATTTCATTTTTATCTATGTGAAGGTCCATAAGATCTCATTTCTGTTTTTATGGGTGTCCATGAAATAGACTTTGGAATAATATTTGTTGCGCACCCCAGCAAACTGGCGAGTGTAGCACAAGGTATCGTTTTAAGGTGGGTCTGTGCACAAAGCCATAGTTCAGATATGCCTAGAATTCCCCAAAATATTACAGGCCCCATTGGCATTCCCCTAAAAAGGGGCACCTCAGGCGCCAGGCAATACACTTAGCCCTCCATGAAGGTTTACAGCCAGAGGGGACAGCCCCCTTAGGCTCTAGGTGTAAGTCAGTCTTGGCCACTTGATGTGAATACTAAGCCACCCCAGCAACTGAGCCAGGAAGCCTCGACCAACTAGCATCCCATAAGATGCAACACCCGAATAGATCCGTGCCATTCACACCACGGACGACCAGAGTGTGAGGTCATGTAGACATTGGAATAGAGAGGTGTCCTAGCTACAAAATTACTTTTATCAATAACCACTGTAAGGTTTGGTTTGGTTTCTTTGGTTAATGGCATATCAACCTTTCTAGGTTATTTAATGCCAAAGCCATTCTCCTAGAAGAACAGTAGGGGTACTATTTAACCCATAACTGGGAGGATAAGGGGACTCATACCTTTCCCAAGGGTATTTGCATGAAAGTGAACCTAATTGTGCGCCTGGAGTTCGAACTCACTTACTATGATTCTGCAGTCTATCACTTTAACCATTACACCATGAGGCCACCCCCCTCCTCACTGGAAGGAAACAACAGTCTGTTATATAGCCGTGATGAAGGAAGAAGCCACAACACTTGTTTATGAAAATCTAATTTTTCAAACTTTATTCTCCATAAGGGTCAAATCTTTTGTAGGTGTGTGAAGGATAGTGACAGACTGAGTCAGGGAGGTGAAAACAGACTGCCATATTGACCAATAACTTCTTAGCCAATCTGTGTTATCTTCAAGGCCTTACGTCTTCTCTTCCAACGAGACATACTCAACCAATCCTTGCCAGGAGGTCGCTTGGCCCTCTGAGGCTTCGGTTCTCTATCTGCCGACTCAACTGACCGCTGCAAGCTGAGATTCCCAACACCCACATATTTTGCTTCCGCTTATTTTCACACTTACATCCTATGCAGAGAATCTCTGATTGGCGACTCGGTCATGAATCAATATCCAACAAGTCTACGACTGGACAATTACTTTTCTTATTTCTTTCCATGAAGAACTTTATTGTGGGGGTGTCCACATAGTGTAAAGGTTAAAGCGATGGACTGCGGAATCGTAGTACGCGAGTTCGTACTCCAGTCGCGCTATTATGTTCACTTTCGGGCAAATGCCCTTGGGAAAGGTATGAACCCTCTTATCCTCCCAGCTATGGGTTAAATAGTACCACCACTGTTCTTCTAGGAAAATGGCTTTGGTATTAAATAACCTAAAAAGAGTTGATATGCCATTAAACAAAGAAACCAAACCGAACTTTATTGTGTTACCTTTTGCCATGTCAACTCTTTTATCAACCTTTAAAGAAAAAGTCATCTCGGGCTAAATCTCAAGAGTAGGGGAATTAGATAATAATTTTCATGAACCAAAGACCTTTCTCAAAGTGATAATCATATGTTGACCTTGAAGATCATGCAACCATGCAACTTTGGAATCTGTTTTGTTGGATCTTTTTTTCTGAAATGAAATGCTGGTATAAAATGTCCTAGCAATCCCATAGGCCTGGTGCCAAATAGGAAAAAGCTCTTAGAATTTCAGTTCTACTTTTATACAATTAAATTGAATGAATGTTGAACATGAATACAATGTAAATTTAGGCCCAATGCAGGCTTATGCAATTTGATTGGTTTGGTTTGGTTTCTTTTTTTAATGGCATATCAACCTTTGTTGGTTATTTAATGTCAAGCTATTCTCCTAGAAGAACAGTAGTGGTACTATTTAACCCATAGCTGGGAGGTAAAGGGGGTTCATACCTTTCCCAAGGGTATTTGCCCGAAAGTGAACGTAATAGCGCGACTGGAGTACGAACTCACTTACTACGATTCCGCAGTCCATCGCTTTAACCATTACACCACGAGGCCCCCCCCCCTCGCAATTTGAAGGTCTATTTGATATGATACCAATAACGAAAACTGGGTTCTTAAGTGCCAGTAAGGAAACCAGTTAAAGTAAGGGGAAACTCTGAATTCAAACCACTCTTGCTTCACGTGAAAATTGACCTTGGCTCAACTCCTGCACTTTGCAGAGGAGTTGGATAAATACATATTTGAAACAAATATATTGTCTGTTTGGTTTTGTTGGGTTTTATGGTATATCTACCATTGTAGGTAATTTAATGCCACATCCTCTATATATATATATATATATATGTATATTGAAAATACACTTTGTAAACACATTTTGTAGATAACATTTTCAAATGTGCCTGAGCTCTTTTTTTGCTAACAATTAAATGGTTTCTTGCATTTAAAAATGCTAGAAACAATTTAACTGTGTTTAACACAAATAATTCTATTGTAGAATACACTGACTGCACCTCTGCAGAGGAGGAAGACCATCCCAACGAGTGTCCTAGATATGACGCGAAACAATCTGATGGTGAGGTTCCAGTAGTGCTGGGGCTTTGGAGAATGTGGAGCACCCCTTCATTGCCATTGCTCCCAGGTCCATTCTGGTCCGGCGTGGTAGCGCCTGTCAGGGCCCTATCTATGGGTTAAATAGAACTAACAGCATACTTATGCTAAACTGTGTGCTTATGCTAAACTGAATTATTTGAAATAGAGCTGTTTTCTGACATTGAAACTGTATTTACACTAAACTGAATTGCTTAACATAGAACTGTTTTGACATTTAACTGTGTGTAAACAAAATCTCTGCTTATAACTAGCTGAATTAGAACTGCTTGAATAAACTGAATAGCTTGAAATAGAAATGTTTTAGACAAACTGTACTTACATTTAAGCTGCGTGCTTATGCTAAACTGAATTATTTGAAATTGAACTGTTTTTGACATTAAAACCTGTACTCACACTAAACTGAATTGTTATATATAACTGTTTGAATAAACTGAATAGTTGGAAATAGAAATGTTTTTGACTATTAAACTTAATTGTTTGAAATAGCACAGATTATTTACATAAAAATGGATTTGGCATTAAATAACTGACAAAGGTTGATATGCCATAAAATCAAACCAACCAACCAACCAACTTTTGTTTACGCACAGTGAAATAATCCAAGTTCAATTTTTCACAATTCGATTTCACATAAATCACTTGGTTGCATTCAATTTAAATGTTAAACAGTTCTATTCAACCTATTGATAGGACTCTATCAGGTGCTACCACACCTGGTTAGAGTAGACCATTGTTAGAGCAATGGTAATGAAGGGCTCCTCCACAATCACCAAAGCTCAAAGACCAGAGCCTTATCATCAAATTTTTTCATGTCTCACTCCTCTGCAGAGATGCAGTTGGTGTATTCTACAACATTAACCGACTAGGTGATAAGTGTGAAGGGTTGACTTGTTTAAAATGATTGTGAAAATCTCTCTTTCTCCTGTATATTTGTAAAGTATAAAAGTTAGATTGTATTTGGAATGAAAGAATTTAGCAAGGATTAAACTTCTTTAAAACTAATTGATTAAAACTTCAATAAAAAAAAAATCATTGCTAACTTTAAGATATTAATTTGAACCAAATTTTTTGAAAGCAAATCATGAAGCATTTGAAGATCTGTCAGCAATCATGGAAAATTCTTCTGTAAACTTTGTTGTAGATTCTTACAATGAATTTTCTTATTGGGGTTTTTAGATCATTTTTCATCAATTTTCAAATTTTCAAAGATGATTGGTTTTGAATGCCTTCATTTCTTTGTTTAATGGTATCTCAACTTTCATGGGTTATTAAATGCCAACGCCATCATTGTGGAAGAACAACAATAATATATTAAATCCAATACTGCGAGGCTAGGGATAGAGAGGCTCAATACATTTCTTTAGGATATTAGTCTTAAAGTGAATGTGAGGACATGGGTAGTTTTGGCACCATCAGCTGAGGTCGCAAAATGCACTGACTGCTTCTCTGAAGAGGGATAAGACCTCCCCTACTGAGAGTCCTGTATATTTAACTTTGTTAAAACTGTACTTACGCTAAACTGAATTGTCAGAAATAGAACTGTTTATCTGTTTAAAAATGAACTTTTGAACCAAATAATGTACAGTGGTTAACATGCCACAAAACCAAACCAAACAAAACCATGGCTGGTGTTTGAACTGGCTTCAAGGTCACAGTCCGGTATGATAAACATTATACCATGGAGATTCTCCCAAAGTCTTTACATGATTTTTTAAAGATTCAATTAAAAAGGATTTTTCTTTTTTATATCTTTAATCAAAAATTTCAATTTTTAAAATTTAAATCAATTTTCCTATTTCCCGATTGTCTTAACAGAGCTAAAGAGTTTTGATTGTCCTATTATGTAGCTGCCAGCATAGGTCTCCATGTCAATGCACACAAGCCGTAATGTACGTGCTTTAATCAAACAGGCCACATCTCCACACTAAACAATAGCTCTCTGAAACTAGTAGACAGGTTCACCTATCTAGGAAGCAGTGTATCATCAACCGAGACAGATGTCAACACGTGCCCTTGGTGTAATAGTTATCGTCATAGGAAATGGACACAGCAACATGAGTTCAAATCCTTGACGAGACTGATTGCATTTCACATAGCACTAATACCCTCCGGAAAGGTATGAATCCAGTTATACTCCCTCCAGCTTTGGGTAAATAGTAGGGCAGACTAGGTTCTTCAGCCTTGGCGAGGCAACTAGTCTAGGAGTAGGAAAACCCTGAATTCAAACCTGTTAAACTCCGCTTAAAAATTGACCCTGTGTCATATCCTACCCGAGCGGAGGGGTTGGGTAAATATGATTAACTGTGTACTCATGCTAAACTGAATTTTTTGAAATAGAACTATTTGCATAAAGTGGATTTGGCATTAGATAACCTACAAAGGTTGATTTGCCATAAAACTCAACCAACCAACAAACAATCAATTTTATTTGAAAGTATTTCATTCTAAAACTTATAATTGCAAGCAATTAGATGTAAAGTAAAGTTGGCGTCTTTAGTCGAGGGTGACCCGATGGTTCCCATTTTGATAGCTACTGTACTGAGGTGTAGGGGAGGGTGCTACTCCTTTCTCAGATTGCTCCACTTTACCCTTGATACATACCTTATAATGCTGATGTATCAAGTACCATTTTTTAAGTCTTTGATATAACTCAACCTGTGACTGAACCTTGGTCTCATTGGCAAACACTCTACCCACTAGGCCAATTGTAGTAGATAATATCACCTTTAAACATAAGAACAACAACAATGGTGGTTGTCGTAATAATAATAATAATAATACTGTTAACCAGAAGAACAAGAGATAATCTATGCTATAAGGATCGTAAATAAAGCAATTTCAAATTTAATAATGATAGAGTGATAATCTACATCCATGCTTATACTAATCATTAGAATTTCTCAAAGGAAATAACAAGTAAATATTAATTATGGAGTGTTTTTCCTTATCTGTTTATTTATTTATTCACAATCAATTATAAAGTAAATTCTATAAAATAGGATATGACTTGACACTGGGCTTAATTAAAGTTGGTGACATTAGTAGAGGGTGACCCAAAAGCTCCCTTTTCAATAGCTACTGCACCAAGGTTTAGGAGAGGAAGCTACTCCTTTCCGTGGATTGTTCCACTTTACCCTTGATCCTTACCTTATTATGCAGTGTGTTAAGCAAGGCGGCATCAAATACCATTTTTTGAGTCTTTGGTGAGACTCGACCTGGAACTGAACCCTTTGGCAAATACTCTACTCTAGTAGTTCATAATCATTCAAAACAGTGGCATATCAACCATTGTAGGTTATTTAATGCCAAATCCTTTTTATACATATATATTAAATATATATGATTTGTAGTTGTCGGCATTTTTTGAGAAGAGGCTCTTTATTGTTATTTCCACAATGTTTCGGCTGATATGTCCTCCATTGTTTCCCTAAGCTTCTAAGGAGACAATCTAGTGGTTGGAGGTTCAGTCCTAACTACAGACGAGTAACAATACAGGAATACTTAACACTTGTAACCGGTTATGGCTAATAGAATCAGAACAGGCAACTCCCGGGGATTTAGTAAAGGACGTAATTTGAAGTTCCGTGTAGGTTCCAGAGTTCAACAAACACCTGAAGAAGGCTGATTGACATATCAGCCAAAATGTTGCAGAAATAACAATAAAGATGAAGACAATAGTCCGAAAACACTTAATGATATAAACATGTTTTGTTGATAACATTTTTAAATGAGCCTCAGCTCATTTTTTTGCACACAGTTAAAAGATTTTAAGCATAGTTATGTATCACTGACAATTCAATTCAGCATTAGTCATTTATTTACACAAAGTTGAATGTAAAAACAGTTCTATTTCAAACAATTCAGCTTAGTATAAGTCATTTGTTGGCACTGAGTTTAAATGTCAAACAGTTCTATTTGAACCATAGATAGGACCCTATCGAGTGCTACCCTTCCAGGCCGTAGAAAACATGGGAGTGATGGCAATAAAGAAGTACTCCACATTCCCCAAAGCTCCAGCATTACTGGAGTCTCACCATCAGATTGTTTAGTATCATATCCAGGACCATCATAGGAGGAGTCTTACCCCTTTGCAAAGATGTCATCAGGTGAATTCTACAGCCCCAGCAGACTGGGCTTAGAACAGTAGTGGCTAATATGGTGAGTTTGAACTCCAATTACTTGATAAAATTCATTTTTGGTTTAATATCCTTGGGAGATCTTTAAATCCCATTATACTCCCACTCATAGGGTAAATAGCATCACAGCTGTACTTCAGCAAGGATGGCTTTGGTATTAAATAACTCACAAAGGTTGATATGCCATTAAAAACAAAGAAAAAACTTTACTTACTTCTCTAAACTACATTTTCAGTTAGTCCATTTAATCTTCTTTTTTAGCGTAGAATAAATGAAAAAAATCCATCTTTTCTGAAAACATGCTCATTTTTTTTCAACAAATTATGTTATAAATAATGAAATGGTCCAGATTACGTACCCACCAGAGTCAGTAATAGGATTATTTTTTTTTAATCTCTTTTTTTTCACTTTTTCATTCACTTTTCTTCCTTTCTTCACTCTTTCACTCACTTTTCATCCTTTCTTCACCCTTTCATTCACTTTTCTTCCTTTCTTCACTCTTTCATTAACACTTCTTCTTTTCTTCACTCTTTCATTCGCTTTTCTTCCTTTCTTTACTCTTTCATTCACTTTCTTTACTCTTTCATTCAATTTTCTTCCTTTCTTTACTCTTTCATTCACTTTCCTTTCTTTCTTCCCTCTTTCAGTCTCTTCTCTTCCTTTCTTCACCCTCTTTTCTTTCTTTCTTTCCTACTTCTTTCAGTCTCTTTTCTTCCTTTCTTCACCCTCTTTTCTTTCTTTCTTTCTTTCTTTCTTTCCTACTTCTTTCAGTCTCTTTTCTTCCTTTCTTCACCCTCTTTTCTTTCTTTCGTCAATCTTTCAGTCTACTTATCTCATTTCTTTGTTTTTTCTGTCTCTTTAACTTTCTTCACTTTTTCAGCTGCTTTCTTTCTATAAAATAATTAGGGACTCCAGTTAATTGTTGTTTTTTTTTTTTATCAAGATTTATTCGTCCAAAAAAAGGAACATATATGAAAAGAGAGAAATAAATGGGAAAGTCTAGACTAGGATAACAGTAGATGCCTTGGTTAAAAATAAAAGCGTATAAGATGCAAATCATCAAAAGGTTCCCTATTGGTTAGAAGAAACTCAAATGGAAAAGCCAGTAATAGGATTTGGCACCGGATAAAAAACATGAAAAGAATTACTGGCAATGATGGAAAGACAGACCATTGAACACCAGCCATGACAATGTGAAGACAGCCAAAACTTAGTCTTCATTTTGGGGTGAGCTCCAAAGAGCGGTCTCACACCCACCACAAACCTGTGAAGACAAAACTAGCTAACAAGCATGTGTTAGAACTACAACAGAAAACGAGAAAGATAATTTGAGGTCTGTATCTGTCCTCTCTCTCTCCTCACGACGTTTTATTTCTCTTTGTTTAGCTTAAATGGTGAACTCATTTTTTACATTCTGTTCCTCACTTCTTTATTTGCCCAGTCGGCTGGGGCTGTAGAATACACTGACTGCACCTCTGCAGAGGGGGAAGACCCCCCAGACGATAACCATTACACTACTGGCATCTCTCTTTTTTTTTACCAACCCCTCCGCTCGGGCAGGATATGACACAAGGTCAATTTTTTTTTAAGCAGAGTTTAACAGGTTTGAATTCAGAGTTTTCCTTCTCCTAGACTAGTAGCCTCCACCAGGCTGAAGAACCTAGTCTGTCCTACTATGTACCTATAGCTGGAGGGAGAATAATTGGATATTACCTTTCCCAAGGGTATTAGTGCTATGTGAAATACAATCAGTCTCATCCAGGGTTTGAACTTGTGTCACCATGTCCATTTTCTACGACGATGACAATTACATCATGGCACCTCCCGTAATGTAATGTTACAAAAATCTATTTGGCATCAGAATGGTACACCTTCCTTTCTTAACACTTTCAGTTCCTTTTCTTCTTTTTTTCTTTCTCTTTTTTCTTTTCTTCAAACTTTTATCCTTTTTATTTTACTTCATGTTGTACCAAAGTATCATACATTTACTGTTGCAACATAAAGTGATGACCACTTATTTCCTTTTAGAATAGACGCCAATAACCGGTATTTGTCAACTCGCCCACCTACTGGATGAGTTAGCCACAAGGCCTTTTTAAGGTGGGTTCAGGCACAGGGCCGTAGCCCACATGTGCCCGGCGTTTTCAAAAATATCCTGGGCCCAGTCGGCATTCCCCAAAAGAGGGGCGCCTCAGGTGCCAGGCAATTACCCTAACCCCTCCAAAGAGTGTTAAAGCCTGGGGGGACGGCTCGCTGAGGCTCGAGGAAAAAAATCCCTGATGAGACGCACCTGGTAAGATCCATGCTGCTACCACAAATGGCCGACCGAAATGTGTCCCATCAAGGATTCTGTTGACCAAACAACAACGCTGTGCGAATTGCACCAATAAAAACTGTATTGGCTATGGCTAAATGTCTGATCTCAGAGGAGAAATGCATAAGCATAACTCATCTTAAAGATTTCCACCTATTTTCTTTCATCACAACTGTTCAATTTCTAAATGCAGGAATACTTGTCTCCTCATATCTCAGCCACTAAAAAAATAATAGCAAATCAGGAAATTCATTCTCATATACTGGTGTTCATAAAACATCCAACCTCACTTCCCTCTCCCCTTGGGTCACATTGTCTGGGAAGACAGCCACCAATTAGATGGCTGTGTGTGGTGACCTTGAAAGGTCCTAGTTACCTACGGGTTAGGGTACAAATCAAGCATATCTTGATAGGTTATTGACCGTATGGAAATCAGATCTCTAAAAAATAAAATGATAATTCTTTTGTTAAATATTGACCCTCAACTGAGCCATCAACCAAGAGATGTACCTGTGTAAATAAGCAGAAGAAGAGCAGAAGCAGGTGGGCGTTAGGAAAGAATACAGGCAGGTGCCCACAACAGCATTGGATCAGTCGGAGACAGGAATGCCAGAGTGAGAACCAGCTTGCAGATTGAGTGGCCCTCAGCAACCCTCGGTTGAGTAACCCAGCCAAAATGAGGAAGAAGTGCTGCTGTGGTCAAGAGAAGAACTGTCCCTGTTTCCACTCATCACTCATGCACAACAGACATCAACCCTTTCAAGAATAAAGTGTGAGAATTATATATTTTTGAAAAGAAGTGTGTTCGTTCATTTAATGAAGTCGTCATTATTGATGACTATGTTTCCAGCTTATATTTGCATTATTGGCTATATAACGCTTTCAAGCTGTAACTGTGACAGTGCTATTGTATGGTTGCACCACTTTGATGCAAAAAATATCCCAGAAGAAAACATAGGATGAGAAATACACCAAGATGATTTGAACTCTCTTTATCAAATCCTGGAAGCCACATCTAACAAAGCAGCAGCAGCAGTAGTATGGCCAATAACCTCCATCACATGACTGGGCAAGACATGCTATGCATGGCTGGAGAAGTAAATGACATTCTTCTATGGACTCCAATAAATAGGCACACCAGTGCTGGCTTGCCAGCATAAAGTTGCATTAACTTTACTTGGACACTTGACGCCCTCTAGAAGACTAGTGAAGAGTGATAGCCAATAGGGATGGTTGGTGGGAAAGAATCAAATCAAAGGAATCTGTGCTGTCAGATGATGATGCAGATTATAAAAAGAAAAATATCTCGTTGATTTATCTTTCTTATCTTATTACACTTAGCTCACAGGACAATATGTTGAACATTGTCAAGTCATCCTTAAGCAGCAAGCTTTTTTTTAGATAACTTACCTATTTGCACCCTGGTACCATTCACTTATCATGTTATGATCTTTAAATTTCTACGATAAAAATGACTAACACCACAACTATGGTACCCTAGGGAGAGACTTCTTCAGAACAAAAGCATACATATGTGCCTAAACTCCGGCATATACACACACGTTTTTGACCATGACTGTACTAGGACCCATACTTTCTTACCATCTCACTGAGAGCCCATCAAAATCCTTGAAAGACACCTAAAGTTTTTCCCGAAGAGCATTAAAAATCCAGAACAGATCATTGTATTGGATGGATGAAAGACTACTTTTTTAGATGCTTTAAGACTTAACGTGGATACTCCAGGGATTTCTCAATTCCCAGGAAGAAATCCAGTTGGTGTAATAGTAAAAGTGCTAGATTGCATCTTTGAAGAAATATGGTTTATCACTGCTTTTCTTCTATAAGGATTTCTCCCGTCAAGGAAACTTACAATGCACCTTTCTGATACAAGTTCAATAGCTCAGCATTTAAAAATACATTTGTGCCCAACAACACAATCATGGAAAATTCTCACTAACAACACAACAATATCAGAACATCAAAATAATAAACAAAAACTACAGATTCTCGAAGCACTACATATTAGAAACATCCAACCAACACTTAATAGAATTAATTTTCAAACCAGTGCTAATGTGTTTAAATGTCTTTAGCAACTGACACTATTTATAGAAACCCATTTAAAAGCAAATGGTATTATCTTCAATGGTGAAGACACTCTTACATAGTAGTAATATGCAAAAACAAAAGTTACATCAATTTTGTAATAGATCCTCCCCTGATGATGGCCCAAAGTCGGGCAGAAAGTATATATATATATATATATATATATATATATATATATGTATGTATATATGTATATATATATGTATATGTATATATATATATATATATGTATGTATATATGTATATATATATGTATATGTATATATATATATATATATATATATATATATATGTATATATATATATGTATATATATATATATATATGTATATATATATGTAGGCGACCATAGTCGAGGGTGACCCGAAGGCCCCCCTTTCGACAGCTTGCTACACCAAGGTGTAGGGGAGGGCGCTACTCCTTTCCTTGGATTGCTCCACTTTACCCTTGATCCGTACCTTATACTGCTGAGTGTTAAGCAAGGAGGCATCAAGTACCATTTTTTGAGTCTTTGGTATGACTCGACCTGGGATTGAACCCAGGTCTCCCGGGCGATTGGCGAACACTCTAACCGCTAGGCCAATATGTATATATATATATTTATTTTGCAGGATGTGATACAAGGTCAGTATTTAAGCAGAGTTTCATCATCACTATCATGTCGGGCTGCTAGCACGGATATCTCTGACCTTCTTTCGCCACTTCTCCCTATTGTTCTTCACATCTGGCAGGTCTTCAGGTCTACATCCCGTATCCACACAGAGCTGCTGTATGTATGTTCAAGCTGGTTGTCCTGCTTTTGCTTGGCCATATGTAGGGGTCTATAGGAGTACATCACTTATGAGCTCGTCCTTGCTTCTCCAGCAGTGTCCTGCTTGTCTGGTTCATCTAACTGGGATAGTTTTCGCGATGGGAGGTAGGTGGCCGTATAGTTGGTACTTTGTTGGGTGTTGCCTCCAGGACTTACTCAATATTGCTCACAGCATTCTTGCGTAATTGCCATCTAGCTTTTTCTCCAGCTATTTTGTTAGTGTCCAAGTAGTGCATCTATATAGCAGTATTGATACGACTGCAGCTTGGGAGAAACTGCATTGAGTTTAATAGGTTTTGATTAAGTGTTATTCTTTTCTTCTTCTTGGTATGGCTACCAGTCTATGGTTTCCATACCAAGATTAAAGAACCCAGTCTGCCCTACTATTTTACCACTACTGAATGGAGAATAGTTAAATTCATTCCTTTCCCAAGGGTATTAGCGCTATGTGAAATGCAAACAGTTTCCTCCAGGATTTGAACTCAGATCACCACGTCCATTTTCAATGATGATAACCATTACACTATGGCCACTTTTGCATTTGCTAACATCAACTGTGACAAGATTGAGCTATTATGTTTGATAGCTTAAACATTTAAAGATCTAGATTGCCTTTTTATTAGGCATTGCTTTTCAACAGCCTTTTTTGTTGAAGAACTTTCCTTCCATTGTGGCTAACATATCGTTTTTCTGCCATCTCTCTCAAATCAGACGTTTTTACAATTTTTTACCCCTTTCATATACTGCTTGTTCAATGAAGAATACGTACAAATTTATCTGCTGGGACACATTTCTCTATTCTTGTCAGTATTTTTTGGCATATAATGTATGTATTAAATATTTCTCTATGTGTAAATGAGCTTATTTTGTTTTTCCTTCCATTTATTTAATGTAAGAATATCATTGGATATACAAAAGCTAATATTGGACCTTAGTGAAAGAGGACTCGGCTATCCTCCCTAGCACCATCCAATGCATTATCTTAATATCGACAACTTCTATAATGGTAGTTCAACATCGTTTTCCTTTTTTTTTTTGTTTAAATTAATTTCTTATCCACATTTTTTGAAATTCAGATATTTTCATTACATTCCCTTTTCTTTTTTAGCAGAATTTCCTTTCACAGAAAACCATTCTACTCAACATTTTCTGTCTTTTTTTTTTTCTTTTTAGTTTCTTTTCACTTAATCGTATACAATTGAGTAAAATGAAATAAAATTGAAAACAAGAGAGAAAATTTCCAAAGAATCAGAGATGAGGCTTCCAACCCGAAAATGCCTCAGGCCTGAGAACAAGTTTCAGTTGCAAATGGATTATCTCCCCTTATTAACTCTCCTGCAAAATAGCAAAGGAGACTGTTCACTTAAAAACAAAGAAATAGAAATGTAGGAAATTCTTTGAAAAATTAAAATAGGAAAAAACAAATGTTGCAATTTGATTTAATTTCCCAAAAGGATAAAAGAATAAATAATTGTATCGTCCTCTTTATTCATTCGATTATTCTCTACATGATGTCTTTCAAGAATATGCGCTGTCCATTGTAACCTTACAATTTTGCATTTTATTTCTTCTTCTGGATAATCATTTATGTTCAATTACAGAACAAATTTCAAGGATTCTTGAGGAACAAGTTGTTTTTTACCGATAAATGATCTTTCTTCAACAAATCCCAATTTGAAGAAAGTTTGCAGCAGAAATTCCTTCCATTTAATTACTTTATATTTCCAATCAACTTGTGTCTTGAGCCACATTCACAGCCCTGAGGGAAATTCAGTTCTTGAGAAAGAAAGTTTTTTTATTTCTTTTAGGGCTTCTTTTATTTATTAAACTTCCTCCATTTCATTTGATAATGTTCTGTCAGAAATTAAGTCACACTACATCCCACTGACCCATCATGGAATTTATAGCTGAGAGAGAAGAATTGAGTTTTGATTTATTTCAATAATTTTTTCCCTTTTTTTTTATCTGCTTGTTTTTAAATAATTACCTTTTTCCCATTTTTTTGCTATAAATTATTGTCCCAAGTTACCCTTACTCAGCTGCAGACATATTTTGAGCAATACGAACAAATATTTGAAAGCAGGGTAATTTTTCAGGGTATTAGTTAAAAGTGTTGGAATATGATTAATTTTATTTGAGTCTTTGAGATGAATTGTTGTTAATATTTAATGAATAATTTTTTACTATCTTTGAATGCTTTTGTTGAGACTTTGTAATGAGGTGTCTTTAACATTCAATGTATGTTTTGAGCTCTCCTCATCTTTATCCTTGATTTTGTCAGAGCTTTTAAGACAAATTGTTACCAACATTCAATGAGAATCTTTGATTATCTTCATCTACTTTTATTAGAGATTTGAGATGAGTTGTTAATATTCAATGAATTTTTTAGACTATCCACATCTTTGTTGTTTTTGTCTGACACATTAAAATGAGTTGTTAAAATTCAATGAATGTTTTAGAGTATCCTCAGCTTTATTCTTGTTTTTATCTGAGACTTTGTGATGAAATGTTAATATTCAATGGATATTTTCAACGATGTTCATCTTCATTGTTGTTTTTGTCTGAAACTTGGAGATAAATTGCCATTAATATTCAATGAATTTTTCAGAATATCCTCATCTTCACTGGTGTTTTTCTGAGAAAATTTGAGATGAGATGTTGATATTCAATGAATGTTTTTGACTCTCTTCATTTTCATTGTTCTTTTTGTTTGACACTTTAAGATGAGATGTTCATATTTATGCTATGTATCAAATTTTAACTCTCCTTCTTGTTTTCTATTTTTTTGACAGAAGGGCTAAAAAATTTCTATGACAATCTTCATTTTTGCTTTTATCAGAGATTTAAGATAAGATGTTAATATTCAATGAATGTTTTGGACTATCCTTGTCTTCATTGTTATTTTTGTTTGACACTTTAAGATGAGGTGTTGTTAATATTCAATGAATGTTTTAGAGTAACCCAATGTTTAATTTTCCGCAATCATGATGTTATAAAAGTAAGTTTTATAGAAAGAGACTTCTATGGAAAAACAAGTAGTAATCATTTATTGAAAGAAATTACAACTTTTTTCTATTGAATTCTTGTTATATATCCATCTAGGATTTTCAATCAGGACCAATCTATTTTACTAATAATTAGGACAGTTTCCCAGGACACCCAGTGTCAGGTTGGTGACTGTCTAAGAGAGGGGGAAGCTTTCAAAATATAAATGGAAAAATAGGAAAGGGTTAATTAATCAGAAAAAAGATAGTGAAAAAATTTCCTGAAAGGAAGTCAGAATACTCAAAATTGCCTTTATGTGAATCTCTTCTCCTCTATCAACTATTCTTATGTATTTATAGAATATAATAACTTGCTTGGCATGTCATGGACCTTTGACCTAGCCCTTATTCAACATCTGGGTTCTTTTTATGTGGCTTACTCATCAAATAATTGCTATGTCAGTGAGGAGAAAATCTACCATAGCCCTGATACGGTGGGAAATGGACATGTAATGTTCCTATATATATACATTGAACATAGGAATCTCGAAACACGAAAAACACGTAACGACTTCTTAATTCAGGTACAAAACTTTTTATTACCTTTGAGATTAAAGGTTCTTCGACATAAGGAGAGAGATACACATTCTTTCTATTCTGGCTTTTTTATCTGCCCCCACATCTTGTGCGCACCTGCCCAAGGCCTCCCCAAGCAAGCGAAAGTCAACTGTCTTCTCCCGAGGCAGTCCTCAATTCAACTAACTGACTTTTTAAAAATTCCCAAATTCCTCCCCGCGCTTCTGGTGTGTGACGTCATTCGCACTTGCTAGCCCCATTTTCCATCTGGGCTATTGAGTCATCTCTGAGTGACATGTTTGCTTCACCTGCACGCATGTGAACACCTGTGTTAATGTTCCACCGAAGTAGCCCATGCACTGAGCCAAAAGGTTCTCAGCCCAACTAAACCCAAAGGCATAAAACAAAATCCCTCGACCATTATATTACAAAAAGAATACAAAAACATAACTTGTTTTAGTGTTCAGACCTTTCATTGTTTATCCTATGTTCACTATCTGAGGTAATGGAAGCAGAAATAATGAATTATAGACACTATATGATCAGCTTGCATTTTACTTTCATCTATGACAATTCCAGCACCAATGGTAAATGCCTCAGAATGAAAGTGGCTGTTATTGAACACTGTGTTGAAAAAGCTTTTGTTCCTCAACATTCGCTGTATACTCACACCCGGACATTGGCATAATGGTTAGAGTGTTTACCAATGGCCCGGGAGACCTGAGTTCAATCCTAGGTTATGTCATACCAAAGACTCAAAAATACTACTTGATGCCTTCTTGCTTAACACTTAGCGTTATAAGGTAAGGATCAAGGGTAAAGTGAAGCAATCCAGGGAAAGGAGTAGGAGGAAATGTAATGACCGAAAATGTACAAAATATCTAATAGAGTAATGAAATTCATCACAAAAGCCGTGGAAAGTGGAATTAACAGAAGGAGGACAACCAGATGCAAATAAAACAAATAATTCTAGTACAAACTATAGGAATATAAACTAAAGAAAAGAGAGGCCTGATGATGAAATGAAAGTTGAATCATGAAGAATTCAAGGTGTTGAGGCTGAAATATTCCTACTGTTACTAGGACAACACTCAAAGAAATAGTAAATGGGACTCATGGATTCTTGTGCCATATATATATATATATATATATACTGAGGTTCACAAAACATCCTACCCATACTTCTACCATATTAGCGGGTGACACCTTCAATGGTAACTTCTGCAAGACCGATTATTGAATGCAAGGTCAAGTGTATCTTGACCTTGCTATCACGCTAAAAGAGATGTTGAATTCTTTCTATTAGTCTTCCTTTGGGCTGCTAGTTTATCTTTTTGTGCCATGGTATCATTTGCTTACAATGCTACATTTATTTATATCCATAAATATGAAAATATCTTTTAAATACCAAACTGTAAAGATACTGTTGGAAGTTATGATATATCAACTGGTATGACTAAGAATAAACTTGTAAAAAAGGTTTAGTTCCAGTCAACTGACAAATTGTTGGTATCCAATCCAGAATCAACAAAGATTACAAAGTAAAGTTCAACAGAAATAGCAAAGCTACATATAGGCTAATCAAAGCAGCAAATCCAACATCAGCAAGATCTCCTTTTTCACTCATGAGAAATCACATCAAATGGCTTAAATGGGCCAGTAATTAAAAGATTCATTATTCTCCAAATGTTATATCACTGTTGTATATAGTTAATACAAGGTAAATAATCTCTAGAGATACACCATGGAATTTCTACAATTTCTATCACAAACCGAAAAAACTAAAGAAAATATAACAAAGATAACCAAGCCTTTTTATGCTATTAAATAAGTTTGTTTTAATTTTTTTACTGAAAATCTAAAATAAAACAAATAGAGTTATAGAATTCTGATACACTTGTCCAGTAATTAGAAAATTCCATGAAAGGAACAGCAGTGAATTTGACTTCCATTTAGAAATTTGTTTATTGAAAGAATAAAAGAAAAGATTTTTCATTGTGTTATTTGTATTCTTGAATATTTCTTGTATTTTCCTTTTCTGCCAGGTTTTGAGGTGATGGAAAATAATGCATCTATGACAATTCCAGCACCAACGAGAAATGGTAAATGCCTCTGAATGAAAGTGGCTGTTATCGAACACTGTGTTGAAAAAGCTTTTGTTCCTCAACATTCGGTGTTGTGTACACCAGTCTCCCCTCCCTTGAAGCAGCTGGCCGAGGCTAATTTTCTCTGAAGTGAGTGGTGTTTTGGCTGAAGGAGGCAAAAGAACGTGAGGACAATTAGCATGGTTTTGGCACCTCTCACTGGCCAACATTGGAATGTGCGCATCTCTCATGCTGCTTAATGGCAGACATGTCCATTTCAAGATTTTGCAATTACTTTCACTTTCACTTTCACTTTCCTGGCTTTTTTCTTACTCCTCTTCTTTTTTTCTTTTTTGAATTTTACTTTCATTTTTCTTTTTATTCTTTTTTACTTTCTCTTTTATGCTTTCTTCTCTTTCTTTTTTTATACCTTCAAGCTTTTCTATATTTTGGATTTGATTTCTTTTATCTTTTCCTTATATCTTCTTTTTTTAAATTTCACTTTCCTAATCTAATTGGTTTCTCTTTTTTCATATAATACTTCATTCTTTATTTGATATTTTCATCTTATTTACTCTTTTTTCTAGATTCTTTTACAACAATTACTTTCGTTTTTACTTTGAAATCTTATCAGAAATTTTAAATAGAATTTCTTTATTATTCATTTCTCTTTTCTATTTTACTTGCTTCAAGTAAATTTTAACCACATTGTTTCTTGCTTTCTCATTAATTTCTCATTCTACTTTCACTTTCATTTTCACAGGGATATTTATCTTACTTTTGCAGTCTTTATTCTTATATAATATTTGATTTTTCATTTATATATTCACCTTCATCCAACTTGGTACATAATCATCATATAAACTACAGTGTTTATTATTAATCTTGCATTTTACTTTCAGTTTCGATTTTACATCCACCTTTATCAAACATCATAAATAGACTACATATTTCCTATAATCTTTATAATTTCCAATTAATCTTTTAGTTTACTTTCATTTTCGTTTTACAGCCATTTTTATTAAATATTGTACATAGGCTTCACATAACCCATAATCATTATTTGCTTCAATCATACTTTTAGTTTTCTCTCACTTTTGTTTTTACATCCATTTTTATTCAACTTAGTGCAGAGGTTTCATCTATCCAATAATATTTATTCTTTTCTATTCATCTTTTAGTTTACTTTCACTTTCATTTTCATACCTACCTTTATTCAGATTTACTCATGGGTTTCATAAACTAGATAGACATTTTTATCATGATTATTTCCTCTTGATTTCTCTCTATTGAATTTTCATTTTTCATTGAGCTGATATATTTTCCTTTGAAATTTCATTTTCGATTCTTCATTTTTTTTTCATCTGAATTTATTCCCTTGTTTTACCTTATTCTTTCTCATTTATCATTCATTTTACTTTTACTTTCACTCTTATATCCACCAGTCTTTGTAGATTGGTTCCATTTGCTTTACAATCTTCATTCTTTCCTATTAATCCTTAGATTACTTTCACTTTCACTTTCACTTTTTGTGTCCTTCTTAACTTGACTTTTGTCATAAAATATTTATCCTTTCAAATCAATGTTTTAAATTACTTTAGTTTTTTTTTTACGTGTCACCTTTCTATATAGGTTACTTGGAAAAATAGCTTGCAGGTCTTGCATAGCAGGGAATACATTATATGAATAAGCTTCAGGGAATATCTCTCCTATTGCACTAAAAGATGGAGAGTTAGGGTAAATTCTGATGCATTTTTATACCACTCACTTTTACTTGTTAAATTCTTTACTATAAACTTGATCTCCTGTCATATTCAACTCTTTCAGGGGTAAGAGTACCTACTATATATATATATATATATATATATAAACTTTCTGAGGAGCTTTAATTAGTGAAATGGATTTATCATAGAATACTGTTTCTAAATTTCTTTTTTAAACAAAAAAATATATATTTTGGTCTGAAGGTATATTTTTTATTGAACACTCATTCTTTGGATATTCACTGTCCTTATCTACTTGATATATATATATTTTTAAACACCATTGCCAATGCCAATCATTTGATAGTTTTTAAAAATGAATGCTGATTGAATTTTCCTTTTCATTCAACTTTTACTTTCACTTTTACCTTGACTATCTCTTTCTTTGTTATATATTTTTTCTCTTCTGCTATTTTGATAAAAACATCTATTGACGGTCATTCAACATTTTTGCTATCTTAAAGTCCTAATTAAGGTTTATTAAAACCGAAATGTTTTAACTCTACATAATATAAAATTCATCACGTTTGGATGACTTTGTTTTTCTATATTCTTTATATATATATATGTATATATATGTTATACACGCGGAATCACCTTTCTTGTGTAATAACGCAAAATCAAGAAATGGTTGCTATGACATCTAACAGCCATAAGTAAACGCATTTTTAAATCACAAACTGCACCAAAGTGAAGATAAACGAACGTCCAATGTAATGTCCGCTTTTAGTTGATTTTGTGTATACATAGATATATATTTCTTTTAAATACCCTATCCGGTGGCAAAAGCTACTCGGTAGTGCCAGGAGTGGCAGTACCGCCTTGAGCTACCGAAACTGTGTTATCACCCTGGTTGGCGGCTGATGAGGCTAGGGTATCGCACGTGCTTTCACACGTTGTATGATAAAAAAAAAAAATATATATATATGTATATAGTGAGTGGTGTGTATATATATATATATATATATATATAGGTCTAATCTTTATCTTTTTCCAATTAATCTTATTTCAACTTTTATTTTTCATATTTTAAAGTAAATGTGTGATGAGATAGAACAAAACATCTCTTTGAATGAATATTGAGCTATAGTGAAGAAAAAGCATGAGAAAAAGTTTTTAATATGTTATCAAAATTTCTCTGAAGTAGCAACAATGCGATAAATATCTAGCTAGCTAGATATAACAAACTCACACACACACACACACACACACACAGAGACATATAAAGAATGACCATAGCTTACCAGTTTAGAAATAAGTATCTTACAAAATTCTGCTGTTAGAAACAAAAACAATCTAATCATGTGGATTGAAAAAAATGGTTCAGTTCAAAATTCTCGGATGAGTCAAAACAGTACTATTTCAAATAATTCAGTTTAGGATAAGTACACAGTTTAAATGTCAAAAATAGTTTTCTTTCAAATAATTCAGTTTAGCATAAGTACACAGTTTAATGAGGAGATTTGCCAGAGTACTGCAGTAAATAATAAAACAGGTTTCTCATCATGATGTGAAAAAATACTAAAAACCAAGATAATCTTCATCATCAAGGCATAGCAACAGCATGGATTACCTTGACTCTCTCGCCATCTGTCCCTATTGGCTATCTAGATAGCACCCAGTGGATGCACAGAGCTGATAAATATAAGTTTTTGCTGCTCGGCCAATACTGAGTGTCTCTGTATATATTTACCAACCTTTTCTGCACAGGAGGGAGGTGACACAAGGTCAATTTTTAAGGAGCGTTTTACTGGTTTGAATTCAGAGTTTTCCTTCTCCTAGACTGGTTACCTAATCAAGGCTAAGGAAGACAGTCTGCCCTACTATTTACCAGTAGCTGGAGAGCGAATAGTAGAATACATACCTTTCTTAAGGCTATTAGCTCTATATAGTTGCTGTGATGGTTGATTGTATTAATTATTTTATTATCTAGTTTGGTCAGGCCGTGAGTTTTTCTATTAACAGTAAAGTAGCTAAAATCTTTGAGTGAAAATGTAAGTAAAACTGGAAATTTCAGGTGAGTGTATTGCGGTCAGGATTGGGTTCTTCTTATTTCTATATGGGAAGACCAAATGTAAATAAACTAGATGCATGTCTCAGGTTTGATTGAAGAAATGAAAACACGGCAAAATTGGGGACATGTGTCAGATGACACAATAACTTAGTGAATGGATATTGCACTAACAATGTCCTGAATTTAGATTTATAAAAATGAGCGAATTTTGAAAAAGTTGTCTGTTAGTCAGTTAGAAGTTGGCGTTCAGAGAGTTCAGTTTGGGTCTGGGAGAGTGTCTCTTTGAGTCTCTGTTCATTGACCCTTACAGATTCTCTCTTTCACTCTCATGTTATTGTATGCAGTCTGAAGATTGAAAAGCATTTTGATATATTGGACATAATACTGTTGCACTCATACGAATCACCCTGACTGTTAGAAGAATTGTGTCCTTCCCTATCTGTGGATCTTTCAAACACAGAGGGGACTTATGAACAAACTACCAGGAAAAACATGTGGTAGTCATGGAGCCAAGGCCATATTAAAGTACCGTTACCAACCATAGTATCACATTTGGCATCATTACTAGTATAATACTAAAGTAAAAGTAGTGTGACAACTATAGTAATACATTTGGTATCAACAAATGTTTTTGTACACTATTTTATGTTTGGCATTGGTATTGGTGACCATGATCTTGTTACAGTGGTGCCGTGAGAGAATATTGTTACATTTAGAACCATACTGCAATATAGTACCACAGAACTTAAGGAAATGCAATCAGACCCATCCTGGATTTGAACTTGTGTTGCCATCTCCATTTCCTCTGATGATGATGATGACCATTTCCCCACGTCACATCATCAAACTATCCATATATAGGAGTTTATAAAAGAACATCAGCCAAAACAGTTCTATTTCAAACAATTCAGTTTAGCATAAGTACACAGTTTAAATGTCAACACTTCTTTTTCAAAGAATTCAGGTTAGTGTAAGTACAGTTTCAATGTCAAAAACAGTTCTATTTCAAACAATTCAGTTTAGCATAAGTACACAGATTAGTTCTATTTGACCTATAGTTAGGACCCAATCAGGTGCTACCACTCCAGGCCCGGAGTTGACCTGGGAGTGATAGCAATGAAGGAGTACTCCACATTCCCCAAAGCCCCAGCATTAATGGAGCCTCAACATAAGATTGTTTAGTGTATACAGGACACTCATTAAGGGAGTCTTACCCCTCTGCAGAGATGCAGTTGGTGTATTCTGCGGAATAAAACCCAATGAAACCAAATCATATATATTTGATGAATCTGTAAAGAAAGGATTTGGCATTAAATAACCAACAATGATATGCCATAAAACCCAATGAAACCAAATCATATATATTTGATGTATCTGTCAAAACAGGATTTGGCATTAAATAACCTACAATGGTTGATATGCCATAAAATCCAACCAAAACAAATTATATATATTTAACATATATTTATAAAGTGGATTTGGCATTAAATAACCTACAATGGTTGATATGCCATAAAACCCAACCAAAACAAATTATATATATTTAACATATATTTATAAAGTGGATTTGGCATTAAATAACCTACAATGGTTGATATGCCAAAAAACCCAACCAAAACAAATTATATATATTTAACATATATTTATAAAGTGGATTTGGCATTAAATAACCTACAATGGTTGATATGCCATAAAACCCAACCAAAACAAATTATATATATTTAACATATATTTATAAAGTGGATTTGGCATTAAATAACCAACAATAGTTGATATACCATAAAACCCAACCAAAACAAATATTCTTTTCTCAATATTTTCATTATTTTTTCATATTTTCTTGTTCAAAATTTTGTTATAATTTTGTTTACATTTACAAAAATTTTTCTTTATTTTTTAATTTATTTAATCCTTATAGTCATAATAATTCATACAATATTTTAAAAGTATTTTATGTTTTACATTCTTATAAGTTTTTTAAATCAAAATGTTTAAAAATATTTTTCTTTACTTAATCTTTTTTTTTATAGTTTTTCTTAGTTTTTCTATTTTGATTTCATGAAAATATTCAATTTTTTTCTTATTTTCCATTCATTATTCTTAAACTTTTTGTAAAATTCATTGATATTTTTTTTTTCCTTCCTTTTTTTTATCACATTTTCCTTTTTCATTTCTTCTTTTTTATTTTGATATTTTTCTTTTCATTTCTTATTTAAAAAAAATTTTTTTCAAGTTTAAAATCTCAATGATTTTTTTTGTCTTGTTAATTCTTTTTCATTAACACCTTATAATTCCTGAGCTGCCCTGGGTCACCTGCTAGCTGAGTGGTAAGACACTACATCTAAAGTAAAGTTGGGTGTGTTTTGATCCCAGCTTCAAGTGTCTTATGTGTCTAGCTACACTAAAAAGTTGTGATTCAACCAAACAGTCTGTGGATCAGAATATATATATAGATAGATAGATAGATAAATATATATTTTTTTAATATTTCAATTTTTTTTTTAAGTTTTAACTTAAACTTTTGCTTCCTCTTCCTGCTTCTCTTCTTTTTCTCTTTTCTCCTTTTCTCTTTTATCTTCTCTTTCTTTCTTTTTTATTTTTCTCTCCCCTCTTTTCTATCTTTCTTTCTCTTTTCTCTTATTCTCTTTTCTCTTCCTTTCTATACTTTTCTTCTCTTTTTCTTTAGATCATTTTCATTATCCTCTTTTCTCTTCCTCTCTTTTGGTACCTCACTTTTTCTTTTTCCCCCTTTACTGTTTTTTCTTTTTCTTTTCTCTCCTTCTTTTAATTTCTCTTTTTATCATATCTATTTTTCTCTTCTCATTTCTCTAACTTTTCTTTTCCTTTTTAGATATTTTCTCCTCTTCTCTTTTCTATTCCTTCCTTTTTCTCTTTGTTTCTTTGTTTCTTTGTTTCTTCTTTCTTTTCTTCTTCTTCTTTTGTTTTCTTCGTCTTGACATCAACTTTCTCCTTTCTGACAAAAAGAAACCAGACAGAAATGAAGCAAGAACAATTTCCTGAGGAAATTCATCAGATACAAAAAGGGAGATATCTGATGTGAAGAAGAAGAAGAAGAAGAAGAAGAAGAAGAAGAAGAAGAAGAAGAAGAAGAAAGGGAGGAGGAGACAATGAAGAAGGAGAAGGTAAGGACTAGAAAAGAGGTATAAGAAGAAAGAGAATAAGGAGGAGGAGTTGAAGAAGGAGGAAGAGATGAGAACATGGCGATAAAGAAAATTGGAAAGAGGAAGAGGAAGAGGTAAAGGAAAAGATGAGGAGAAGGAAGAGGAGGGGGAAGAAAAGGAATCAAAGGAGAAAATAAGGGAGCAAAAGAAAAAATATGAGAGAAATGATCAAAATCAAGACATTTTAAAGGCAAAAAAAAATAGTCAAAAGAAAGAAAAGAGGATGATTAAAAAAATTTCAGGATAGAAATAAAAGAAATGATAAAAGAAGAAAAATGAAAATAATTCAAAGAGCCAAGAATAAGTAAAAGAGAAATGAAAAAAATGGCAAAACGTCTTGGAAGAAATCAAAGAATAATGAGAAAGAGAATGAAATCAAATGAAATAATGTCTTTGAAGAGAAAATAAACCAGAATAAAGAAGATTGACGGAAATATAATTAAGAAGAAGAAAAAGAAAAGAAAATTAAAGAATAGCTTTAAAAAGATGAAGCAGGAAAAAGATACAAAGATGATCCAACTAAGAAGAAGAATAAGAAAAAGAAAAAAGAAAATGAATGAAAGTCTAGCTGGAAAAGATGAAGTGAAAGAAAAAAAATCTGATGAAGAAGAAAACAAGAGAAAGAAAAAAGAAAAGATGAAATTGAAACATGAAGAAAATTTACAGAAAATAAGAAAAGCAATAAAAGTTTTTAAGAAAAATATGCGTGAAGAAAAAAAAAAAGATTAAATAAAATCCAAGAAAATGAATAAAAATCTGGGAACGAGATTTACAAAAAATTGAAAAACTGAATTTAATTTTTTTTTCTTTATCTTTGTTTCTTTTTTATTATCTTCTGTTCTTTCTTCTTTCACTTTTTCTTTTTTACTCACTTTTTGTTTATATTTTTGTACCCTTATTTACTTTTTCCTATTATTTTGTCTTCTTGAATTTTTTAATTTTTCTTCCTTAAAGCATTTCTGTCTGTCTTTTTGCTGTTTCCTCTTCAAATTATCAACTCATGTACTTTTTATATATTTTCATTCATTTCTCCCTCTTTAAATTTTTCTCTCTTCTTTTGACTTTTTAGTTTTTTCTTGTATCTTTTCCTAGAAAAACTCCAGTACTCACTTGTTCGGAGTTGTTTTTTTTTATTATAGTTTCTTTCTTTTCCTTTTATCTACACTTTTGTTTTTCTTCTAACTTTTAATTTCATTTTCACTTTCACTTTCACTTTCTTTCTTTTTTTTTTTCACTTGCCATTTTAGTTCCACACAAGAAAAGCATTCTGCAAAATCACTGTCCAAATATCTGATTTTCACTTTTTCTTCTTCTTTTATCATATCTCTCTCCAAAGAATTCTTTTGTACCCTGGTGTTTTTGATAATTTCTTTTTTTTTTTTTAACTGCATTTTTTTCTAACACCCAATTTCACTTTCACTTTCATTTTTTTTTCACTTCCAATTTTAGTTTCACACTAGAAAAGTATTCTTCAAAATTCTCCTCTGAATATCTTCTTTTCACTTTTTCTATTTCTTTTATCTTATCTCTCTTCAAAGAATTCTCTTGTACCCACGTTTTTTTTTTAATATTTTCTTTCTTTTCATTTCATCCACATTTTAGTTTTCTCTCTAACTCTTATTTTCACTTTTGTTTTCTTTTTTTTTTTCACTTTCCATTTCAGTTCCACACAGGAAAAGCATTCTTCGAAATCCCTCTCCCAATATCCTACTTCATGTTAACCTTTCCCAATGCCGCCTGGACTGCTGGTGAAATAGGCACTTCTTGTAATATGTTCACTTCCTGCCTAAAGGCACCACCCACTAAACCTCACCTTCAGACACTGCACTCTGCGATGTCACGTCCATTCTCCAAAACTTTAATAATGGTCCCCTGGCATTGTTCTCATTCTCTGTGGCTTCTATCAGACCTTGTTGACAGTTTTCTACTTATTTCTATTGTGGATTATCAGCTGAATATTGTTTAAACTTGTTTAACAGAGTTTGTAAAGTGGTTTGTTCCATCTTTTGTTGTTGAGTTCTCCAAGTTGGTGAAAGAATTGGAGTTAGCATCTATCAATACATTTGGCAATGTCAGTGGCTTTTTTTCTCTTTTTTATATTATCTTCTAACTGTTTAGAAGATGAAATCACAAAAACGAGATAATGGCATTTTTTGGCGGGGTTCTCTTTTTCTTGATTTCACAAATTTTTTTTCTCTCAATTTTTTGGCTTTAAACTCTTCAAAATTATCTTTTTGAAATCATGGAAAAATACATAGTATTCTTTATGAAAATGTTTCAAATTCAATTAAAAAGTACTCGAAAAAAGAAGTTTGTCACTAGACTTGTATTGCTCAATTGAATGATTGATTTTAATAGCATATCAACCTGTCTAGGGTTATTTTGTTCCTAGAGGTTAGGGAATTGCATTCATTGTACATTGATATTTACATTTTTTGTCCAGTTGTTTCTTAAGATGAATTATCTTTAAATGGATCAATTTGATGCATAGATGGCATTGTCATTAAAATAACCCATGTAGGTTTATCTATCTATCTATCAATCAATCTCTCAATCTCAGTCTGTTCATATCTATCAAACTATCTTCGTTCATGTCTGTGTACCTTTAATCTGTCGGCTGTGGCTGTAGGATACACCAATTGCACCTCTGTAGAGAGTTAAGTCCTCCCAAAACAAGTGTTCTATGTATGATACTTAACTCTCCCTGATGGTGATTCTATCAATTATTATACTTGTAACCATTTAACTATGTGCAAGTAAATGAATAATCTTAAATAGAATTATTAGTGTTAAACAGGAATACTTGAAACCATTTAGATTATATTAAATGGTATTTCATAGTGAGATTACAGTTTTGGAGTTTAGGGATTTTAGAGAACCATGCTACTGGCATCATTCTTTGGTTCACTCTTTCCTGAGAGGTAGTACCTGTTAGGGTCCTATCTATAGGTCATATCATCATCATCATCATGTCGTGCTGGTAGCACGGATATCCCTGAGCCTCTCTCGCCACTCCTCCCAATCGTTCATCGCCCTAGGTAGGTCTTCAGGACAACATTCCGTATCCTCACATAGCTGCTGAATGTATGTTCGTGCTGGTCGTCCTGCTTTTGCACAGCCATGTGTGGGCTTTGGATAATTATTAAAATTTGAAACTATCCAGCTGTGTGTAAGTAATTTGTATTATGTTTGGTTTTGTTTGAGTTTATGGCCTGCCAATCATTGTAGGTTTTTAAAGCCAAATCCATTTTCAAAAACTAACAGTTCTATTTCAAACAATTCAGCTTAGCATACAAAAACAGTTCTATTTCAAACAATTCAGTTTAGCATAAGTACACAGTTTAGTTCTATTTCACCCATAGATTGGACCCTATCTGGTACTACCACTCTGAGTGAGAGGGAACCCTGGGAGCGATGGCAATGAAGGAGTACTCCACATTCCCCAAAGCTCCAGCATTACTGGAGTCTCACCATCAGATTGTTTAGTGTCATATCTTGGACACTCAGGGAAGTCTTACCCCTCTGTAGAGATGCAGTCTGTGTATTCTACAGCCCCAGCTGACTGGGCAGTACTTTCTATTAGATAGGAAAACTTGATAAATAGAATTACTGATGTTAAATATCAAAACTTGAAACTATTTAATGGTGTGCAAGCAAATGATTAATATTAAATAGAATTATCTATGTTAGATCATAATATTCAAACCATTTAACGAATGATGAATAGTATTAATACTGTGCAAATAAATGTTTGATATTAGATTAGAGAAGAATACTTGATTAATAGAAATACCAATATTAACTAGCAATACTTACAACTATTCACCTGTGTGAAGATGAATGAACTCTGGCTCATTTTCTAGTAACAAACTTTATGCTTTGATGTGGTACAAGGCCATATGAATGGAGCACCCAATGAGAATCAAACTCACACATGAAGATTTGTTAGTTTAGCTTGCTAACCATTACACCACCCAAGGCCCCCTATTCATTTAATAGTAATGTTACCAGTAAACAATTTACTTACAAATCATATGTGCATATATATATATATATATTTATATGATTTATTTTAAAAAAATGAAATTTGGATCAGAGAGATAGGGTGGCCTGAATTTTGTGGGTTTTTCTAAATCTTCATAAGAAATTTTTTCAATATTTCTTTGTCTGAAGACGCAGATCTAGCATTTAAAAAAAATATTGGGTCTGCTGAAATGAAGGAGGAAGTTACTTACCAAGTAACAGAAACTCACCAAAAAGTGAGCAGTTAGAAAACGCTCCTTTAGCCATTCTTATTTCCAAATAAATATTTTTACAAAAAAATGAACAGGATTTAGTATTAATTTACCCATAAGGGTTGATATACCATAAAACATAAGCTAACCAAACCCAGGCTAACCAAACCTATCTATCTATCTATCTATCTATCTATCTTTGTCTATTCATATCTATCTATCTATCTTTGTCTATTCATATCTATCTATCTATCTATCTTTGTCTATTCATATCTATTTATCTATCTATCTTTGTCTATTCATATCTATTGATCTATCTATCTATCTTTGTCTATTCATATCTATCTATCTATCTATCTATCTATGTCTATTCATATCTATCTATCTATTTATCTATCTATCTTTGTCTATTCATATCTATCTATCTATCTATCTATCTTTGTCTATTCATATCTATCTATCTATCTATCTATCTTTGTCTATTCATATCTATCTATCTATCTATCTATCTATCTATCTATCTATCTTTGTCTATTCATATCTATCTATCTATCTATCTATCTATCTATCTTTGTCTATTCATATCTATCTATCTATCTATCTATCTTTGTCTATTCATATCTATCTATCTATCTATCTATCTATCTTTGTCTATTCATATCTATCTATCTATCTATCTTTGTCTATTCATATCTATCTATCTATCTTTGTCTATTCATATCTATCTATCTATCTATCTATCTTTGTCTATTCATATCTATCTATCTATCTATCTATCTATCTATCTATCTTTGTCTATTCATATCTATCTATCTATCTATCTATCTTTGTCTATTCATATCTATCTATCTATCTATCTATCTTTGTCTATTCATATCTATCTATCTATCTATCTATCTATCTATCTATCTTTGTCTATTCATATCTATCTATCTATCTATCTATCTTTGTCTATTCATATCTATCTATCTATCTATCTATCTTTGTCTATTCATATCTATCTATCTATCTATCTTCACCTGTTCATATCTATCTCAATACTTACATTTCTTTTTTACTACTTAATTTCCTTTTGTAAATTTTTGTTCTTCAGAAACCCCTAATTGCTGAAGGCATCTTCAATCATTTTGGCTTTATCCAGAAGAAATTCTCCAGTCTGGTCGACTCTTTACTTGAGAAGACTTATAGAACTTATTGAATGAAGTATGGGGATTAAATCAAGTATTAAAATAATATTCTGAATTATTTGTTGATGGTTGACAAAGTAAAGTATTTCCATTTTGAAATTACAGTAATAAAAACTGTTTGTCTCTGTCTTGAAGCTGTAAGAATGATATTTTTTTCTTCTAAATTTTAAAGCCGGCATCAACAATGCTCAAGTAGACATATGAAGAACACTCTAAAACATTTCCACTGAAATAAGAAAAATATCTTTGCATTTCCAATAAAAACATCCCTTTTATGAGAAAAAAAAAATTTATGAAGCAAAATGGGCTTTAAACATGCTGTTAATAGAAATACTAACTTTATGACAGCAGTAATATTAACATAGACTTCTTCAATTATTTTTTCTACGTTTTGAGTAGAGAGGAAAAAGGAGATAAATCTAAAAGAAAATAAATCGTATATTCAAATAAAATGATATATAACAGTATTCGTTATAATGTGGTCATTTATTTAGCTTTGCTTAGGTTGGCACAAGACCAGAAATATGCAGCACTTACTGACAATCAAGCTCACTTGTAGATTAGCTTATTAATTATTAAATATAATGAATTGTGTCAGGATTAAAAAGAAATAATAAAAAAGAATGAATAAATACCAAAAGTAATAGTTTCCTGGGAGGCCTCTGACAGGAAACAAAATTGACACACATCTGGGAAGAAGGGCTTCCTGGCACCAAAGAGAGATTATTTTTAAGCTGTTATTGCTTCGAGTGGACGGGCTTGTTTTCTCTCTGCTGCTGGTGGGAAGAGCACATGTCTCCTGATCCACGGCATAGTGACAGGGTGCCTCTCCTGCTTGCAGCAGCCTTTGCTGAACACACCAACTCGACACGTGATGAACTTCAAACTTATAACTCATCGAAAATGACTCTATGATATATTTCAATGTCTTAACTGGGAGATGCGACTATTTCTACTGGTTCAGGAAAACATACCCCACCGCAGAATAGTTGAAAACCCCAAATTCTTAATTCTCTTGCAGCTTCCAGAAAAGAAAGTAGTAAGTGAATGGGGAAAGAAGAAAACAGAGATTTGAAACTCAGAACCTCACAACATATCAAACAATTCCCTGACAATAATAAAACCCTTCTTATATTCCCCATAATTGCCTTAAAAATATTAAGCCTGGCTTAGTTTGGCACAAGGCCTGAAGTGTACAGTACCTACTAAGACTCAGACTTACTTAAAATAATCTGCTAGACTAGCTTGTTTATCATTACCTATAATGTGCTTCATATTGCACAAAATCAGCAGGTTTTGGAAAGATTGCATTGCACAAGGACCTAAGTAGAGATTATCTATCATCTATCTTAATATGGATTTGATTGGTTTTGTTTGCCTTTCCTTATTGGCATATCAACCATTGTAGGTTATTTTTTACCAAATCCTTTTTATACATATATATCAAATATAAATGATTTGGTTTGGTAGAGTTTTATGGCATATCAACCATTTTAGGTAATTTAATGCCAAATCCTTTTAATGCATATATATGAGGATCCTTAAATAAGTTTCCAAACTTTTTCTGTATGGGCACTTTTATTGATAGTACACTCTAGTCCCCTTCGAACTAATCTCCTCTGGCTGCAATGCACTTGTTTTACCATTCCAACAACTTCTGGAAGGCCCCATGGAAGTCCTCTTGTGTGAGCGTGTCAATGACCTTCGTCACAGCCTCTTTCATCTCCTCCATTGTCTCATAACGACAGCCTGCGAGCTTAGGGAATAAGCAAAAGTCACAGGGAGCAAGGTCTGGACTATAGGGAGGGTGAGGAACTGTGTTGATGCCCATCTTAGTCAAATAGTCTGTGACGAGGATGGAGTTGTAAACTGGTGCATTGTCTAGGTGGAAATGCCACTGACCCGATTTGAAGAGTGCTGGCCTCTTCCCTACGAATCTCTTCCTGAACTCCCTTAAAATCTCAACATAGTACTCCTAACCCTAACCCTTTGGCCAATCAACTCTGGAGTATTGACTTCTTTACTCCTCCCACATCTCTCATCATCCCTCAAAGACTCCCTGCCTTCCTTGAATCTCGTATGCCACTCAAAAGCTGATGCTCGATTCATGCAAGATGGTCGAAAAGCAGTCTGAAGCATTCCATACATTTCTGTGGCATTTTTTCCAAGTTCAAAACAGAATTTTATTGCATATCATTCTTCTAAAATGTCCTCACGTTGAGATTGCATTTTTGAAATTCACCAGCTGAGACAATCAGGCTTTAGTAGGGTGTATTCCAATTCCTGCTGTGGCTGTTGATTTGAACCCGAAATCATAAAAATTGGTCAGTCATCTCATAAGATGTATAGCAATAACATGGTGAATTCTCAAGAGTCTACGACAATTTTAAAGGCCTGTACAAAAAATTCTGGAAACTTATTGAATGCAACATGTATATCAAATATATGATTTGTAAAGACATTTTATAGTTAACCTTTTTAAATGAGTCTGAGCTCATTTTTTTCACAACGTTAAATGGTTTCACTTATTTCTATCTAACACAAATAATCCTATTTACCATTCATCATTTGTTTGCTCACAGTTAAATGTTTTCAAGTAATGCTATTTAACCCAAACAATTCAATTAAACATCTGTCAAAAGTTTACTCACAATCATATCATCAAAGAGTTCTATTTTAAACAATTCAATTTAACATGTCAAAATTAAATGGCTCCAAATATTGCTATGTATCTCTAACTATTCAATTAAACACCAGTCATTTGTTTACACAATGATCCAACAGTTCTATTTCAAGCAATTCAGTTTAGCATAAGTCATTTGTTTGATCACAGTTTAAATGTCAAACAGTTCTATTTGACTCATAGATAGGACCCTATCAGATATTACCACTCCTGGCCAGAGTAGACCTGGGAGCATTTCCCAAAGCTCCAGCATTATTGGAACCTCACCATCAGATTTTTTAATTTTATATCTGTGACACTCATTGGGAGAGTCTAACCTTTCTGTAGAGATGCAGTCAGTGTATTCTTCTGCCCCAGCCGACTTGACCATATGGAGTTTGGGTGGCATCATATGATAAAAAATAATTATAATCCTTGCATATCTTTTAAGCTTTAAAATCAAGAATCAGCTAAATGTTGAGAAGTGAAAGGGGAAAGAAGGTTTTGAGGGTCCCAAGACTAGAGTTTTTGAAAATTGGCATTAAAAATCCTGGCTTATACCAAAACTTGAACACAGACCTCTTGCACTGGAATCGATTATTGACATCGATCAACTAAACTTAAGATCAGCAGGTTTTTGAAAGATTGTTTGACACTAGGACCTTCGTAGAGATTACTTGTCTGCGTTTAAAATACCCATGAAAGTTTTAAGATTTAATACTTAAAAGTATTTGAACGAATGCAAAGATTTTTTTTTTGTTGCCTCAGATTGCAAGGGCTATTACGAATTTTGAGCAAGGAGTGTGTTTGCATTTGAACTTTTTAGTTTAACAACTCATCTAAAAAGTAATATGAGATGGCCTTTATCATCTCATTGATCATTTATGAACATGATAGAACAAAACTCTTTTTTTTTTACAGAATGAATTAATTCAGTTAAAGAAACCTTTTTTAATTTAGAAATTAAACATTCAGATCCACAAAGTTTGATCATATACCTACCTTGTTATTCTGTTATATTTTGACCTTCGACCCGGCCCAAAAATGCTATTCCAAGGTGATACACCGGAAGGAAGTGACACATTCCAATGGCCAGTAATCAAAAGAGATCGCGTGGGCGGATTAAGGCTAATGATATGGGACAAGGTGAAGGTCCCATTGTGCCACTACAGTGATGCACCGGAAGAGAGTAACCTCTGAACTGCATGACAGTTATTTCCGCTTGATGACGATTAAACATTCGATTTCAAAGATCCAGTGGGCGATCGTGTGGGCGTTGAATTATTATATAATTGAGTTGAGTTGGGTGCCAAAGCAGTTGCCAGTAGAATTCCAGACAGCCAGAGACCAGATGTGGTAGGGAAGGCCACACCCGACCGAGGGGGCCCTCGGAAAACCCCCGATGGAGTAGACCCCAACATCAGGAGAACAAGAAAGACACAACGTGACGGTCATAAGTAGTGGAGGTCAAAATATGAAGTTTATGTTCTGTCTCCAGCACCCTCTCACATGCAAACAATGAACAACCCTTTCGAACCCTTGCAATAAAGTGAGAGGTAAATATTTTGTTAAAGAAGTCTTCCGGGGCTTTCCTTCATGCGTCTGTCTTTGTCGTTGTGTCGTTGTGAATTATTCTACATATATATGTGCACGTATGTAGATGTGAATCTGCATATGTGACTATACAACAATTCTTAGTGATCTGATAATTTCATTATGAATTGATGAGATCTATTGAAGACAATGTCTGTAGTCATCATCATCATCATCATGTCGTGCCACTAGCACGGACATCCCTGACACCCTCTCGCCACTTTTCCTTATCGTTCATCTCCTTTGGCAGGTCTTCTGGGCTACATCCCGTATTCTCACATACCTGCTGTATGTATGTTCTAGCTAGTTGTCCTGCTTTTGCTCGGCCATCTGTAGTAGATCTCATCAATTTAAAAGTTGATCTATACAGGAGTATATATGGTTAACAAGAAACAAAAATAAAACTACGTATTAAAATTCAGAAGGACTGGAGATCCTACAGATCCTACAGACTGATCTGAGGTAGAAGGGCATATGGTTTGTATAGTATAGATTCTTGTCCAGCTTAGATTAGAACCAATGTTTGGGTATATATACTACACTCTGATCATACTTGCCCAGTCGGCTGGGGCTGTAGAATACACTGACTGCTTCCCTGCAGAGGGGTAAGATCCCCACCAATGAGTGTCCTAGATATGACACTAAACAATCTGAGGGTGAGGTTCCAGTAATGCTGGAGCCTTGGGGACTGCGTAGTACCCTTTTACTGTCATTGCTCCCAGGTCCACTCTGGCCCATAATGTTAGCACCTCATAGGGCCCTATCTATGGATTAAATAGAACTAATGACATCTAGGTGATTCAAATACATCAACCTCTGAAAATACTGCAAAATACTGATGACTGTGAGAGACAAACAGTGACCCAAGGGATGATTTGAATCCATGGCTATGATTGATGGTTGGGTTGGTTGGTTGGTTGGGTTTTATGGCATATCAACCTTTGTAGGTTATTTAATGCCAAATCCATTTTTATGAAAATAGTCAGCTCTATTTCAAACAGTTCATTTTAGCATGAGTACACAGTTTAATAGTCAAAATAGTTCTAATTCAGCTAATTCAGTTTAATATAAGTACAGATTTTGTTACACACAGTTAAATGACAAAATAATTCTATATTAAACAATTCAGTTTAGTGTAAGTACAGTTTCAATGTCAAAAACAGTTCCATTTCAAACAATTCATTTTAGCATAAGCATGCTGTTTAATTGTATGTACAGTTTAATTGTCAAAAACATTTCTATTTCAAGCTATTCAGTTTAGTCAAATAGTTCTAATCCAAACAATTCAGTTTAGCATAAGTATACAGTTAGTTCTATTCAATCCATAGATAGGGGCCTATGAGCTGCTACCATTCTGAGCCAGGGTGGGCCTGGGAATAATGGCAATGAAGGGGTACTCCGTATTCCTCAAAGCTCCAGCATTACTGGAACCTCAACATCAGATTATTTAGTGTCATTACCAGGACACTCAAGAGAGAAGCTGTCGGTGTATTCTACAGCCTCAGCTGATTGGGCAAGGCTATGATGGAGGTAAGAGGTCATGTGATTAGATGACACAAGGAAAATAGTGTGAACATTTAGGTGGTACTGAGACACTGACTAGTACAGATGTGTAATAATGACTGTGAATAATTTCTCCATTGGTTGGACCATTCTCTTTTCGATAGCCACTACCCCGAAGTGTAGGGAAGGGCACAACTCCTTTCCTTGGATTGCTCCACTTTACTCTTGATTTGAACCTTATAATGCTGAGTATTAAGCAAAGTGGCATCAAGTACCATTTTTTGAGTCTTTGTTATGACTCGACCTGGGATTGAACCCCAGTCTCCTGGCCCATTGACGAACACTCTACCTTAGTCGAGGGTGACCTGAAGGCTCCCTTTACTATAGCTGCCACACCGAGGTGTTGGGGAGGGCGCTACTCCATTCCCTGGATTGCTCCACTTTACCTTTGATCCTTACCTTATAATGCTGAGTGTTAAGCAAAGTGGCATCAAGTACCATTTTTTGAGTCTTTGGTAAGACTCGACCTGGGATTGAACCCCAGTCTATTGGCCCATTGACGAACACTCTACCTTAGTCGAGGGTGACCTGAAGGCTCCCTTTACTATAGCTGCCACACCGAGGTGTTGGGGAGGGCGCTACTCCATTCCCTGGATTGCTTCACTTTACCTTTGATCCTTACCTTATAATGCTGAGTGTTAAGCAAAGTGGCATCAAGTACCATTTTTTGAGTCTTTGGTAAGACTCGACTGGGGATTGAACCCTGGTCTCCCTGGCCTTTTGTACAATGAAGATCATTGTTAACTCTTCACAGGATTTTACCGGGTGTTTTACGATCATCAGATCTTAGCAGCAGCTACTTAGATCTTCTCAGTTAACTTTATTCTCTGCCTCTTTTCAGATTATTACTGGGAAATAGTTACCATTTTCACATATTCAATTAGATATAGTCAAAATATAACTTAGACAATGAAGTAGATCTTTTGTTTGCCCAGTCGGCTGGGGCTGTAGAATTCACCGACTGCTTCTCTGCAGAGAGGTAAGAACCTGCGAACGAATGTCCTGGATATGACACTAAAACAATCTGATGGCAAGGTTCAAGCAATGCTGGAGGTTTGGGAATGTGGAGTACCCCTTCATTGCCATCGCTCCCAGGTCCACTCTGGCCCGGAGTGGTAGCACCTGATAAGGGTCCTATCTATGGGTTAAATAAAACAAAACCATGCTTCTTTAACTATACTGATTTTTGCATTTAAATTGTGTAATTATGCTAAACTGAATTGTTTAAAATAGAACTATTTTGACATTGAAACTGCTTACTTGTGCTGAACTGAATTGCTCAGAATAGAACTGTTTTTGATGTCTAAACTGTGTACTTATGCTGAACTGAATTATCTGAAATAAAACTGTTTGGCATTTAACTCTGTGTATTGCCCAGTCGGCTGGGTCTGTAGAATACACTGACTGCACCTCTGCAGAGGGAGAAGACCCCGCTAACAAGTGTCCAGGATATGACACTAAATAATCTGATGGTGAGGTTCCAGCAATGCCAGAGCTTTGGGGGATGTGGAGTACCCCTTCATTGCCATTGCTCCCAGGTCCACTCTGGCCCGGAGTGGTAGTACCTGATAGGGTGCTATCTATGGGTTAAATAGAACTAAAGGCATACTTATGCTAAACTGAATTGTTTGACAAAATTGAATAGCTTAAAATAGAATTTGTTTTTGACAATTAAACCATACATACATACATTTAAATTACGTGCTTGTGCTTAACTGAATTGGTTGAAATAGAACTGTTTTTTCGACATTAAAACTGTATTTACACTTAACTGAATTATTACATATAACTGCAACAGTTTGACATTGAAACTCTATTTACACTAAATTAAATTGTTTAACATAGAACTGTTCTGACATATAACTGTGTGTAAACAAAATCTGTACTTTTACAAAACTGAATGAGCTGAAGTAGAATTGCTTGACTAAACTGAATAGCTCGAAATAAAAATGTTTTTTTACAATTAAACTGTACTTACATTTAAACTGCGTGCTTTTGCTAAACTGAATTGTTTTAAATTGAACTATTTTTGACACTGAAACTGCATTTACACTAAACTGAATTGTTATATATAACTGAATAGTTTGAAATAGAAATGTTTTTGACAATTAAACTGTGTACTCATGCTAAACCGAATTGTTTTAAATAGAAATGATTATTTACATAAAAATGGATTTGGCGTTAAATAACCTACAAAGGTTGATATGTCATAAAACCAAACCAAATCAAACCAAGATCTTTTGTATAAAGATAGAGTATAAAACTTAGTCTATCAAGACTGTTCAAGTAAGATACAGAAGGAAGTTTAATTACAATACTTTTCCTTACAGGAATTAGATTTTCAAGTTGTTAAAGAATTTTAAAGCTTATTGCTCTTGTGAAGCTCAAAGGGTAACAAGTAGTAACGTTACTGTTCTCAAATAGATGTTTGCTATACTGCAACACCAAATAGACCCTTGCACCAACATGGTTTTCAGCAAACCCTTGTAACATTATGGTACCACATAGACGTTTGTACCACCATGTTTCTAACAGGTCTATGAGTGTAGCACTATGCCTTAAATTCTAATTAGACTCTCATTGTAACCTCGCTGTAAGAAAAAGTGATGAATACACAAAACACTATCTTGGTTCACTCATACAAATTTTTTTTGTTACTACACCTCTAAATAGTTGTTGAGAAGTCCACTGCTTTAGCTAAACAAAGAGAGATGAAATGTCATGAAGAGAGAGAGAGAGAGAGAGAGAGAGCAGACACAGACATTGATATAATGTTTTTTGTTGTAGTTCTCAAACATGCTTACTTATTGGTTCCGTCTTCCCAGCTTCGCTCTGGTTATGGGAGCCCTTCATGGAGCTTATCTGAAAATGGGTATTGGAATTTTTGGCCAGTCTTCATATTGTTGCGTCTCGTCTCCAACTGACTTTTTTCTGGTTTTCTATACCTCCCTCACCAATATCTTTTCTGTTTGAGTTTCTTCCAGCAAATCAGAACCCGTTTCCTGGTTCACTGCTGATACATATCTATTTTTGAACCTGGCATCTGCTGCTATCTCAACCTTGACTGGGAGAAATCCCCCCCTCGTTTAACTTTCCATTTGTTTCTCCTTTATAGTCTTTCTCTCTTTCTCTGTCTCTGTGACTGCCTCTATTCTCTTTCTCATATAAATCCTTCCACTGTCCTGTGGTTGACCTGTAAATCTTGCTAGGAAACAACTTACTATTAAAACAATCAACTGAAGTCCCTAATCATATTATATCAGTAGGAATATGCATGTATTATTAACAACTTTGCCCACCGTATTCAACAGTGCTTTCAATTGAACTGCAGACATCTGGAACTTGTCTTCTAAGAGTCCTCTTGGTTTATGTTTCAAACGAAACGGTTGTTATCCCTTTTACCTTTTAATGAACGTAATTTTCATTACTCTGTCATTTGTGGTCCTTGGTTTGTCGATCAGTTTATTTCAGAAATTGGGAAACCCCATGTAAATACACCTCAATGAAAAATGCCAGAGAAAGTTGTTTTTATCTATTGTTCATGAGTGCCAAAACTAACTAAGTGATTAGGCATTAGCTGCAGACATCAGGGCTTTCTCAGTGCAGTGAGAAATAACTTATTTCATGTCCTAGCTATAAATATTAATAACCAGGACTTTATAAAGGATTATGCTTGTTGGGGCAGTCGAAAACACTTCTCATAAGTATTTGAACAGACACAAATTCTGTTTTTTTTTTATTGCTGAATATTGTAGGGGTGATTAAGGATTCTGGGCTAAGGTGGATGGATCCATATTAACAGGATAGTTTGGCAACTGTTTCAAAAAGTGATCAAAGTTCATATTTTCAGTCTTCTTTATCAAATCTGAAAAGAATTTTAGAAGGATAGAAAAAAAATTTGAAAGGGGTGTAGAGGGATGGGAATGGGGAAGAGAGGGGAAAGATAGAGATGGACAGAAAGAGGGAGAAAGAAGCAGGGAGGGAGAGAGAGGAGAATTGAGAGAGGGAGACTGAGAGGAATGAGGGAGAGCATGATAAATAATGAATAGGTGAGAGAGGGAGAAGAGAGAGAGAGAGAGAGTGTGTGTGAGAGAGGCAGTATGAGTGACAGAGGAATATAGAGAGAGGAGGAGAGAGAGAGAGAGGGGAAAGTAAGAGAGGGAGAGAGGTTTGTTTTTTGACAATAAAGGGAGGGAAAGAAAAGATGAGAAAGTAAGAGAGAGAGAGAGTAAGGGAATGAGAGAGAGAGGCAAGAAGAAAGAGAGGGAGGGAGGAAGAGAGAGGCAAAGAAAGAAAGAAAGAAAGAAAAGGATGAAGAAAGGTGGTATATACTTGAACAGTTATCACCTCTAGAAGCAGAATCCACAAACCAAATTTGAATCTTAGTAGAAGGTGCCTGACTTTAATTAATCCCACATAGGTATAAAACCTGATTCTCTGCAGTGTAATTTTATGGATTGATGAAGTTATGTAACTTTGATAGTAAAACAAGAACAGCTGCTTCAATTTATATTTATAATGATGTCTAGTTTCCTATCTATCTATCTATCTATCTATTTTTGAGAAAATAGTTCAAATGCATGTGACTGTCATTCATTGCATGTACACAAGCCATTATTTTTTAGTGCCTTCTCCTTCCTCATCAATGTCAGTTTTCTTGAAAACATGTAGATGAATAAATCAGAAAAATTGCAAAAATGACAAGTTAACATACTCCGTTATGATGAAAGAAAATTTATAATCTTTCAATCTATCTATCTATCTCGTTCTCTCGTTCTCTCTCTATATATATCTCTCTATCTATCTATCTCATTCTCTCCATCTCTCTCTTTATCTATCTCTTTTTTTATCTATCTATCAATCTCATCCTCTCCCCCTCTCTCTCTCTCTCTCTCTATTTATCTATCTCATTCTCTTCCTCTCTCGCTTTCTCTCTATCTGTCTCATTCTTTCCCTCCTATCTATCTATCTATCTATCTATCTCATTCTTTCCCTCTCTCTCTCTCTCTGTATTTATCTATTTATCTCATCCTCTTCCGCTCCCTCTCAATTTATCTATGTGTCTATCTTGGTATCTTCCTCTCTTTCTCTATTTATCTATTCATCTATCTCATTTTCTTCTTCTCTCTCTCTCTTTCTCTCTCTCTATTTGTCTATCAATCTATTTCATTTTCTTCCTCTCTCTCTCTCTCTCTCTCTCTCTATTTATCTATTTATCTATCTCATTCTCTTCCTCTTTCTCTCTTTCTTTCTCTATCAATCTATCTGTCTATCTCATTCTCTTTCTCTTTTTTTAATCTCTCTCTATCTGTCTTAGTCTTATCATATTTAAGTCTTGTTCTATCCTTTTCACTTCTCTTCAAATCTATCTATCTATCTATGTTCATATTCTTATTTTGTCCTTCTTATCTTTCACTTCTGTTCAAGGCTCTCTCTCTCTCTCTCTCTCTCTCTCTCTCTCTGACTATTAGTCTGTCTATCCTTGTCGATTTATATCTCTTGCTCTCAATTGATGCACACACACACACACACACACACACAGATATATTTATAACAGTGTTTACTTATTTTAATTGTGTATATATACATATTTACCAACCCCTTCGCTTGGGCTGGATATGACACAAGGTCAATTTTTAAGCGGATTTAAACAGGTTTGAATTCAGAGTTTTCCTTCTCCTAAATTAGTTACCTCACCAAGGCTGAAGAACCTAGTCTGCCCTACTATTTACCCATAGCTGTTGGGAGAATAATGGGATTCATACCTTTCCCAAGGGTAATAGTGCTATGTGAAATGCAATCAGTCTCATCCAGGATTTGAACTTGTGTCACCATGTCCATTTCCTATGATGATAACCATTACACCACGGGCACCTCTAAATCAATTGTATATATATATATATATATATATATGCGGATATCCAAGTTTGTTCACATCAGTCAATCTCAGTGAGAGATGTTCCCTGTACTATAGTGGCTAACTTGCTGGAGTGCAATATTGTAGTTAGCAAGTTCAAACCCAGGTTATGCAATTATCTTCATTTTTGGACGTATGGGAAAGGTATGAACCATATCGTTCTGCCCAGTAATAGGTGAAATAGTATCACTGCTGTTCTCTTCTACAAGTATGACTTTGACATTTAATATCCTATGAAGGTTGATATCTCATTAAACAAAGAAACCAAAACAGACCAATCTGGCTTCCTATCTATCTACCAGTGTTCATATTAATTAACTGAATTTAATCAAGTAATGAACCATGTAATGAACGACCCTAAGTTTATTACTGCAAAAAGATCTATCGATCAATCGATTTCCCTCTATTCACATCAATCTACTTTTCTTTCTATCTATCTATCTATCTATTCATATCCATCTAATTTCATATCATTCTATCTATCAATCTATCTCTCTATCAATTCACATCAATCTAGTTTCCTATCTATCTATCTATCTATCTTTTGATTTTCATAAATCTAGTTTTCTATCTATCTATCTATCTATCTATCTATCTATCTATCTCAGTCTATTCACATCAATCTAGTTTCCCATCCATCTATCTATCTATATATCGATTTTCATAAATCTAGTTTTCTATCTATCTATCTATCTATCTATTTTTATCACCTTGTATCAGTGACAGAATAATAATTAGCATGATTTTTTTCCTTCATTAAAATGTGAGGGAGTGAGTGAACCTGCTTCAAATCTTATAAAATAAAAAAAAAGAAAAATCTTTCCTCACCGCAGTCCAATTCAACAACATTAACATTTTTTAACACTTTCTTCTAAAGTCCACTGATCAGATTAGTTTTCTTAAATGAACTGAACTAATTCAAGAAGACATTTATTTAAGTATTCATGACATGATCACAACCAACCGAGTCTATTTTCCAAGTGTGTGCAGCTCAAAGGAAGCTTCATAGAAAACTCTTAATTTGTTTATGGTGTCTTCCATAAAAATTTTCCTGTCCACAGTTCATGATATTCCATGCGGATACAGACAAATTGAACCCTTGTTCAGAGTTCGAAGAAAGTATCCTTCTTAATTTGAATGCAAGAGACATTATTTCACATTATTTCAGGGATATAATTGAAGATAAACATTTCGTTTTCTTCATGTTTACTTCGATTGATTTATTGTATTTTAAAATTTTTTTCTTATTTTAGCTTTGAAATTTCTTTCGTCTCCATCTTTTTTTTCTATTTTGTCCCTCTTTATATTACAAATTGTTCATCTTCAGAGACAATGGAGCTGTCTTCTCTTTTTTCTTTTGAAAGGAAATGAACTGGAGCTCTTCAGGCATTAAAGTTAGTAAAATGATGCGGTCTTGAATTTGCAGAGATACTTCAAAGAATTGTTGAACTGCAGCTAAATTGCACATTTCTCAGAAAGCAAATTATAATAGCATTATTTTCTTAGGAATGAAATAGTTGACCCTGGAATATATTGGATTCATTTTTTTTTACCTGATAGGTTTTCTTTTTTATCTTTCAAAGGGCAAAACGATTTAGACTCATCAAATTCAGAAGTTAATAGAAGAATATGGTTGCTGAGTTATTTTAAGAAAATAATTCTACTTCACTTATTGTATTTATTTGTGTATAGGTCAGATTTTGAAGACCTCATTTTTAGGCAAAAAATTAGCACTGATTCATATATGAGTAATAATTTTGTTAGGTTAAAATTCAAACAATGAGAAGTTCTTGGAGCAACCTTTGACTTCAGGAGGTAATTCTATAAATTAATGATTTTGTGAATTTAAATAAACGTTGACCAATTCATGAGATTAATATGGAAATGTTTTTTGATTTATTTGGGTTTGGTTTTATGGCATAGCGACCATTGTTGGTTATTTAATGCCAAATCCTCTTTATATATATATATATATATATATATATATATATATATATATATATATATATCAAATATATGATTTGTAAACATATTTTGTGGTTATGGTCGGTTAAATGATTAGTTTTATTTCAAACAATTCAATTCAGCATAAGCCCGAGTATTGCTATGTATCACTAACAATTCAATTAAAAATCTTTCATTTGTTTACACAAAGTTAAATAATCAAACAGTTCTATTTCTATGAATTCAATTTATCCAAAGTCATTTCTTTATACACAGTTAAATGTCAAACAATTCTATTTGATAGGACTCTTTCAGATGCTAACATACCAGGCCAGAGTGGACCTAGGAGTGATGGAAATGAAGAAGTATACCATATTCCCAAAATTTCCAAGGCTGGACCTCTCACCATCAGATTGTTTATGACATTTGTTGGAGGGGGTCTTACCCCTCTGCAGTCTGTGTATTCTTCAGCCTCAGTCAACTGGGCTTACGCAAATGCGTACAATATTTAAATGTCATACAAAGGACAAAGAGTAACCCTTGGTTTCCACAATTATTTCAACAAATTCCCCTTCCTAGGAAGTAGCGTCTCATCAAACGAAAAAGACATCGACACACGACTGACGAAGGCATGGACGGCTATCGATAAGCTCTCGATCATATGGAAATCAGACCTAACCGATAAAATGAAACGCGGTTTCTTCCAGGCAGCGGTTGTGTCGATACTGCTATATGGATGCACTACATGGACGCTAACTAAACGGCTGGAGAAGAAACTATACGGCAATTTCACAAGAATGTTGAGAGCAGTATTGAACAAGTCCTGGCGACAACACCCCACGAGACACCAACTATACGGACACTTGCCCCCCCATCACGAAAACTATACAAGTTAGACAAACCAGACACGCGGGACACTGCTGGAGAAGCAAGGACGAGCTCATAAGTGATGTACTCCTATGGACCCCCACTTATGGCCGTGCAAAAGCAGGACGACCAGCTCGAACTTACATACAGCAACTATGTTAGGACGCAGGATGTAACCCTGAAGACCTGCCGGAGGCGATGAGTGATAGGGAGAAGTGGCGAGAGAGGGTCAGGGATATCCATGCTGGCGGCACGACATGATGATGATGATGATGAATTATTCAGTGATCCCAAATCAAAAGTTGATCTATACAGGAGTATATATGGTAAATAAGAAGCAAAAATAAAAGTACTTATTAAAATTCAGAATGACTGGGGATCATACAGATACTACAGACTGATCCTAGGTAGAACAGCATACTGTTTGAATAGTATAGATTCCTGCCCGGGTCAGAATAGAACCAAAGATTGGGTATATATACTACACTCTGATCACTGGCAGAAAGGCAAAATGTTCATAAAAACAAAGAAGCATAACAAAAGTATAGTTGAATGTTGCTGCAGAGTTGCCTCAGATACTACACTTTGATCCTTAGAAGAAAAGACTTACTGTTATATAAACTAAGATAGAATTACACTTAGCTTAATGGTTAATATATTAACAAATTCAGTCAATAAAACTGAGTTCAAATCTTGAATGAGGCTAACTTGTATTTTACTTTGTGTCAATGCCCTTGGGAAAAGTATGAATCTATCTGTTCTCCCCACTGCCATCTATGAGTAAATAGTCAGGATGACTGTATTCTTTAGCTTTGGTTGGGCAACCAGTCTAGGAGAAGGAAAATCTGGATTCAAACCAAATTTACTCTGCTTAAAAAACTGACTTCATGTCCTATTCAGCACATGGTGGAAGGATTGGGTAAAAATTTACATCCATAAAAATTGGGACTCCCAGCCTCAAATTCAGGCTGTGTGGATATATGTCCTTCTAAGTAGAGAAACAAATTCTGTATGTATATACAAACAAGGAAAATAATAAATTAGAATTTTGGCTAGTAATTGTTGAGAATGTCTGGTACAGTGTCTTGAGGTAAATATTATAATTCTTCAGTGTAGAAAGGCCAGAGATTTGGCACAGATCATCATCATCATCATCATGTCATGCCGCTAGCACGGATATCCCTGACCCTCTCTCGCCACTTTTCCCTATCGTTCATTGTTTCTGGCAGGTCTTCAGGGCTACATCCCGTATCCTCACATAGCTGCTGTATGTATGTTTGAGCTGGTCGTCCTGCTTTTGCTTGGCCATATGCGGGGGTCCATAGGAGTGCATCATTTATGAGTTCGTCTCTGCTTCTCCAGCAGTGTCCTGCATGTCTGGTTTGTCTAACTTGAATAGTTTTCATGACGGGAGGCAGGTGGCCGTATAGTTGGTGCTTTTTGAGGTGTTGCCACCAGGACTTGTTTAATACTGCTCGCAACATTCTTGTGTAATTGCCTTCTAGCTTCTTCTTCAGCTGTTTACAAACAGACAAGGGTACCTCATGTAGTGTAATGGCTTGCAAGTTTGCTAGCAAACCGTTAATAGTGAGTTTGAGTCTCACTAGGTCCCCTGTGCCTTTGACCTTGTGCCACCATAGTAAAACTTGGTAAATATTCGAATGCAAATAAGTTGAATAACATCATCATTATCATCATGAAGGCATGCTGACTGCATAGATTCCTTTGTATGTCTCTTGCCACCAGTCCCTATTGGTCATTGTTAGTCCTCTAGATGACATATTCATCGCCTCAGTATGGACACTGGACGTCGTCTAAAAGAAGAATAAAAGTATAACAATTCTTTTAATGAAGAGTTGTAGTGTTGTATAGCCACATAATAGATATGCATATATACACATATACATGCAGAATACACACTGACGCAATAATAAAGATGGGCGAAGACTTCTTTAAAAAAATATACCTTTCACTTTATTTGAAAGATTTGTGTATGAGAGGGAGTTGGAGACCGAACAGAACTGCAACATATTGACCCCCACTCTTATGGCCATCAACATTGTGTCTTTCTTGTTCTCCAGGGTTGCTCAACCAGAGGCCTGGGGGCCCTCTCTGCTGGGTGCGGGCTTTTTCTACCGCATCTTGTCACCAACTGGTCTCCAAAACTAACTGAATTCCTGTCTTCACCGAGTTATATAATAGTTCAATCACCCACTCAATATCTTTGGAATGGCATGTTTGTTCATCATCAAGCGGAAATAACTGTCATGCAGTTCATAGGTCACTCTCTTCCGGTGCATCCGTCTATGCCTGTACCATGGCATTTTACCTTGTCCCATATTGTCAGCCAAGCCCACCTATGCGATTTCTTCCCATAACTGCCATCAGAATGTGTCACTTCCGCTGTCTTTGGAATGGCATGTTTGGCCGGGTTGAAGGTCAATATACAACAGTAGCATAGCCAAAATATGCATGGAAATATGCAAAACACTGATGACTCTCAGTAGTTCAGGTACGAAATGTTTATTAACTTTTTTGACTTTTAGTTTTTCGATACGAGGAGAGAGAGACAAAATTTTTACTATGCTGACTGTTCCTACATCATCCTTCAGTCAACTCCCCAGCTGAACTGGCCGGCCCAGAGTCCAATCTCAACTCACTGATCCAACAAACGCATGCGCATCCCATACACCATAACTGGACTGGCCTTGCCCAGGTCCAAATCTCAACTAGCCTTGCCCAGAGACAAATCTCAACTCGCCTCAGCCAGAGACGAATCTCAACTAGCCTCGCCCAGAGACAAATCTCAACTAACTGCTTTTTTCAAAAATCACCAAAATTTCCAGCCCATCTCTTCAGGGCATGATGTCATTCACACCCCAGTCCCATTTCCTATCTGTTTTTATTATGACATTTGTGATTGTCACATCCTCCGTGTGCAAGCGTGAACACCTGCACTAATAGCTGAACGGTTCTAAGCCTAACCAAACCGAATGATAAGATATAACCAACGAAAAATGATAATATTAAAAAAATCCTTCCGCAATTATATAACAAAGTCATGATTAGTTGTAATATATTTTAGTGCTTTTTGAAAAGAAATTTTTGATATAGTTATTAAGATCTTGTGTCCTCTCTTTGATTTTAATGGACAGTTTATATTGTTTACCACTGATTTTTATTGAAAAATGTCTACCGCTTCTGTGTTTAGATAATTAGCCAAAATAATTCTAGCTTATATCGAAAAATGAAACTGCACAATACTTGAACAAGTTCTGAATTGAAAACTCAACTAAAAAATCTGACCTTTCTCCAACGGTGATTCTGATCTTTGTATTGCACACAATGACGAAATTGTTACGCATATATTTCATAACAATAATGAATCATTTAGGGAACAAGGAAGTATACTGTTTCGAATTTAATGTAGCTGAGATAAAATTGGCTGGGTGTATGATATCTTTAGCCAGCATGAAAAAATGGTGGGTCTTTCTTCGATACATCAGTTCTATATCCCAACCCTTAAACCAGGAGATTAAATATGAGACAGTCCATGGTTATCATACTATCCAAAATTTTGTCTGTTTTTCGTCAGTTTTAGTGACTTGAATAAATCTTCTTAAAGCTTGGAAATTATTTTAACACGTCTTAAAGGGAGCTTTCTAAGCTATTAACACCAAACTGTTTTTGATGACTTATAACTAAATAACATCATCAAGTGGGTTAATGTTTCCAAAATTATTATACCATCCAAAATTTTGTTGTCCGTTTTTTATCTGTTTTAGGGACTTGAAAAAAATCCTCCAAAAGCTTCGAAATTATCTTAATCAGCTGAGAACATATATTAAAGAAAGCTTTCTTAGCTATTAACACTGAACTATTTTTGATGACTCATAACTTGATAAACATCATCAAAAAGGTTAATATTTCCAAAATCTTCATACAATCCAAATTTTCATTGATTATCTGCTGTTTCAGTGACCTGAACAAAAGCACTTGGAGAAGGAAAACTCTGAATTCAAACCAGCTGTACTCTAATTATGAGTAGGGCAGAGTTGGCTGTTTAGCCTTGGTATGGCACTAGTCTAGGTGAAGAAAAACTCTGATTTTAAACCAGCTGTACTCTACTTTAAAAATTTCCTTGTGTCACATCCTACTCAATAAAAATATGTCAAACGGACTTCTTTGAAGTCGGGAGATAATAACTAGGTGTTATGGCCTTTTTGGATGTGACTGCAGAATACATCAACTGCATCTCTGCTGAGGGGTAAGACACCTCCAATGAGTGTCCTAGATATATTTTATTGTGATTACTCCCAGACCCACTCTGGCCTGAAGTGGTAGCACCTGATAGGGTCCTATCTATGGGTCAAATAGAACTGTTTGACAATTAAACTGTACTTATGTAAAACTGGATCATTTGAAATTGAACTGCTTTTACATTTAACTTTGAGTAAACAAGAAAAAAAGTACTTATGGTAAGCTTAATTGTTTAAAATAGAACAGTTTTTGACATTTATGCTAACCTGAATTGTTTGAAAGAGAACTGTTTTTACATTTAAAAGTGTGTAAACAAAAAATTGTGCAAAAATGCTAACCTGAATTGTTTGAAATTGAACTGTTTTTCCATTTAACTGTGTGCTAACAAAAAACTGTGTACTAATGCCAAACTGAATTGTTTAAAATAAAATTGTTTTTGACATTTAAACTGAGTACTAATACTAAACTGAATTGTTTGAAATAGAACTGTTTATATGAATAAAAATGGATTTGGCATTAAATAACCTAAAATGGTTGATATGCCATAAAACCAAACCAAACCCAAGTAAACATAACCAAAGCAAAAGCTAGGTGTTTGGTCATGTAATTTTTTTTTTTCAACTTTTCAGAAACATTTTTGACAGACAGATAATATATATATATAACCGACTATAAATGCTAAGTATTCCTGTACTGTTAATCGCCTGCAGTCAGATTTGATCTTGCAGCCTCTGGATGATCGTCTCTTTAGAAGCTAAGGGAACCAATGCTTATAACCGTTATGCTATGTTAAGAAGGAGCTTGATTCGTTTATGTTCAATATCCTGTCTAGAACTATTTTGATGTGCGGTGTTAAAGCTGATCAATCTGGTAATCTACAAAACAATCTGTCAAACCAGACATCTTGCCACACGTGCAAGAATTACACCATATGAACTTTTGTAACAAAGTACACTTACACTCAAAGATTTGTAAGCAGTCCACAACCTCACCAAACTAAATAATAAAATGAATAATATAATCAATTATCAGTAAAATAATATAATTAATTACCACCCTAATTACTTAACAATATAATTATTCATATTAGATAGAAATACTTGAAACCATACAACATTGTGCAAATTATTTATATTACATTGGAATACTTGATATCATAAAATTGTTTTTTACATTTAAACTGAGTACTAATACTAAACTGAATTGTTTGAAATAGAACTGTTTATATGAATAAAAATGGATTTGGCATTAAATAACCTAAAATGGTTGATATGCCATAAAACCAAACCAAACCCAAGTAAACATAACCAAAGCAAAAGCTAGGTGTTTGGTCATGTAATTTTTTTTTCAACTTTTCAGAAACATTTTTGACAGACAGATAATATATATATATATATATATATATATATATATATATATATATATACATATATATACTGTTTGCATAATGGTTGTCAATGTAGGAAATGCAATCAGAGACTCAAGTTCAATCAGGAAAATTCTGCGTCAAAATGCTACCAGAGGGGCTTGGTAAATACAAAAGAACAAAAAGAAGATTAAAGTTATATATTAACATTTCTATACCTTCTCTGGCCCAAACCCTATCTGTTCCTGAGGACTTTAAACACCCCTGAGGCCTTTTTCTGTCTCTGTCTTCTGACTTATAACTCACCATTTGACCAGACATTGATTTGTATACATTGTTTGTGGTCCTTTATTTATATAGCAATCCATCTCTGCCTCAGACTTCTTCTAAGTTTAAACAGTGTCACCTTTCAATGAATGACCTCGACATGCTCTAATAAACTCTTGGCACCACTGGTACCTGTACAATAGAGCAATTAACATGCAACTAGCAAAGGCATGGACAGCTATCAATAGGCTATTGGTCATAGAGAAGTCAGACCTGACCAATAAAATAAAACAGTTTTTTCCAAGCAATGGTTGTATTGATACTGCTATATGGATGCACCAAATGGATGCAAACTAAATGAATGGAGTAAAAGCTTGACAATTACACAAGAATGCTGTGAGCAATATTGAACAAGTCCTGGTGGTACCACCCCACAAAATGCCAACTATACGGCCACCTATCTCCCATCACGAAAACTATCCAAGCTAGACGAACCAGACATGCAGGACACAGCTGGAGAAGTAAGAATGAACTCATAAATTATATACTTCTGTGGACCCCTTCACATGGACAAGCAAAGGTTGGATGACCAGCAAGAACCTATATACAACAATTCTGTGCCAATACAGGATGTAACCTGGAAAACCTCCTGTGAACAATGGATGATAGAGATGAGTGGAGAGAGAGGGTCCGGGAGATCCATGCTGGCAGTGCGATATGATGATGATGAATGCTACTAAGATGTTTTTTGTTTAGATTTAAGCACCAATACTCTATCTATCTGCTAATATCAGTTTGTTTATCTCTTTATCTCTCTCACTCTCTCTCTCTCTCTCTTTCTATCTATCTATCTATCTGCTAATATCAGTTTGTTTATCTCTTTCTCTCGGTCACTCTCTCTCTCTCTATCTATCTATCTGCTAATATCAGTTTGTTTATCTCTTTCTCTCTCTCACTCTCTCTCTCTATCTATCTATCTGCTAATATCAGTTTTTTTAACTCTTTCTCTCTCTCTCACTCTCTCTCTCTCACTCTCTCTATCTATCTATCTCTCTGCTAATATCAATTTGTTTATCTCTTTCTCTCCCTCTCTCACTCTCTCTCTCTCTCTCTCTATCTATCTATCTATCTCTCTGCTAATATCAGTTTGTTTATCTCTCTCTCTCTCTCTCTCTCTCTCTCTCTATCCTAGTCAGTTCATATCTATCTATCTTTAATTATTTTTATTGGCCTCTAATTCGCTAAAGATGCAACAATCATTTACAGCCCCAAGAAATGTCCTATATCTTCTGTTACTTTGGGTTTTTATTTATTTAACAGTCTATTCATAATTGTTTTCACAAGCCTCAAAACCATGGAATATGCCACAACTGTTTTACAACTAAAAAATTGTCTTATGTCTTCAGCTACACAGGATTTTTTTCTCTTAATCTATCAATCTATCAAGGTCTTTTAACGTTGCTCTCTCTCTCTCTCTCTCTCTCTCTTTCCTTCTCTCTCTCTCTCTATTGTTAATAATTGTTTTCACTAGCCTCTAAACTATGGAAAATGCCACAATCATGTTATATCATCAGCAACACAGGACTTTTATTTATCTATCTCAGTCTTTTAATGTTGCTCTCTCTCTCTCTCTTTCCCTCTCTCTTTCTCTTTCTCCTTCTCTCTCTCTCTCTTTCTCTCTCTGTATTAATTGTTTTCACCGGCCTCTAAACCACCAAAGTTTGTTCATATCTATCACAGCCTTTTAATGTTGCTCTCTCTCTCTCTCTCCTTCTCTCTCTCTCTCTCTCTCTCTCTCTCTCTGTATTTGATAAAAGTTTTCATCGGCCTCTAAACCATGGAATATGCCACAATCATTTTATTATTTACAACTCAAAAATATGTTTTATATCCAAAGCCACAGACCCCTTTACCCTCCATTATTTTCTGGTCATAAAAAGTGAATATTTTTTCATGTCTAACTCAAAGAATCATCTACCCACACCCAAAAAGCAAACTTCCCCATTTTTAAACTATTAACCATGAAAAATTCAATATTCCAATTTGGTCAGAGAAACTCAAATTATTGACAAGCATGTGCATTCTCTTTTATGCTTAGAATCTTGAAAAGATTTGGCTAAAAAATCTTCTTTTTTTTCCTTCAATAAATCAATTCTGCTTTTCTTGTTGATTTTTTAGGGTATACTTTACATTTACAAGAGTAAAGAATTCACATGAAAAAGACTTTGCTACTTACAATGTCTGATTTTGAGAGCAAATATTGTCATTTGTTTTAATAATAATACATTAATTAAATCAGCAAAGTATGTAACACCAGGGATAAGTCCTTTTATTGTTCAGGGTTTTTGGACTATTGTCTTCATCTTTATTGTTATATTCACAACATTTCGGCTGATATGTCCTCCGGCCTTCTTCAGGTGTTTGTTGAACTTGGGAGTCTACGCAGAACTTCAAACCATATCCTTTGTCTAATCCATAGGAGTCGCTTGTTCTGCTTCCATTAACCATAACCGAGTATAAATGCTAAGTATTCCTGAACTGTTACTCGCCTACAGTCAGGATTGATCTTGCAGCTTCTGGATTATCGTCTCTTTAGAAGCTAAGGGAACCAATGCTTATAACCGTTATGCTATGTTATGAAGGAGCTTGATTTGTTTATGTTCAATATCCTGTCTAGAACTATTTTGATGTGCGGTGTTAAAGCTGATCAATCTGGTAATCTACAAAACAATCTGTCAAACCAGACATCTTGCCACACGTGCAAGAATTACACCATATGAACTTTTGTGACAAAGTACACTTACACTCAAAGATTTGTAAGCAGTCCACAACCTCACCAAACTAAATAATAAAATGAATAATATAATCAATTATCAGTAAAATAATATAATTAATTACCACCCTAATTACTTAACAATATAATTATTCATATTAGATAGAAATACTTGAAACCATACAACATTGTGCAAATTATTTATATTACATTGGAATACTTGATATCATATAACTGTGCAAAACTCTCTTAGGAAACAATTACACAAATAATATAATTATGAATCTACAATGAATGCTGTTCCTTAATCTTGTGGCATAAAATAACTCAAGATGGATTGACATGCCATTAAAATCAATTTTTCCATCAATTATTACATTTGCATTTATTATCAACAAATTATTTTCATTATTAGTAAAAAAAATCCACAGATTCTACGTTCAAAATCTGAATCAAAATTGACCTTACTTGGTTAACCTTCAAAAATGCGTATGGACGATTTATTTGTTAATATTTCTAATTAATGAATGTCAACTTTCTTAATGGTATTTTGATTTGAACAGGTTTTCTTTAAAAATTTCCTGTCTAGATTTGAACTTCTTTTCTTTAAGAATATCCTGTCTAGAGTTGAACAGGTTTTCTTTAAGAACAACTTAAAACAGCAAGAGAACCTTTTTTTTATTTTCTGGATAATTCCATAAAACCTGTTTCAAAGCAGATTTAAATATTTTGATGAATATCAGAGCAGCTCTTATTTATACATTAAAAAGGTTCGTCTTTTCAGAGTAAAAATTATTCCATTCTAAGATAACATTTCACTTTCCTCACATTCTAGTTGGAGATGAATTGAAGCTTTCCCCATGAAAAAGTTTTAAAAACCTTTCAGTTTTTCTTTTTCATTCATATAAAGGTGATATTAGATTAATATGGAGGGAATTTTAAAAAGCAACTTTTATTCAACTTGTTAACAAAAGATTAAGCGAGTTGATTCTAGATTTTCGATGGCGACTTCATATTCTATAAGTCATCATGAGAAGATGAATTGGAACTCTCTAAACATAAAAGTTAAAAAAACTATTAGAATCAAGATTGTTTGCTTGTTTCATTATGGTAGACAACATTTCAGACAAACCATAAGCAGAATGACTCTTTTGATAAGTTAGGTATCAAATTCTGACCTCTTCTTCCTTACAACTCAAATCCAAAAACACTTTTGTTATCTTTGAATGGAATTGAAAAGGCAAGAAAATGAAAAGATACATGAAAATAAAAGTGATCAATGAGTAACCCCAGCCTCATGCGAAAAAAAATTAAATTTAAAAATGATATAATCCGGAATTTTGCAAATTCATTTCAGAATTCAAATCATGTTCACAAAAGATATATATATATATATATATATATATATAGAGAGAGAGAGAGAGAGAGTAAGAGAGAGCAGAAACTTTTTGAAAATAAGGTTTAGTTGCATTTTGAAGAGTACAATATTGATGTAATTCAATCTATAGTTTGTGTCAAGGAACAAAAAAAACTGTTTTCAAGGGAGACGACTCAATTGATGATGCAAGGAATATTTTATTAGGAAAACTAGTGATTGAACTGTGGTTAGCACCGTGCAAAGATGACGTATAGAACCTACAGACTCTGCAACTGTGGAGAGGTGCCTGGGTGCATTGCATCAGTTGAAATCCTGGAAATCTATTTTATTTATTATTATTCAAATCATTTCACAAGAAACCTAATTTTCAAGCATAAAATTCTCCATTTCTTCATTTTTTTACCTCACTGTCGGTAAGTCTTAATTCTCTGTAGAGTATACAGTTGGTGTATCTTTATAATACACCCACTGTATATTCTGCAGAGGGGTAAGATTACCCTGAAAAAGGGGTGTCCTGGGTATTGACATTAAATTGTATCTTACGGTGAAGTTTCTGTTCTTGAAGTCCAGGAAGTGCAGAGCATACCTTAATGCCATTACTTTCAGGTCGACTTTGTTACGGTCACCTTTAAATGACAAATATATCCATTTGAAAATTATTAATATTAGATCGGAATACTTGATACCATATAACTGTGTGCAAATTATTTGTATTAGATTAGAATACTTGAAACCATATAACTGTGTGCAAATTATTTGTATTAGATTAGAATACTTGAAACCATATAACTGTGTGAAAATTATTTGTATTTGATAGGAATATTCAAAGTCATATAACTGTTTACAAATTATTTATAAGGATCATTAAATAAGTTTTCAAATTTTTTTCGAATGGGCACTTTTATTGATAGTAAACACATGAAACTCTAGTCCCCTTTGAAGTAATAGTAATCTCCTCTGGCTGCAATGCACTTGTTGAACCGTTCCAACAACTTCTGGAAGGCCCCATGGCAGTCCTCTTGTGTGAGTGTGTCAATGACCTTCATCACAGCCACTTTCATCTCAATTATCTCATATCAACAGCCTCTGAGCTTAGGGAATAAGCAAAAGTCACAGGGAGCAACGTCTGGATTATAAGGATGGTGAGGAACTGTCTTGATGCCCATCTTGGTCAAATAGTCTGTGACAAGGATGGAGTTATGGACTGGTGCATTTTCCTGGTGGAAATGCCGCTGACCTGATTTGAAGAGTGCTGGCCTCTTCCGACGGAATCTCTTTCTGAACTCCCTTAAAACCTCAACATAGTAACCCTAACCCTAACCCTTTGGCCAATCAACTCTGGTGTATTGACTTCCTTACTTCTCCCACACCTCTCATCATCCCTCACAGACTCCCTGCCTTCCTTGAATCTCTTATGCCACTCAAAAACTGATGCTCAATTCATGCAAGATGGTCGAAAAGCAGACTGAAGCATTCCGTACATTTCTGTAGCTGGTTATTTGAAACTGAAATCATAAAAATTGGTCAGTCATCTCATAAGATGTATAGCAATAACATACTGAATTTTCAAGAGTCTACAACAATTTTAAATGCCTGTACAAAAAAAGTCTGGAAACTTATTGAATGCAACACATATATTAGATAAGAATACTTGAAACCATATGACTGTGCACAAATTATTTCTATTAGATAGGAATACTTGATACCATATGACTGTGCGCAAATTATTTGAATTAGATAGGAATACTTGAAACCATATACATATGTGTCATACTTGAAAAACTCAAAAAATGGTACTTGATATATCCTTACTTTATACTCAGCATTATAAAGTACAGATGAAGGGTAAAGTAGAGCAATCCAGGAAAAGGAGTAATGCCTTCCCCTACATCTCAGTATAGTCGCCACTGAAAAGAAAGCCTTTGGATTGCCCTTGACTATGTTTGACCAACTTACAACAACTCACAATTTTGTACATTTAGAGACCAAAAATAGTGCCGTCTTTTAACCGAAGTTTCATTTGAATAAGTTTTGTTATAGTAAAATAGAAAATAAGATAAAAAAGAAACACAAGATATATAAGTCTCTTGCATAAAAAACTGATTGGTTTGCTGTCTATATAAAAGACAAAATCATTGTTCATTCTTAATTAGCCGTAGTATTTGGAGGTTGAAAGAATATGTGTTCCAAGACGAATCTCTGATTACTGAAAGCTAAATTAATTTTACTCTTACCACTGTTATATATTGACCCTCAACCGAGCCAAGAGATGCACCTGCGTAAATAAGCGGAGGAACAGCGGAAGCAGGTGAGCGTGAGACAATTATATAACCTGGTGCCACAGATGGCTTTGGGCAGTTCCAGTTGGAGATGGAGTCAGTTGGGGAACAAGATGCCAGTGTGAGAATCAGCTTGCAGACTGAGGGCTTGCGGTCCCTAGTGACCCACGGTTGAGCAACCTAACCAAGATGAGAAAGAAGTGCTGCTATGGTCAGAAGAACTTTGGGTCAATATGTAGCAGTCTGTCCTCGTCTCCAACTCACCTCTCACATACAACCAACATCAACCCTTTGGAGAATAAAGTGTGAGAGATATATTTTTATAAAGAAGTGTGTTCGTTCGTTCATTGAAGTCGTCATTATTGTTGATTATGTTCCGCATATATTTGTATATGTATATGCATGCGGCTATATAACAATCACAACAATAAACTTCCATGGAGATTCTTTTAAAGTATGCTATTTATTTGTTCATTTTGTAATTAAATGTATTTTTGCTTGGTTTGGTTTGAGTTTTTGTTGTATAGCCATGATACAACTATATATATATATATATATATGGCTTATATACATGTGGAAACATAATCAAAAATAATGATGAACGAACACACTCCTTTATAAAAAATATACCTCTTACACTTTATTTGTTAAAGGGCTTCGAAAGGGTTGATGTTGGTTATGTGTGAGAGGTGAGTTGGAGACAGAGAGAGACTGCCACATATTGACCCCAAGTTCCTCTGACCATAGCAGCACTTCTTTGTCATTCTGCGGGGCTGCTCAACCGTGGTCCTGAGGGCCCAAGCCCTCTGTCTGGAGCTGGTTCTCACTCCGGCATCTTATCTCCAACTGGAACTGCAACTCGAACTCCAACTGCGACTGGAACTCACTGCCTCGAACTGACTCAAGCCATCTGTGGCACCTGTTTATATAATTGTTTTAAGTACACCTGCTTCCTGCAGGCGTATGCATCTGCACCGAATTCAACCATGTCCATAGGTCAAGGTGATATTCCGACATCCTCGACCGGATGCACCTGCTTCCTGTTACACAGGTGCATCTCTTAATTGACGGCTCGGTCGAGGGTCAATATGTTACATTCTTAGTTTAATAACATATCAACCTTTGAGAGTTATTTAATGCTTAAGAAAACTTTATAGAAGGAGAGTAGTTGTTCTATTTAACCAATAGCTTCCATTTAACTTTTTCTCAAAGCATTTCATTGGAGTCCGAGCAGACTAACCATTGAATAGTAGAGTTGAATTCCCTTTTTATTTTATCCGATTTCATATATTAACATGTGCATATGTGAAGCATTGGCTGCTTTTCGGATCATATGAAATCTGAATCTACATAAGGGTGCTATATACCGATTCGAACAAATCAAGGAAGCAGCACCCTACGAAACTGCCAATATTCAGCCACTTACCTCCCATCTCACAAACATCTTAGTTAGATGAGCAAGTCATACAGGGTATCATTTGTGAGGTAAGGAGGAACTCCTGAGTGATGTCCTCCCATCGATGTACTAGTGTTGGCTAACCATCGAAGACTTACTTTCATCAGTTCTCTGTGGACACTTGGAACTGTCTCGAGGAATTACCAAAAACAATGGGTGATAGGGATGGATAGAAAGAAAGAGTCAAAGGAATACATGCTGTTGGCATGCTTTGATTTGAATTCTGAATTGCAAAGATATTCTGTGAAAGTTCAAAACTCTCTTTAACTTATTACAAATATCAAAAGTAGAGGATATTTTTAAAAACTGCAAATAATAGAATTTGTTGGATTCAACATTATTACAGTACTAGAAAACAGCAGTCAATAATGTTGGTTGAGTTTTCTATAATCTTAAAAAAATGGAGACCCTCTCACTTTTTCTCTCTTTCTCACTCTTCATTGTTGTTATCAATTTAGATTCAAAAGATACATCGCCAAGCAGACGAACTAAAAAACTGAGAAAAAACATTCAGTTGTGATGTCAGCCTGCTTTCCTGACAACTCATTTGCTTTCTTTTCCTGTCTCTTTTGATGTAGTAAGCCACAAATCACATGATTCATTCTTTCTTATTTTCTTTTTCACTTTCTTTTTTTCTTTCTTAAAGATTATAACAAAAAACATCAGAGATCTCAGCTTTCTTTCTTTCTTTCTTTCTTTCTTTCTTAATTCTTATGTCATCCTGTTATTATGACTACTGACTTGACCCCTGGTCTGCTTTCTTTTCTTTTCTCTTGCCATGTGGCAAGCTAAAAATCACATGATTCAGTCTTTCTTTCTTTCTTTCTTTCTCACTTAAATTTTTCTTTCCTGGAACGTCAGAGAACTCGCCTTCCATTCTTTCTTTCTTTTTTCCCTTTTTATTCTATTTCTTTCTTTTTTAAATATTATGTGGAAACACAGATGTACACACTGAAGACTTGTGTTTCATATCATAAGGAAATGGGAACGACATTATTTTCTCTTCCTGAATTGAAAAGATGCTGTGGGAAATTCTATACACGATTAATCTTCTTGTGATATAGCAAGTAATGTGCTAAACTGTGATGTTATAGTAAGCAATTTTGAACTCAGCTCATATTTAGATCAGTTGGCTGGGGCTGTAGAATACACCAACTGCATCTCTCCTGAAGAGTAATACCTCACCCCAATGATTATCCTGGATATGACACTAAACAATCTGATATGGAGGGTCCAGTTATGCAAGAGCTTTGGAGAATGTGGAGTAGCCTTTCATTATGATTGCTCCCAGGTCCATTCTGGCCTGGAGTGGTAGCACCTGATTGGGTCCTATCTATGGGTCAAATAGAACTGTTTGACATTTAAATTGTGACAAACAAATGATTTATGCTGAAATGAATTGTTTGAAATAGAAATGTTTTATCATTTAAATGTGCACAAACAAATGACTGATGTTTAATTGAATTGTTAGAGATACATAGCAATACTTAGAACCGTTTAACTTTGTTGACTTATGCTAAACTGAATTGTTGGAAATAGAACTGCTTTGGCATGTTTGATCATTTAACAGTGTGTAAACGAATGACTGATGTTTAATTGAATCGTTAGAGATACATAGCAATACTTGGAACCATTTAACTTTGTTGACTTATGCTAAACTGAATTGTTTGAAATAAAACTGTTTGATCATTTAACTGTGTATCAACAAAATGTTTTAGCAAATTATATATTTAAAACAGGATTTGACATTACATCATCAGCAATGGTTGATATGCCTGAAAACTAACCCAAATCTACTCTCATTGTAATATTGAAATTTGGACTAATCCCCTCAGGAAAGCACGGACCCACTTATTCCTACAGCTATGGGTTAAATAGTACAACACTTGATCTTTTTTTTTCATGCAGCGATCGTGTCAATACTGCTATATGGATGCACTACATGGACGCAAACTAAATGGCTGGAGAAAAACCTTGACGGCAACTACACAAGAATGCTGTAAGCAATACTGAACAAGTCCTAGAGGCAACACCCCACAAAGCAGCAGCTGTATGGCCACCTACCGACCATCACAAAAACTATCCAAATTAGACGAACCAGACATGCAGGACGCTGCTGGAGAAGTAGGAATGAGCTCATAAGTGATGTACTCCAATGGACCCCTTCACATGGCCGAGCAAAAGCAGGGCGGCCAGCTTGTACCTACATACAGCAGCTCAGTGAGGATACAGGGTGTAGCCCTGAGGACCTGCCAGATGCAATGAATGATAGGTAGAGGCAGCGAGATAGGTTCAGGGATATCCATGCTGATGACATGACAAGATGATGATGATGATTGTTCTTCTACAAAAATGGCTTTGGCAGTGAATAACCCATGAAAGTTTGTTGTATATTGCCTTAACTCACTGATCATCCTAACTTAATAATTTATTTTATGGATATGTTATATGTTATATAATTAAGGAATGATTTTTCTTATTTTAATCCTTTTTCATTCATTATATTTTATAATTCAGTTTGGCTGGCCTTTGAACTATTTGGCTCTTAGTTCAGGTTCACAGCAATGGGTACAGTTTTACGCTTGCGCACAAAGGATATGACAATCACAATCGTCATAATAAACCCCAGATAGGAAATGGGGCTGGAGTGTGAATGACGTCATGCCCGGAAGCGATGGTCCTGAGAATTTGAAGATTTTTGAAAAAGAGGAGTTGGGAATTGACTTTGGGACATGTAGACAGACAGTTGGGTTGTCTGCCTCAATAGCAGGCAGTTGGAATTGGGGTCCGACCATAATGGTGAGAAGTTAGGTCCGACAATGATATTGAGAAGTTGGAGTCCGACCACGAGTTGAGAAATTGTGTGATTACGAAAGACTTTTAAGAATTGTCTCTCTCCACGTGTCAAAGAACTGAAGTCAGAAGTTAATAAATGTGTTTGTACCTAAACAAAAGAGCCGCTTGTGTCTTTGTATTGTGTGGTTTGCATATGTATACGAGCCTTATAGACCTTGCTTGAACGATTGGTCAGTTTCCATTTTCTCACCTGACTTCAATTCATTCTTCACTTCACTTAGCTTATTCACCTCTAATTTTTCATCTTGTCTTGTTGCCTTGGTTACTCTGATGTCTCTTTCATTGATGTCTCTTTCATTCAGGTGGAATGACAACACTGCTATAATTTCATGGATACATATTACCTATATTGGTGACTTTTACGATAACCCATCTGGCCGAAATAGACAATCAGTGAAAGCATGGTACTATTTACCAACCCCTCCGCTCGGGCAGGATATGACACAAGGTCAATTTTTAAGCGGAGTTTAACAGGTTTTGAATTCAGAGTTTTCCTTCTCCTAGACTAGTTGCCTCACCAAGGCCGAAGAACCTAGTCCGTCTTACTATTTACCCATAGCTGGAGGGAGAATATGGGGGTTCATACGTTTCCCAAGGGTATTTGCCCGAAAGTGAACGTAATAGCGCGACTGGAGTACGAACTCGCGTACTACGATTCCGCAGTTCATCGCTTTAACCATTACACCACGAGGACAGTGAAAGCATGGTGAAGCATTCAAAATCTCACTTTGAGAATTTCTCATTAATTGACTTACTTATTTCAAGTCTTGAACCGCTTTGGTCACCTGACAAAAATCATCCAGCCAGAGCTGCGGTCTTTGATTGAACTTCATTTTAAACGTTGTCCATCAAAATAGCTTAACTTACTGCATCATTTATCATTATACAAGAATATTCGTTATTTTGCTTCCACACTCTGCATTTAATATCAATCATTTGTTTGTATACAGTTAAATAGTTTCAAGTATTGGTATTGTGACGGCAAATTTACTAAAATCCAAAAACAGGACTTTATTTTTCGCATGTGTGAAGACGGGGCAGACTGGCACTTGATCCCTTGTAGAATCAGTCCTCGTTCAGAGTCCTTTCTCGGGCATGTAGGAACTGGCATATTATGTGGGGGTTAATTTATGGCTAGACTGACCGCCGTTGGCAAGGGGGTTCCAAATTTCACACTATACACACACCCACCAAGGTCACTAGTTTTTCCTCCCCTAGAACAATGGAAGATATGGACCTCTAGGTTTAGAAGTAATAATATTAATTACAGTAGTCGACAACTCTGGTTTCCCGCGTAATATTTTTAAAGGAATTCATATAGGACAAATTAAGCGAGGATAAGGCGAATAGAAGCTGAAATAGAAACATGAAATAACAACTGGGTAGTAGAAGATACCAATGAACAACTTTAACACGTGAGAACTTTAAAATATATCAATCTTTTTACTATACACGCGGATACATATATTCAACGTGTCAGCTATATTATTAACGGATAGTCCATAAACATATGTGTCTTTCTTCTTTTCTTTTCTTTCTTCTTTAGTCTTTCTTCGAATTGAGAGAGAGAGAGAGAGAAGGATATATAGTTGGGTATAGGGAGAAACAGTCTCAAAGTTTACTTATCTTATTCTGATGGATTCCTGTTGAGAATATTTCCTCTTTTACGGGTTAACAGACTTTATGTTCTTTTTAGTCCTGGCTTGAAGGTATGGCTCCTTCTTGTCCAAGATACAATTCGTCTTCCTTTACCCGGACTCTTGGCTTTAGATTAGTTCGCCGCGACCTCTGTCCAAAGAACTGATTTTCTTATTCCTTACTTCCGCTGATGGAAGGAGCTCCCACTTCCGCCTTAGGGTTCTGGCCTATCATTTGGCTTCTATCTTCTTCTCCCTGGTCAGGTGATTCTTTAGGGCTACTATATGTCACATGAGTCAGGTTACCGAGTACAGATAGCTTGACCCACATTTTCTTCGACAGGCCATATTACTATCCTGTCTTAACAGGCATTCTTTTGGGTGGCCTGCTGACTTAAACACGACAGATGGTAGAAATTCCTTATTTCTCTTCTCTTAGTGTGCGACCTTGTGACTATTTAGCATAAGTATTTCAGACTATCAGTATTCCTATCTAATATGAACAATTTGTATACAGCTGTATGCTTTCAAATAATTAATGATAATAATCGTCTATTTTTAAACATAGATTAACCATGTACAAAATAGTGAGTTGTTGTAAGTTGGTCAAACATAGTCAAGGGCAATGCAAAGGCTTTCTTTTCAGTGGCTACTATACTGAGATGTAGGTGAAGGCATTACTCCTTTGCCTGGATTGCTCTACTTTACCCTTGATCTGTACTTTATAATGCTGAGTATAAAGTAAGGATGTATCAAGTACCATTTTTTGAGTTTTACAAGGATGACACATATGTATACGGTTTCTAGTATTCCTATCTAATTCAAATAATTTGCACACAGTCATATGGTATTAAGTATTCCTATCTAATAAAAATAATTTGTGCACAGTCATATGGCATCAAGTATTCCTATCTAATAGAAATAATTTGTGCACAGTCATATAGTATCGAGTATTCCTATCTAATAAAAATAATTTGTGCACAGTCATATGGCATCAAGTATTCCTATCTAATAGAAATAATTTGTGCACAGTCATATGGTATCGAGTATTCCTATCTAATGAAAATAATTTTAACCATAGATTAGTCCCTAAGAGGTACTGTTATTCTGGCAGAGTATATTTGAGTAACAGATATTTTGTAAGATAGATTCCTATCTAATATAATAGATAACAAATAGATAATAGATTCCTATCAAATATAATATCTATTATATTAGATAGATTCCTATCTAATATGAACAGTTTGCAAACAGAGTGTTGGCCGATGGCCCGGGAGGCTTGGGTTCAATTTCAGGTCGAGTCATACCAAAGACTAAAAAAAATAGTATTTGATGACTCCTTGTTTAACACTTAGCATTATAAGGTTGGGATTGAAGGTAAAGTGGAGCAATTCAGGGAAAGAAGTAGTGCCCTCCCGTAAACCCTTGTGTAGTAGCTATCGAAAAGTGAGCTTTCAGGTCACCAACTTTATTTTATTTGAACCATAGATATAATATAACAGAGATTTGATAGATTATAGATTCCTATCTAATATGATAAATATTAAATTAGGCAGATTCCTATCTAATGTGAACAATTTGCACGCAGCTGTGAACTTTCAAATAATTAATAATAATAATCGTCTATTTGAACCATAGATGAGCCCCTAAGAGGTAGGTACTACCATGCTGGGAAGTGTATTTGAGTAATAGTAATGAAAGAATACTCCGGATTCCCTAAAGCTCAGGGAATGAAGCCTTACCGTCAGATGCAGTTTAGTGTCATATTTTTGACATAAAATATAGGAATTGATCTGTGTTGTCTTTTTAAATAATAATGAGACTCGGTAAATGTTACATACAACCATTTGTCAAACTGAAATTGACTCTAAAAAAGTGTTGCCCAGTCGGCTGGAGCTGTAGAATACACCGACTGCACCTCTACAGAGAGGTAAGAACCCCCCAAATGAGAGTCCTGGATATGACACTAAACAATCTGATGGCGAGGTTGCAGAGATGCAGGAGCATTGAGGAATGCAGAGTACCACTGCATTGTCATTGCTCTCAGGTCCACTCTGGCCCAGAATAGTGGCACCTGATAGGGTCTTATCTATGGGTTAAATAGAACTAATTGCATACTTATACTAAACTGAATTGTTTGAATTAGAACTGTTTGATTAAACCGAATAGCTTGAAATAGAAATGTTTTTAACAAATAAACTGCACTTACATTTAAACTGCTTGAAACAGAAATGTTTTTGACAATTAAACTGCACTTACATTTAAACTGTGTGCTTATGCTAAACTGAATTGTTTGAAATGAAACTGTTTTTGAAATTGAAACTGTGCTTACACTAAACTGAATTGTTTAATATAGATTTGTTTCAGTGTAAACAAAATCTATACTTATACTAAACTGAATTAACTGAATTAGAACTGTTTGAATAAACTGAATAGCTATTTCATTCTATGAAATAGAAATGTTTTTGACAATTAAACGGTGTACTAATGATGAACTGAATTGTTTGAGATAGAACTGATTATTTGATTGAAAATGGATTTGGCATTAAATAACCTGTAAAGGTTGATATACAATAAAACCGAACAAACAACCAACCAATCATCTCGAAAAGTGTTGTAAAAACAAATTTGATGTTGGCCAAAATGACATAAAAGAGGGTATTACAATATATCATCATTATCAAGTTGCATTGCAAATGTAGATTTCCCTGACTCTCTCTCTCTCTGCATCCATCTCAATAATCTATCACTCTCGAGGCAGGTCCTCTGAACTACCTCCTGTGTCTGAACAGAATTGTTATAGGTATGTTCTTGCTGGTCGGCCAGCACTGGCACGTCTCTGTATAGGGGTGCATAAGAGAATGTCACTTAGGAGTTCATCCTTGCTTCTCTAGCAATGTCCTGCATGTTCTCTTCATCTTTCTAGAATAGTTTTAGTGATGGGAGGTAAATGGCCGAGCAGCTGTTGTTTTGTAGATTATTGCTTCTAAGATTTGCTCAGTATAACTTGTAGCTTTCTTGTGTTGTCCCCATCTAGCTTTTTCTCTCACTATTTTTGTGCATCCACAGAGTAATATTGACACAATTGCTGCTTGGAAGAAATCTCATTATATATATATATATATATATATATATATATATATATATATATATATATATATATACATTCAATGGATAAGTGTGATTTTTTAAGAAAGGGAAGAAAAGTATTTTTCAGAATTTTTTATAAATGTAATCATTGCATTGTTTGGGATTAGTTTAATTTTGTAAAAATATTTGTTTTGTAGGTTGGTTGGTTGGGTTTTATGGCATATCAACCTTTGTAGGTTATTTAATGCCAAATCCATTTTTATGTAAATAATCAATTCTATTTCAAACAATTTAGTTTAGCATGAGTACACAGTTTAATTGTCAAAAACATTTCTATTTAAACATATTCAGTTTATTCAAACAGTTCTAATTCAGCTAATTCAGGTTAGTATAAGTACAGATTTTGTTTACACACAGTTAAATATTAAAACAGTTCCGTGTTAAACAATGCTGTTTATTGTAAATACAGTTTCAATGTCAAAAAACAGTTCTATTTCAAATAATTCAGTTTAGCTTAAGCACACAGTTTGAATGTAAGTACGGTTTAATTGTCAAAAGCATTTCTATTTTAAGCTATTCAGTTTAGTCAAACAGTTCAGTTTAGCATAAGTATGCCGTTAGTTATATTTAACCCTTAGATTGGGCCCTATCAGGGAGCGATGGCAATGAAGGGTACTCCACATTCCCTGGGGGTATTACCCCCTACTGCAGAAAAGCAGTTGGTATATTCTACTGCCCCAGCCGACTGGGCAATATTTGTTTTGAGGCTATTGAAAACAGTACCAAATCAGAATGCTTTAGACATGAACAGAGGCCTGTCATCAATAATTGGACACTTAAAAGTAAAAAAAATATGCATTTTGAAGAAGAATGTGTGGTATCTATGGAAGAGAATGTTTTAGTCAAAAAATATTTACAAATGTCCTAAATATGAGTTTGCCTCAGTGAGCCAGAATCAAAAAGACAGTTCATATAGTGGAAACCCACAGACTCTCTGGTAAAGAAAAAGTTCTAGGTACAGCAGTTTGTAAATAAGTTGATGCTGACAATTTTCTGGGACATGGAAAGACCCATCTCAATTATTTTCTTGAAAAAGGTGCTACATAAACAGTGCCTCTTATTGCCAACTACTTTTGCCATTTCACCTTATTTATTGAATGACCCTTGTGTATTATCCTCATCATCATATCATGCCACTTGCACGGATTTCCCTGACCCTCTCATACCACCCGTCACTATCATCCATCGCTCCCGGCAATATCGGTACAAAGCTTTTAAAGATAGGTTCTAGCTGGTCGTCCTACCTTTGCTCGTCCACGTGAGGGGATCCACAGGAGTACATCGCTTATAATTTCGTCCTTGCTTCTCAAGCAGTGTCCCGTATGTCTAGTTCGTCTAACTTGGATGGTTTTCGTAATGGGTGGTAGGTGGCCGTATAAATGCTGTTTTGTGGGGTGTTGCCTACAGGACTTGTTCAGTACAGCACACGACTTTCTTGTGTAATTGCTCTCAAGACGTACATATACAGGGTTCATTCAATAAATAGGGGAGTGGACAATATATATATATATATATATATATATATATATATATATATATATATATATATATATATATATATATAACTGATAATTCCTACAATACAAGATACAAATGACTTATTGTATAATAAACGCACACACACACATGTTGGCTAATATATATTTATGACTTTTTGTTCGTTTGAATTAGTTGTTGCTTTTGAAAATTAATCTCTAATGGTTGCAAGTCTTTAAGTATAGTATATATTTCTTAGTGTACACACACACACACACATATATATATACAACAGACATATACACCTACAAACATACTCATATCATATTATATATATATATATATATATATATATATATGTATATAAAACAGACATATACACCAACAAACATACTCATATTATATATATATATATATATATATATATATATATGTATACACACTTATTTACACATACATATCAGTATGTGTGAGCATAAAAAAAATATATATCTGACAAGAGTTAGAAGTTAATTCTGTCAAAATCTTATGCACTCAATAAAATATGTCAGACATATAGAATAAAATGATAATTGAAATTGAAAGAAAAAAGAAAAATAATTTCTATTAGTTAGGAATCAAGAATGCCTGAACTTTACAGATGTTCTCCTATTCTAGTTACTATTTTTTAATATTCTTCCAAAGCAATAAAGTGGAACTCTTCAGAGAGAGTTAAAAAAGATGTTATTAATGTCTCTATTTCTATTTTTTTTTTTTTTTTCGCGTTAACTACATAATTTCATTGCTGCTCAATTATTGAAAACAGATTGGTAAATCTTGTAATGGGTATTGAAAAGGCCATTTTTATTTCTGGTCGTAATCTGTTTTCAATTAGGCTATCAACAGGTGAATCAAATAAAATGGAACTTATAAATATTATGTATAAGAAAAAGATGAGGTTTGATTTTAGCGATTTTGTTCAAGTCTGATATTAATATTATTTATTGATTAATAAATCAGTAAATAACAATTCATAAGTCTTTTCAAAATTTGCTAAACATCTGTCTATCTCTCGGTTCATAAGCATTGCTTTACTGGTAGGGTGGTTGAGAATATACTGATTGCATTCCCTGCGGAGGGGTAAGACCCACTGCGAAAACCGATATCCTTGGTACGACACCAACCGATACCCATTAGTGATTCTCCAGTTAGGTAGTTTTTGGGTGAATGAAGTCACTCCCTCGGACAAATTATAGATGTTTGATTGGAATACTTGAAACCATATAATTGTGTGCAATCAAATGATTATCATCAAATAAAAAAGTGCAATTAAGAAACTACCCTGGGGTTGTAGAATATGCCGATTACATATGAGTAGTTACGTAAAACCCCTACAAAGATGCCACAAAGATGGTGGTGGGTGGCCACTCATAATATTTGATTCTGTTAGCTGAGCAGTCCATAACCCAACACTCAAAGCAGTGACCTTTAACACTCCACTTTGGACCTCACTGAGTTAGATGGGCAGTCAGAGAAGCTCAATGTCATCAATTGGCTAGTCATGTCCAGCCCGAACATGATTGTCCCAAATGCTTTCTTTGAATTGCTTTTGTGGCAAACCCACAACACTATTTTATCTTAAAGGTGCAAGAAAGTGGTGACCGAGAGACAGTTACACAAAGATGGAAATACTTGAAGCCATTTAAACTATGTGCCAACAAATGATCAATATTAAATAGAATTATTTGGGTTAATAGCAATACTTGAACTCAATTAACTGTGTGCAAACAAATAATTGTTTGTTTTTTTTGTTTTTTGTTTGGGTTTTATGGCATATCAACCTTTGGAGGTTATTCAATGCCAAATCTATTTTCATTAAAAGGAATAGTTCTATTTCAAACAATTCAGTGCGGCATAAGTACACAGTTTGGTACTGAATAACCCACAAACATTGATATGCCTTCAAAATAAACCAAACCAAACCAACCTGTTTAAAAATTTAAAAAAGTTGCTTTGTTCCTATGATGAAGCCGTTGATAAATTCATATTTCTGAAATTATAAAATCAGGATGAGAGAAATAAAATTGAAATTAGCAAACTGCTGCCTTATGTTACGAGTTGTTAATCTAAAAGATGACGTAAAGAATCAATGCCTGCAGTGACATGAATATCTAAATCAAACGAAGCAACGTAAACCATAACAGGTTGTGTACCATAGCCATGATATGGCTATGTGTGAAACGTACATCGAATGTCCATAAAGATAGAACGTAGGATCTCAAAACACGGAAAACCCTTACGACTTCTTTGTTCAAGTACGAAACTTTTTATTACCTTTGAGTTTAAAGGTTTTTCGACATAAGGAGAGAGAGGCACAATCTTTCTATTCTGGCTTTTTCATCTCCCTCTCCCCCCGCCCAACACGTGTGTCACCCGCCACAAAGGTCTCCGCGAGCAAGCGAAAGTCAACCGTCTCGTTTGGTGTCTAGTCTCAACTCTCTAACTTTCTTCAAATTCCCAAAATCTTCCGTGCGCTTCCGGTGCATGACGTCACCCCCACTCTGTAACCCTGTTTCCCATCTCGGGCTATTATGACATCTCTGAGTGACACGTCCGCTCTGTGCCCACGCGCGTGAACACCTGTGTTTATGTTGCACCTAACTAACCCATGTGCTGAGCCGAAAGGTTCTCAGCCTAACTAAACCCAAAGGTATAAACCGAAATCCCTCGGCCATTATATTACAGTTGTAGGTTGTTTGACAAAATTGTGATTATGATATAAGCAGCACATGCCTCGAGAGAAAATTACTGACTGCTCGTTGCTGGTTTATGTAAATAGATGACTGCTTAGTTCAATGTTTTCACTCGCTTATGGAATATATATTTGATTTAACAGAAGGTGAATATATGATTTGGTTGTATGAGAAACTGTGTTAGATATAATGACATCTTTTATGTATAATATTTTTCATTGGTCACAGTGGAATGGATTTACATTGATTTTTGGTATAATTACGTGAGTAAACTGATAAAAGTAGAAAAAAATGATTATAATGATTATAACTTAGATGAATTTTTCATTCTGTCTTTTATCATTTAGGTCATATCTATCTCCGTCTGTAGGTTTTTCAGCATATTATCTATCTATCTATCTATCTATCTATCTATCTATCTATCTATCTATCTATCTATCTATCTATCTATCTCAGCCTATTCATATCTATCTATCTATCTATCTATCTATCTATCTATCTATCTATCTATCTATCTATCTATCTCAGCCTATTAATATCTTTCTATCTATCTCAGCCTATTCATATCTATCTATCTATCTATCTCGTTAGCCAGTCAGCTGGGGATGTAGAATACACCAACAGCATCTCTGCAGAGGTTTAAGTCCCCACCAACGAGTGTCCTGTTTATGACACTAAACAATCCGATGGTGAGGCTGCAGTAATGCTGGAGCTTTGGTGAACGTGGATTACCCCTTCATTATCATCACTCCCTGGTGCACTCTGGCCCAAAGTAGTAGGGTCCTATCTATGGGTCAAATAGACCTAAACTGTATACTTATGCTAAACTGAATTGTTTGAAATAGAACTGTTTTAGTATGCTAAACTAACTTATTTGAAATGGAACTGTTCTTTGACATTGAAACTGTGAAGTCATGCTAAACTGAATTGTTTAAAATAGAACTATTTATATGTATAGAATGGATTTGGAATTAGATAACCTACAAGGGTTGATATCCTATAAAACCCAAACAAAAATAAACAATTACTTGTTTGCACACTGTTAAATGGCTTCAAATATTACTATTTAACATAAGTATTTGTATTTAAGAATAATTGTTTGCATTAATAACCTACAATGGTTGATGTTCCATGAAACATAACTAAGCCAAACTCAATATCTATCTATCTATCATAGTCTGTTTATATCTACTACCCAGGCAAAAATCATAGAATTAGCATACTAAATTGATGTTCACTTAGTTATGTTTTTTTATTTAGCAGTAAATAAACTAATAACATATAAGACACCACCCTTTCATTTAATAGCAGAACATACTGCTGTCATAAAATACACTTTAAACAATCAAGATTAGATTATTTATATTAAGGATAAATTCTTAAAATTTATACCCATTAGGTAATAGGTGTAATACCTCTCTCTCTCTCTTTCTCTCTCTCTTTATATATATATATATGTCTTTTGTCTACATATTTTTACTATGATCCATTCTAGTCACCGTATGGATATTATAATATCCACCCGAAGATAACCTATGATGAGGCCGAAATTACTGGGAAACAAATTAATTTTGGAAAATCTATTAGCAAATTCCAGCCGGATATTATAACATCCGTATGGTGACTTGAAGAGATCAAAATAAAAATATGTAGGCAAAAGACGTTTATACTATTCAACCAAATATGTCTTAATGAAGAAATGCTGTCCAACAACAACAAGAACACAAACACACACACACACACACACACACACACACACACACACACACACACACACACACACACACACACACACACACACACACACACACACACACACACACATATAGACATATATATATATATATATATATATAAAACATTGGTTATATATCTATATCTCTGAGCCTATTCTCATCTATCTATCTGTCTTTCTGTTTGTCTATCTTAGTCTATTTCTATCTATCTATCTATCTAGTCTTCTGTAGGAACAATATATTGAGTGAAATTCACAATGGACTTTTTTGGCAACTCATATTAGAAAAAGAAGTCTGAGTTGCTCAAATCAATCGCATTTGATACACCCAATTCAGTCAGATGAGTTGGAATTACTGAGTATGATTCTCATGGCAGAAATTAATTTTCTTATATCTTATTTTTTGTAGGTGGGGTGGAGAAATGGGGGCTTCTTGTGTCATAATGATTAATGCAATTCACAGTGAAAGAGTTCCAAATCCATTCACACTATCGTCTTCACTTTCAGAAACGTTCCCCTGGGAAAGAATATCAAGATATTTATTCTCCCAGCTTTGGCATTAAATAACACACAAAGGTTGATATGGCATTAAATAAAGAAACAGAAACCAAACCTTTACTTAATACATGGAGATATGAAGTCGATTGATTGCATCAACCAATTCAGCAACTTAATGATTTCACTGTTGTAATTTCCCGGTCAGCAAGGGCTATACGATACACCGACTGCACCTCATATTCAGGACACTCGTTGGGGGTGTCTTTCCCCTCTGCAGAGGTGCAGTCGGTGTATTCTACAGCCTCAGCCAACTATGCAAAACCCACAAAGGTTAATATACTATTAAACAAAGAAACCAACCTAATCATCGTATTTTGAATTATTGTTTCTTAAATGGATTGGATGCTAACTACAATTTGTTTTAATTCCTAACGTTCAAAAATTTATACAAGGTTTGACATAAGAATTTATGAAGGATTTTAGTTTAATTTTTTCTTTTCTTTCTTGCATTTTGTTTCAAAAAGCACCAACTCCCTGTTTGTATCTTCAGACCCCCCCCCGATAAAAAAAAAACAAAAAACAAAAACAAAAACCCCAAACCTTTTCCGTCACCATTACTGTCAATATTTCTTTTTATTGGACATTCTTCAGCTTCTTAGCTTGTACCAAAGATCCTCAACCTTCCCCACAGAACATTTTTCCTTTCTCCTGACCCAGAGATGTCTTACACACTACCCAACCCAAACATCCTTACTCTACCATTCTCCAAAATGTGTCCAGAACTAAGCGACAGTCCTACACCCAAGACTTCAGGGATAGAGGGAAATGACAATAGCAATTATAATTATTATGTCCAAATTAATGAATCTTAACAGACTTGGGTAAAATTGTAACAAGAGAAAAATAAAGAAAGAAAAATAAAGAAAAAATTGGCAGCAAAGAATTCTCAACTGCCAACAATTAAAAAAAAAGAAGAAAAAGTCTCCACGACTAACCAACCAACCAACCAACCGAAAATTCCCATCCTCACCCCAAATCTCTCACCCAGCTCCAAAAACAAAAATTGAAATAAAAAATGGAAAAAAAAAAAAAAAATCCGGAAAAAAATTGTTAGAATTTAACTTAAAAAATTAAATTCTTCTTTTGAATATTTGTATGTGCATTCTTACTTTTGCTTATATACATGTGTGTCGGTAAATATGTGTGTGTTTATGCGCATATATGTGCATATGCATTTGTGCATCTATCTATGTGTATGCACTTCTGCATCTACTTATGAGTGTATGTTTGCTCCTTTATATATCTGTGTTAGTTAATATAGGTATACGGGTGAGTTAAAAAATAATGTCTTTTTCTTAAGTACAGAAATAATTACCGACACAAGAACATATATTATACGTCAAAATGAAGCAAGTCCTCTGTGGATCACATTTTAGCTTCTCAATAGCAATTTTCTACCTTTGAATCAGACCATGTGTACCTGACTCATAAAATTCTATTGACTGTTCTTAGGGTCACTTCATTCCTGCAGTTTTCACTTCATCACTGGCATAATATTTGCCTCTGAAATCGTCTTTCGTGGGACCGAAGAGATAATAGTCTGAAGGCACTAAATCTGGTGAGTTTGAACCAGTTGTCATTTTGATTGATTTCTTGCTCATATGAGAGACAATAAACTCTGAGGCATATATTAAGGCCCCAACGAGGCTCAGGGCAAGAATCTGATGAGTGAGACCCGACTTTCCAATTGATAATGTCCTCCTTCTTCATGACAATGCTGGAACACACATATCTATCAGGACAAGGGAGAAAATCTCCTCATTTGGGTGGACAACTTTACCGTATTCTCCATACTCACCAAATTTAAACCGATTAAACAAGTTGTCCCAAATACAACATTCAGAAAAATACGGGATATTATTCCAACTACAAAGAACTGGAAACGTTACGAAAGGTCTGTGAAACTGAAAATTGTATTTTTCAATTTACAAAACTCATGTATTGTTGAAAGGGTTTCTCGGCGTAAAGGTGTTACGTTGAAAGTTAATAAGTAGGGAGATTTGTTGTGACTATGAAATTGAAATAAATAAAATAAAATACGATCAAGTAGTGCAAAAATTCCCCGAGGCCCCTGATAGGAAGTGGGGGTGACGCTTGCTCAGAAAAGGAACCGTCTCTGTGAAAAGGAGAAATTCGACCTCATTTCAGTGGTACCCTCCAGACCGAAAGAACGTTTTATCACTCATTTGCTAGAAAAAAGGGCGCACCAGTTGGCCGAGTCCTGGGATTTCGCATGCGGGTTGTGTCTGCCGCTACCAGGCTGATACGCTGATACAAACATAATAAAAAACACCTCTGAACATGACCACACCAAATTTGGACTTATCAACTACCGGAGAGGGAATATATTTTGACACCTTGCCTGAGAGACATGACACTTTACATTGGATTCAGGAAGGATTTCCCCCACCAACCGAATGGTTGTTGAACCCAGAGATAAAGTTAGAATTCAAAAGTTATCTTGGTCTCTTTTTTCCTTTCTTCAGGAATATTTTGCAGCCTTCTACAGACACAAAAGAGGTGTCCTCGTGGTGTATTAAAGCGATGGACTGCGGAATCGTAGTAAGCGAGTTCGTACTCCAGTCGCGCTATTACGTTCACTTTCGGGCAAATACCCTTGGGAAAGGTATGAACCCATTTATCCTCCCAGCTATGGGTTAAATAGTACCACTATTATTCTTCTAGGAGAATAGCTTTGACATTAAATGACCTACAAAGGTTGATAGGCCATTAAAAAAACAAATAAATAAAGAAAGAAACCAGACACAAAAGAAGTCAACGAATTAAGATGAGGTAAGAAGAAAGTCAGACGGAGTCAGATATCTTCACCCAACACCCAAAAACCAGATAACCAACCACAAATCTTGATAACCCTAACAGATTTAAAGTGTTTTTGAGAAACTGTTGTGTAAAAAAAATAGTATACTTTTGTTAAAAGTTAGTTCACATAAAGTATAAAATGGAATAATTTAAAACAGTTTTATTGGAAATATTGAAACAATAAGATGAACAACGGAGAAATTTCGAACAAAGACTTGAAAATTTGGAATAATTGTTTGTAGAAAAACAACGGAAAATGTTAATGAGCAACAAGAACGACTATTCAGGTGTTTTTTTCCGCCGGACGATTGTTGAATTTAATTATATGCCAGAAGAAAAGGCAACTTTTATGTCGTATTTCCGTAGATATAAAGACCTTTACAAAACAGACTGTGCAAATTGGTCCGACCACGAAAAGGTCAGACTAGTGGTAAGGAAACTAGGTGCTGTCGAACACGAAGTTCGTAAATTACATATTACCGACAAAAAAAACAGTGACATAACGTTCTAATAAACTGTTACTTCGCTTTCTGAAGTGATATCCCAAAGAAGGAAATACATAAACTTAATAAAAAAGTAAGATTTCACGACGTCCACTCGCATTGTAGACGATCAGTGCGGGAGGTTCAAACTGGCCGAATTAAACTGTGACAATTTCAAATGTCTGATATTGTTCAAGGTTTGGTGCGGACAAAAGACGCTGAAATCAGGTGGTGGGTTTTAAATAAACTTGAAAATGAACCATTCTGACCTAAAAGAAGATTGTCAGAGGTTTATAAATGTTCAGCAAAATGCTAAAGATATCGAAGTAAGTGATGTATCACACATTAAAAATGTGTGTCAAGAAAATAAAGTGAAGAAGAAAAAATATTACTCCAAACCCCTGTTACGCATGTGGGGAAATACATTTTTATTATGACTGTCCATACAAAAACAGAGAATGATTTTGTTGCAAAAAAAAGACATAAGAAAACTCACATGTAAAACAAAACAAACCAAAAAAAAAAAAAAAACTCCAAAAAATGATTGAATAATTACGTTAAAGCTACTAATATGGGTGAATCTGCCGGTCAAAGTGTAAGGAAATTTTTGCTGGTAAAAATCCTTAACAAAAACTTTAAATTACAACCCGACAGTGGATATGACTTAATATGATAAATATATGTACATGGAGAAAAAAAAAAAGAAGGAAAACCAACGTTAATGGTTTCCAAGAAAATCGCTCGTAGGACAGAAAATAAAATTCGAAGGGGAATTTATGACAAATGTGACGTTGAACGAGAAAAGGTTCAAATAAAGATTGTTTGTAATGATAAATACAAATACCTTTTGGAACGGACTGGGTGGAACAGCTTAGATTATGGAACAGTTTAATCAGTTCATTTTGCTGAGAAATTCTGTTTTACGAATGAAAGAGAAGGTTTAAAGAAAGAATTGAAAATTTAATTCTCAAAGGTATTTTCTGGTGGTTTAGGCAGGTGCAATAAAATCAAAGCTAAATTCGAGTTAAAGGAAAATGTACAAGCGGTTTTCAAAAAGAAAAGGAATATAACCTTTGTATCGTTAAAATAGATCAATGACGAGCTTGACAGACTCGAAAAAATGAGTGCTATATCAAAAGTTTTACTATAGCGATTGGGCTTCACCAACGGTGCTGTATAGCCATGATACAACTATACAAATACACAGATACGTAAAATATTCATATGCATAGGAGTCCCGAAACACTGACGACTTTCTGTAGTTCAGATACGAAACGTTTATTAGCTTCTTGAGTTTGAGGAGAGAGAGAAACAGTTTTTACTATGCTGACTGTTCAAACTGACCCAACAAACATGCGGCGCATCCCGTAGGCCCTAACTGAAGAAAGAATTCAAGACAGAATCTGAGGTATATTCAATTTGCGATGACGTTCTCATGTACAACGAAAGAGTGGTGGTACCTCTATCACAACAGAAACGAATTCTTAAAGAATTCCACACAGGACATCCTGATATATCCAGAATGAAAAGCTTAATGAGAAGTAGCATGGATAGAGACATCGAAATTTGGTAAATTCATGCAAAGGTTGGCACCAATAAAGTTCAACCCATAGCCAGAAACTGCCCCACCCAGTGGTCACGTCAGAATATTGACTTTAATGGTCCACTTAATGGTTCATATTATTTGATCGTTTTAGACAGTTTTTCCTAGTGGCCAGAGATATTGAGATACAAGAAACCAACCACGGAAGTAGTAATCTGGTTTTCTATACGAACTGTTCGTTATGCAAAACAATGGAATCTGCGACCCAGAAATAGTGATCTAGAACCCGGAAGTAGTAATCTGCTTTTCTATACGAATTGTTCCGGGTTGCAGATTCCATTGTTTTGGATAACGTCACCCAATTTACATCAAAAGAATTCATGGGATTTTGTAAAACGTTTCTAGTAGAGCAGATATCAATTGCCCCTTACCTTCTTTGTCCTCGTGGTGTAATGGTTAAAGCGATGAACTGCGGAATCGTAGTACGCGAGTTCGTACTCCAGTCGCGTTATTACGTTCACTTTCGGGCAAATACCCTTGGGAAAGGTATGAACCCCCTTATTCTCCCTCCAGCTATGGGTAAATAGTCGGGGAGACTAGGTTCTTCAGCCTTGGTTAGGCAACTAGTCTAGGAGAAGGAAAACTCTGAATTCAAACCTGTTAAACTCCGCTTAAAAATTGACTTTGTGTCATATCCTGCCCGAGCGGAGGGGTTGGTAAATAGTACCTTCTTTCATGGATACCTTCAAGGAGACCCTAAAAAATTCAACGGTGGGTCCACGGATGCAGCATTGCAACAGTTTCTCCAAGTGTATCGGCTTACACCATATAAAAATGCGCCTTCGGCCATGACTCCAGCAAAAATTATGTTTGCGCCGAAAATAAGATCGATCTTTGACAATTCGATACTCACTAAGGAAAAAGTCAAACACCCGGTACAAAAAACTGGAAATAAATTTTACAAAGACGAATGCGTTTATTTATGATTTCAACGGAGTAATGGTACCAATTACCAGTTGAATGAAAAAGCAATAACTGTTCATCTGTCAAAAATTTGAACTTAATAACAAAAATAATTACCAAATATTTTTGGCATTGATAATTCTTCTCCTTTTTTCAAAAAGTGATTGATTTTATTTCATTTTATAGAATACATGAAACTATTAGAAATCACATAAATATATGAAGGTGTGGTTAAAAATCTTAAGATTGTTTTTCTGCTCAGCTGAGCAGTATTTTGACATTTTGGATTTATCAAAAGATTTCTGAAAAAATTTCCCCGTATATAAGTTGTAAAGTTGGCGACCGTAGACGAAGGCGACCCGAGGGCTCCGTTTTTAACAGCTACTATATTGAGGTACACAGGAGGGCACTACTCCTTTCTTTGGATTGCTCCACTTTAGCCTCGATACGTACCTGATATTGCTGAGTGTTAAGCAAGGAGGTATCAAGTACCATTT
>OY757943.1:42217115-42224615 GCA_963585895.1 Sepioteuthis lessoniana
GAATATACAAATGTGTCCCAACAACTAGAATAATACACATAGTGTTCCATGAACAAGCAGTATGCGGAAAGGGTACAAAATAGAAAATGGTTCACTTGATATGGGTCGGTAAAAAAAGCTATGAACATTTACCGTTCTCTTACTGTGGTCAGAGACAATGTCTTTATCGCTCAGGTGAAACGAGGTTAAGAATAGGTTTCTGAAACTGTCATTTGACCCCCTCCCACGAGAAGATTTTAATCTAAGAAAATAGATTTCAATTCTCTATCTTTTATTAACAGCGAAATAGTTTAAAATGCAGGACTGAATTTTGCTATTCACACTAGACCCATGGGAAGATTGTTTGGTAAAAATATTCATTTATTCAAAGAGTAACCTGACATTGGCCTGATTAGACACTGAAGGTCATATTTAAGCAAGTTAATATGTACTGATTAGTGCTAGAAATAGATCTATAGGGATCCAATAAATAAATATCTCCCTTAGATAATACATATATCCGTTAGGAGCCTCGTCGTGTGACATATGACAGTCCAGACACCAATTCTCAAAATCTTTTTGCCACTGTTATTTGAACAGTAGCGACGTTGTCTTTGACCTGGCCAGGGAACGATGAAACCACATACATATATTTATTAGGTACGCTTTTTTTCATTTTTTACCCCTTCCATATACTGCGTGTACATGGAACAATATTCGTAAAATTCTACCATTGGACATGTTTGTGTATTCTTTCATTGTAATACCACCAGTATTTATATTGATTTTGTTTGTTTCCTTTGTTTAAAGGCATCTCAACCTTTACGGGTTATTTAATGTTAAAGCCATCCTTGAAGAAGAACAGTAGTAATACTATTTAACTCAATGCGTGGGGATTAAGAGAGTTCATGCCTGAACGTATTAGCGTGATTAGAGTTCAAACTCTCTTAATACTGTGGAGGATGACATGTTGTTTAGTGGATAGTTATTCCACCATTTATCTTGTTGGTTGTTATTTGGAAAAGAAGGCAAACAAAGTAAACGATATGAAAGATGTGAAACGACGCGTGCAATAAGAACATTTAAGACAAAGCGCTACAAACAAACTCAAATTTATATTTCGACAATACATACAATGAAACATTTCAAAACATTAGTGTTCTAATACTGTTCGTGAAATATTCCCCTGTGTGTGTGTGTGTGTGTGTGTGATTAACACTAATAATACAAAAAAGGACTATTTAACAAAAGTGTCCTATGCGTGTTGACTAAGTATTTCTACTGTTTGTTTCTTTCTGTGGTTTGACGAAATTTCTGTGTTCGAGGCTGGAAAAAGTCTCACCGAAAATATTTAACAAGGAAGAGAATGGTTGCATGGCGTATACATTTTTGTGGCGGTTGACGGCTGGAAGTCAAATGTAAAAAGAGGAAGAGTGTGTTGAATCTGTTTGTCGAAATTGAGAGTGTGAGAGCGTTCTCTCTGGAAGTCACACTGGAAAGAGTGTATTGACCCTGGAAGTAAAAAGGTGAAAAAAGAGGATGGGTGTTGGAAGACGCAATATTTATAGAGAATTCTTGTCATGGAGTAAGCTCCAAAAACGCGGGTGAAAATTGAAGTTACAGACGTAGTTCTGAGCATTAACCACGTGGTTCTTCAGGCCAATAGGTTCCCGAGACTGATTAGTATACTGACGTCCGCCATCTTTGTTTCGGGAACAAGTGGCATAACGTCCATTTTAGATTATAGGAGTGTAAATCCTATACTACAATGTCGTAGGAGACAGCACTGTATCTATTTAGTGCTTAAAGAATATTAAATGTTTTACGATGTATAATTATGTTTAGTTTGTCTTTTCTTCCAATAGATATATTGCATAATGAATAGATTGCCTATTAATTTTGTAAAATAAGTGTAGAATTCAAAATATATGAATTTAAAAGTTAACTGGTAGTTTGTTAGAAGACTCATGGAAAATAATCAGTGATATGACAGAAAAGATTTGACCCCTGGCGGACCTTTTTAACAGTTTTCTGATTGGTTGATTTAGTCATGAGAACGGGTCAGTAAGGTAGTTAAAGAGAGTAGTCAAGGCACCGTAACGAACGGACGCCTAAAATAGTTATTTCTCCAGCAGTGCAGTTGACGTGGGAATTTTGGAGAATAAAGACGTCGAAAATCAAACAAAGTCTTTGTGTTCATTTTTAAGAACAGAAGTGGACACGGAGACCAAGAAAAACCCAAGACCACCCGAAGAAGTAATCCTACATTGAAGACCAGAGTTCTGGTCGAGTAGATAAGTATAAGAAAAAGAATAAGTCCAAAAAAAAGTTAGTAAAGTTGGCGACCCGAAAGCTCCTTTTTCTAGAGCTACCATAACGAGGTATAAGGGAGGACGTTACTCCTTTCCCTTGATTGCTCCACTTTACCCTTGATCTTTACCTTATAGTGCTGAGTGTTAAGCAAGGAGGTATCCGGTACCATTTTTTAAAATCTTTGGTATGACTCGACCTGGGATCGAACCCCGGTCTCCCAGGCCATTGGCGAACACTCTTTTGGGAATACAGCAGATATATCAATGTTGATATTGGACCTTTCAGATTGGGGACTCAGTCATTTCAAAAGCTAATTGCTTCGATGGAAAAAGTAATTATATTTGTCAGAAAATCAATATTATAAAGATTTGATTTCATAACCCGACAAAAATGTCATATTTTTTATTGATATTAGAGAATCAAAAATTTTCAACTTAAACAATGATGCAATTTATACTTTATAGTCACAGTTGGGGTCTGCATCGCACTTACTCCAAACAATTTTACAAGCGATGTGTGTGCGTGTGTGTGAGAGAGAGACAGAGAAAGAGAGAAAGAGTTTTTGTTTTCAATTATATGCTAGTATATTAGATTGTGTATGAATGTCCGTATGTGTGTGTGAGTAAGTGTGTGGGTTTTTTGCGTGTGTGTATGAGTTCCTTTCCATTGTGTTTGTATTTGTGCACGTGTGTATGTTTGTGTATGTGTGTGCATGTATGTATATATATATTTATACATCTATGTATATGTGTTTTCTTTTTCAATTAAATGTTTGTAGATTAGACCCTGTATGTGTGTGTGTGTTACTTTCCAGTTTTAAGGAGATTAGTCTATGTGTGTGTTTGCGTGTGTTCATAAATGCATAAAAATGTTAGTGTTTATGCATGTGCGTTTGTATACGAGTGAATGTATGTGTACGTATTTCTGTCTTCCTTTCCAGTTTACATAGATCCTATTTACCAACCCCTCCGCTCGGGCAGGATATGACACAAGGTCAATTTTAAGCGGAGTTTAACAGGTTTTAATTCAGAGTTTTCCTTCTCCTAGACTAGTTACCTAACCAAGGCTGAAGAACCTAGTCTCCCCGACTATTTACCCATAGCTGGAGGGAGATAAGGGGGTTCATACCTTTCCCAAGGGTATTTGCCCGAAAGTGAACGTAATAACGCGACTGGAGTACGAACTCGCGTACTACGATTCCGCAGTCCATCGCTTTAACCATTACACCACGAGGACACCCCCAGTTTACATAGATCAGTCTATGTGTTCGTATGTGTGTATGTGTGTCTGCATGCGCGTATGTGTGTATGCATGTCTGTGTGTATGTGTGCATCTTCCTTTCTCATTCTGTTGATAGATTAGACACTCTGTGTGTGTGTGTGTGTGTGTGTGTCTGTCTGTCTGTCTGTGTGTCTGCATGTGTGTATTTGTTTTCCTCTGTGTGTATGTGTGTGTGTGTGTGTGTGTGTGTGTTCATTTCCAAGAATATGTTCCATATTGGTAGATATAACTTTTCAGTATGCATGTATGTATCTATATAATTCTGTTTTCTGCAAATATTCATTTGTATACTTACCAAAGCGGAAGGATTTTAACAGGGGTAGGGGGACTCTCCAATTCTAACCCACCATTCACCCACGGTAAACAAAACAAAAAAAATGAATGAATTTACCCCACAAAAAACAAAAAAGAAAACCCAAAGAAAAAAACAAAACAAAAACAAAACAAAGCTAAACCAAATATAATTCTTATTACTTCCTATATAAACAAACAGACAAACAAACAAACAAACAAATAAACAATACCAAATATAAAAGAAAAAACAAACAAACAAGAAAGATTTGCAGCAATGGATTCAAAATGGCCGACTTTGGTTCAGTTAGTGCCAAAACCTTCAATGAAGCAGGTTTACAATTCTTCAGACTTGGTAACGAGCAATGGCAGTGACAGGGATTGAAGAGGAAGGTAGACAATTTAGTGGGGGCGGGGGGAGAAGACTAAGACTAAAGTGTGTGTGGATTGAAGCAAAAGTGGACTCTGTAGGACAGTTGTGGGGCGGGGTAACGTAATGTCTCAACTTCCTCCCTCTTTTCTCGAATCTCCTTGAAACCTCACATTTCAATTTTTCTTCATCTTGGGAATCCGTCTTCAGTTTGTCTACCCAACTGCATTGCATTATTGGGGTGAAGCCAAAGGTGAGAATAGTTGGTCATCTTCATTTCAGGTTCAGGTTTCATGGGGTAAGGAGCTTGGGGTAAGGGTTGCCTGGGTGAAGAGAGATCAATGGATAAATTGTGAATAAATTTGCGAAAGTTTTTCATCTTACTCAGAGTATATTGTAAAATCTAAGGGGACACTCAGAAATATTATCGCAGTTAATGTATATAATACTCACATATATATGTAAAGTTGACGACCGTAGTCGACGCCGACCCTAAAGCTCCCTTTTCAATAGCTTCTAGGGGAGGGTGCATTTCCTTTCCCTTGATTGCTCTATTTGCCCTTGATACGTACCTTATAATGCTGAGTATTAAGCAAGGAGGTATCAAGTACCATTTTTGAGTCTTTGGTATGACTCGACACGGGATGGAACCCGGATCTCCCGCGCCGTTAGCAAACATTCTACTCTCGAGGCAAATGGACCGGTAAAGTGTCTATAAATATATACATATATATGGGAAAATATCCAAATACATATACATGTAAGTGGCTATATATGGGAAAATATCCAAATATATATACATGCAAGTGCCTATATATATATGTGTGTGTGTGAAAATGTCCAAATACATATACATGTAAGTGGTTTTATATATATATATATATACATGTGAAAATGTCCAAAAGTGCGTAGCATCCCGAAACACATGTTAGTCATTGGCGGAGACATGAATGCACAAATCGGGAAAAACGGAAACAACAAATACAGCCTCCACAACACGTCAAATAGAAATGGACAACATCTAACAGATTTCATGATAGAAAATAGATTAGCATGCCTCAATACAAACTACCAAAAAAAAGAGGGCAAACTATGGACATACACGTACGCAAACAATACTAAAGCTCAGATAGACTACGTCCTTATAAACAAGAAATGGAAGAATAGTGCATTGAATTGCGAGGCATACTCCTCTTTTGAGGGTGTGTCCACCGATCACCGAATAGTCACAGCGAAAATACGGTTAAGCCTACGAAAAAACGACAAACGAACAGCGACCACCAAACACTATGACTGGGCCCTATTAAACAACAAAGATGTCAGAGATAAATACGTATTAGAATTGAGAAACAGATTCGAAACACTACAAGAAAAGACGGAAAAAAGTACACCAAACGACGAATACGAAAATTTCGTCAATGCACACCTTGAGGCAGCAGCAAAATACATTCCAACAAAAATTAAAACTAAATATAGAGTCCCATGGGAAACCTTAGCGGTGAGAGAAAAACGTGCACTAGTGAAAACAGCCTCCAAAAACTATCGAAAAACCCCAACAAACACAAATGCCTTAAAACTAAAAACGGCACAATATCAATTAGCAGGCATATATATAAAGGAACAGACAGAATACATTCAAAATCAGATAGATAAGATCAGAGACTCGGTAGAAGATAGACAATCTAGAATTGCCTGGCAAACAATAAACGAAGTGAGCAGAAGAAAGAACACAGCCAAAGCAAAACTTAAAGCAGCAAACCAACAAGAAAGAATAAAACTGTGGAAACAGCACTTCGAAAACTTACTTGGAAACCCACCAAAAATAACGCATGAACCAATCACCAGAATAATTAGCAAACAATTAGACATTAAACTTGGACCGTTCACACAAGGAGAACTCGACTCGGTTCTCAGAAAAATTAAAAATAGGAAAGCTGCAGGACTGGACGAAATTCCCCCGGAAGTATGGAAGACCAGACAATTCGACGACATACTGCTCCGACACTGCAACGCAGTATACAATCAAAATCCGATAGATAGATGGACGAAGGGATGCATACTCCCCTTCCCTAAAAAGGGGGACCTCGGATTAGCCAAAAACTACCGAGGCATAACACTTACATCCATAGCTGCCAAAATCTACAATGCCCTACTACGAAACCGCATAGAACCCAAAATCGACAACATACTTAGAAAAAACCAAAATGGCTTCCGAAGAAATAGATCTACGACCTCACAAATACTAACCATCCGCAGAATCCTTGAGGGTGTACGGGCAAAGAACCTACAAGCGACATTAATATTTGTCGACTTTACCAAGGCTTTCGACTCCATTCACAGAGGAAAGATGGAACAAATCCTACTAGCGTACGGCATACCTAAAGAAACCGTAGCGGCAATAACGATTCTCTATAGAAACACTAAAGTAAAAGTACGATCACCAGATGGAGACACAGAATACTTCGACATTGTAGCAGGAGTACTACAAGGGGACACGCTGGCTCCGTATCTCTTTATCATTTGTCTAGACTACGTACTTAGAACATCGATTGACAAAATCAAAGAGAATGGCTTCGAACTGACGAAGAAAAGAAGCAGAAGATATCCCGCAACAACAATTACCGACGCCGACTACGCCGATGACATAGCGATACTGGCAAATACACCTGACCAAGCCGAAACACTTCTGCATAGCCTGGAACGAGCAGCAGCAAGCATAGGCCTCCATGTTAATGCACACAAAACGGAATATATGTGCTATAACCAAACGGGGGACATCTCCACTCTAGAAGGAACCCCTCTTAAACTAGTAGACAAATTCACGTACCTAGGAAGCAGCGTCGAATCAACCGAAAAGGACATCGAAACGAGGTTAACGAAAGCATGGACAGCTATCAATAGGCTATCGACTATATGGAAATCAGACCTAACCGATAAAATGAAACGCAGTTTCTTCCAGGCAGCGGTCACATCGATACTGCTATATGGATGCACTACATGGACGCTAACAAAACGGCTGGAGAAGAAACTAGATGGCAATTACACAAGAATGCTGCGTGCAATCCTCAACAAGTCCTGGCAGCAACACCCCACAAGACACCAACTGTACGGCCACCTGCCCCCTATCACGAAATCTATTCAAGTTAGGCGAACCAGACATGCAGGACATTGCTGGAGAAGCAGAGATGAACTCATAAGAGATGTACTCTTATGGATCCCCACACACGGCCGCGCAAAAGCAGGACGACCAGCACGAACGTACATTC
>OY757943.1:42229615-42264615 GCA_963585895.1 Sepioteuthis lessoniana
TGCTTATAAATTGACCTTGTGTCATATCCTACCCGAGCGGAGGGGTTGGTAAATTGGATATCCAGGACACTCGTTGGTGAAGTCTTACCCCTCTGCAGAGAAGCAGTCGGTGTATTCTACAGCCCCAGCTGACTGGGCTATTATAGGTTTGGTTTGGTTTTTGTTGTTTAATGGCATATAAACCTTTGTAGGTTATTTAATGCCAAAGCCATCCTTCTAAAAGAACATTAGTGTTACTATTTAACCCCTTGCTGGGAGGATGAGTGGTTTCATACCTTTCTCAAGGGTATTAGTCTGAAAGTGAATGTTATCGTGTGACTGGAGTTCGAACTCGCTTACTATGATTTCGCAGTCCATCGCTTTAACCATTCCACCACAAGGACACCCACTAAGTCTTATATCCGGGCAATAAAATGGATGAAAGCTCCAGTCGATCCATGGATCTATTCCGTCAATCCTCTCAAAACATTCGACTTAATTTCTTTTGATTGATGTGGTTTCATTTTATTGCATATCAATCATGATCATGTCACGCCAACAGTAAAGATCTCCACCACCCTTCTCTATCGTCCATTGCTCTCAGTTGGTCTTCTTGTCTACATCCTGTATCGGCACAGTGCTGTTGTAGATAGGTTCTTGTTGGTTGTCCTGAAATAAATTCATAATAGCCAACTGACGGTTTGTTGATTTTTTTTCAATTATATTGAAATTTACTCAGTAAGAAATTTATATATTAATTATCACACATTGAGCACTCCTGGAGATTTATGATAATACTCTTATATATTCTCAAATAGAATCATTCTTGACTCTTCTTTTATGGAGAAGCAGATGATACCCTGTACAAATTATCAGACGCCAACAACGCTAATGACATATCGCTCCTGGCAAATACACCCTACCCAGGATGAATCCCTACAGTATAGTCTGGAGCGGGCAATTGGTAGCATAGGCTTCATGTCAAACAAGAGTACATGTGTTTTAATTCCAAAAAAGAGACATTTCCACCGTAACAGGTACTATTTACCAACCCCTCCGCTCGGGCAGGATATGACACAAGGTCAATTTTTAAGCGGAGTTTAACAGGTTTGAATTCAGAGTTTTCCTTCTCCTAGACTAGTTGCCTCACCAAGGCTGAAGAACCTAGTCCGTCCTACTATTTACCCATAGCTGGAGGGAGAATAAGGGGGTTCATACCTTTCCCAAGGGTATTTGCCCGAAAGTGAACGTAATAGCGCGACTGGAGTACGAACTCGCGTACTACGATTCCGCAGTTCATCGCTTTAACCATTACACCACGAGGACACCGTAACAGGTAGTTCCTTGAAACTAGAAGACAAATTCACCTACCTTAGAAGCTGCATTTCATCTACGGAGGTGCCCATGGTGAAATGGTTATCGTCACAAGTTCAAATCCTGGTCGAGACTGATTGCATTATGGGAAAGGTATGAATCCAATTATTCTCCCTCCAGCTATGGGTAAATAGTAGGGCAGACTTGGTTCTTCAGCCTTGGTGAGTCTAGGAGAAGGAAAACTTTGAATTCAAACCTGTTAAACTCCGCTTAAAATTGACCTTGTGTCATATCCTGCCCGAGCGGAGGGGGTGGTAAGTGGAGGTGCTCGTGGTGTAATGGTTATCGTCGCAGGAAATGGACACGGCGACACGAGTTCAAATCTTGGACGAGACTGATTGCATTTCACATAGCACTAATACCCTTGGGAAAGGTATGAATCCAATTATTCTCCCTCCAGCTATGGGTAAATAGTAGGGCGGACTGGGTTTTTCAGCCTTGGTGGGGCAACTAGTCTAGGAGAAGGAAAACTCTGAATTCAAACCTGCTAAACTCCGCTTAAAAATTGACCTTGTGTTATATCCTGCCCGGAGGGGTTTGTAAATATGATCTATGGAAAAAAGACATTGATACACGACTATTGAAGGCATGGTCATATGGAAGTGAGACCTATCGGATAAACTAAAACGCAATTGTTTTCAAGCAGAGGGTCGTGTCTGTGCTACTCATGTGGACTCCTTCACACAGACGTGCATGTGTTGGACGATCAACAAGAACCTATCTACAACAGCTTTGTTAAGGACACAGGATGTAGTCTAGAGGACCTGCCGAATACGATGGACGATAGAAAAGACTGGTGAGAGAGAGTCAGGGAAATCCGGGTTAGCCGCAGGTCATGATGATGATGATATATATATACATATACATACCTATAAAAAATACGTACCTATAAAAATACGTACCTATAAAAAAAAGACACATTGGGCGAAGTGGTCGCGCAATTTGCCATGACTTGTTTATTCGGTATCGCTTAGGTGAGGCTGGAACCAGTGGCCCAGTGGTAGAATTTCGGCTTCTGCATACTGTGTTTGTTGGTTCGATCACCAATGCTGGAGGTCACGGTGTGCACTGCTGATGAGAACCTAAGGTCAAAACAGCTGTTCAATGCTCCTAATGTCATGTGTCGGTGTGTGCCAGATTTTCTTGTTATGGTAATTTCTAACTTAATATATCAATTCCACTCTTCATAATTATAATTATATATATATATATATAGCCCAGAATATGACACAAGATAATCTGATGGTGAGGTTCCAGTAATGCTATAGCTTTGGGAAATGCGAAGTACCCCTATCATCGCCAACTCTCCCAGGTCCACTCTGGTTCGGAGTGGTAGCGCCTTATAGGATCCCATCAATGGATCAAATGTAACTAAAGAGGGTAATTATGCTAAAATGGATTATTGGAAATTAACTGTGAACAAAAAACTGTACTGTTTGAAACTTCTATCAAAATGACTTCATTCGGCGTTAAATGACCCGAAAAGTGTTTATACACTTCAAAACCAACCAACCAACCAACCACCCAACCCAAATTCATATATATATATATATATATATATATATACACACACAAATATATATATATATATATATATAAACATGAGATCATGCCAAGCCCTTTTCTTTGGGTTCTTGATTTCAATCTTGAGCTACCGAAACTGTTATCATCTCTGGTTGGCAGCTGATGAGGGCAGGGTATCGCACGTATTTTCACACATTGTATGATGAAAATTTGAACAATAAGACTCTCTGGAAATCCACAAGACTCGCTGGTACAAACGATTACATTCTCCTACCAGAGAATGTAAATCGAATGATGAGCTTATGAACCTGGAACATCCCCACAGAGTCCAGGAGCCCATTGCTGAGCAACAGCGTCCTGGAGACTTTCCTTGCAAGCTAGGAATTTTGTGGTCCAAGGGTATTCAGATAGCTACATAGACAAACTTATACCAGGAGTTTTCTTTTTTACTCACTACCCGTCTTAAGAGTTCTATTGATTAGCAAATGACATCTTTCTGTAGAATTATATAGGACGTTTGTCTGGAGTGGTTTGGTGCAGTAATATATAAAAAAAGATAAAACTGAAGAAAAACGATCGAATAGACAACAGGCACAGAAGGGAAAGTTAAGATCGGAACAGAGAATGCTGAAGCACCGTTTGGCCATAGTGCAATATGCATAAAGTTGGATTTGGTCGAGAACGATAAGTCTTCAGCATGAATGAAATTCATGCAGAACCACCATTCCTGTGTAACATCAAGAAACGGTTACTGTAAGCACATAATGCCATTAACGGCCGAGAGTAAACTCGTTTTTTTAAATCACAAACGGCGCTGAAAATGAAGATAAACTTACAATGTAATCTCTACTTTTAGTTGATCTGGCGTATATATATATATATATATATAATTCTTTTAAATACTCTTTCCGGGATAAAAGCTGCTTGGTAGCGCCAGGAGTACAAGTACCGCCTTGAGCTACCGAAACTGTGTTATCACCCCTGGTTGGCGGCTGATAAGAGCAGGGTATCACGCGTGCTTTCTCACGTTGTATGATGAAATATATACATTTATATATATCTCTATAGTCATCCACAGTCAGATCTGTTTCGTTCTATCAGATCTCATCAGTGTGGCTACACATTAGCTTCCCGTTGCTGGGATCGAAACCCAGTTGACTCAAATGCCAAGCCAAGTCTCTAACCCTTCAGCCTTGAGGAGCCATTAGCTGTGAAGTAAATTTTAAATGGTTATGAATCACAAATACTATTGTTGCATACATCCGTTCAATGGCTACCGAGACCTCAATTCATATATGAAGAAGCTTGCAATATACGCTAATGGCAACACGATTACTTCTTTGCCAGAGAACCCAACCCTACGGGGATAGGGGAGTATATATCTCAATAGTCATCCACAGACAGATCTGTTTCGTTCTATCAGATCTCATCAGTGTGGCTAGGCATTAACTTCCCGTAGCTGGGATCAAAACCCAGTTGACACAAACGCCAAACCAAAGCTTCTAATCGTTCAGCCATGAGGAGCCATTAGCTGCGAAGTAAATTTTAAACGGTTATGAATCACAATTACTATTGTTTACATACATCCGTTCAATATATATATATATATATATATATATTCATGAGATCATGCCAAGCCCTTTTCTTTGGGTTCTTGATTTCAATCTTGATACAAAATACCTTTGACAAAATGAGTTTCATTTTCTTCCTGCTCTTTTCAAACTCTATCATAAATCACAGAGAATTATCATCAATAAAATAGGAAAAGATCAAAAAAGTTTATCTGAATATCTGATGTTAGCTTTTTAGCACTTGTGTCAATCCAGATATCTTATAAAAAAAATGAAATATTCAACATTTCTTCACGATAATAAAGCGTAAAGAAATATTGAGACCAGAAATGATAATGTCAAAGATGGAGAATTATGGCTGATGAGTAGGAGGTGGGAAAATGATAGTGCATACAATTCCTTAGTTTTGGAACCTGATTGCTAATTCAGTATTCAAAACTGGTGGAATTTGTATCAAAATTATTCAGTGTATTTATTGGTCCATTATACTTGCAATAATTCAACATTTCTGTTGGTTCTGTGGCCTTATTCTTCCATCACTCAGGGTGGCAAATGTTCAATAAACCAAAATTGATTCCAACCAAGATTTATTCTTGGAGACAATGAATATCTTATACATGTAAGACAAGAGAGAGAGAGAGAGAGAGAGAGAGAGAGAGAGAGAGAGAGAGAGAGAGAGAGACCCCACATACAGAGAGAAATAGTTTAAAAGAAGAAAGAAAAGAGGAAATGTGAAAAGCAAAAGAAAGAAAGAAAGAAAGAAAGAAAGAAAGAAAGAAAGCATAGGTAAAGTTAGTAGAGAAAACATGGAAAGAGAAAAAGATAAATTTAAAAATATTAGAAAATCGTAGGAATATGAAGAAAGAAAGAAAAAAGAAAGAAAGAAGGAAAGAAAGAAAGAAAAATAACCAAAATAAAGAAAAAAAAAAAAGAAAATGACAGTAGTAAAAAATTGAAGAAAATAAAAAAAAAAGAAGACTGGGAGAGAGTGAGAGAGAAAAGAAAGAGAGAGAGAGAAAGAAAAAGAGTGAAAGGAAAGGAATTGAAAATAGAAAAACTTATGAAAAGAAAAAGAAATTGAAAAGTCAGAAAAAATATGATGGTGAAAAAAGAAAATGAGCCAAAATGTAGAAGGAAATAGTGAAAAAAATTATGGATGGAAAAATTAAGAAATTGTATAAAAAATTAAAAAATGACGAAAAAATGAAAGGAGAAATAAAGAAAGTTGAAAAGTATAAAAATAAAAAAGAAATGACCGAGAAACATAATTAAAAAGTAAATGATAAAATGAATGAAAAAATTAAAGAAGAAATTTAAAAAATTAAAAAGAAAGAGGAAATAAAGAAATGAAAGGTAATGAGATTTAAAAATTGAGTAAAAAAGAATTAAGAAAGAAAGAAAGAAAGAAAGAAAGAAAGAAAGAAAGAAGTTAAAAGAGGATTGAAAAAGATAGAAAGAAAGAAAGTAAAAAGTTTTAAAAAGTGAAAATGAAAATAAAGAAAAAAGAGGAAAATAAAAGAAAGAAAGATATAGAAAAAGAAAGAAGAAAAAAAAAAGAAAGAATAAAAAAGAAAGAAAGAAAGAAAGAATAAACAGAATAAAAACGAAAGAAAAAGTGAAAATGAAAATAAAGAAAAAAGAGCAGAATAAAAGAAAGAAAGATATAGAAAAAGAAAGAAGAAAAAGAAAGAAAGAATAAAAAAGAAATAAAGAATAAAAAAGAAAGAAAGAAATAAAGAAAGAAAGAATAAGCAATAAAAACGAAAGAAAGAAAGAATAAAAAAGAAATAAAGAAAGAAAGATATAAAAAAGAAAGAAAGAAAGATATAAAAAAGAGAAAAGAAAATGAATGAAAGAAAGGAAGAAAGAAAGAAGGTGTCTGAAAAAAAGAAAGATTGACCATACCTTTGGAAATGGTTGGTTTCCTCATTTAATGGCATATCAAACTTTGTAGATTATTTGACACCAATGCAATCCTTGTAGACGAACAGGAGTGATGCTGTTTAACTTGTAACTGAAGGGATAAGTGTGCAATGCCTTTCTCAAGGGTATTTGTCTGAAAGTAAATGTAATATCCCAACTTGAGTTCAAATTCACTTACTTCAAAGACACAGTCCAGCACTCTAACCATTAGGCCATAAGAATTCTGTCAATTAGAAAAGATAAAAACGACCAATTTATTGAGAATAAGAAAATAGATGGTAAAAAAGCGAACAAAGGAAGAAGTTGAAAAAAATGAATAAATTAAGCTGAGAAAGTAAAAAAAGTGTATGCTTGTAAAATACATAACTTTTTAAAAGACACCGATTTGTTATCTGTGCATTGTTGAGGGTTTTAGTTTTATTGACCAATCAGAGTAATTTAAGATAATCTTGGCAATTATGTTATTCAAGCTAATGGGACAATTCTGAATAGACGACTCTAAATTTTTTATGAGTTTACTGGAAAAAGGACAAATATTCATCTCATAATTTTAGATAGCATTAGTACGAACAAAGACATATTGATTAAAATGCTAGGATAAAAACAATAAGAATGACGATAATAGTCAAAATGACAAATGAAATAACGATAAAGATTCATCACAATCTCAGATAACACTAGCAAGATCAAAGAATATATTGAATAAAATGCAATAATAAAAAAACAATAAGGATAAGGATACTAGTCTGAATCACTACGTTATTTGGTTTAATGGCATATCAACTCATAATGGTTATTTTAAGCCAAATTCTGTTTACACACACACACACACACACACACTTTGTTGGAAACTTAATATTTGATTTAGTTCAAGCTCATTTGTCTGAGCTGAGTTAAATGGTTTAGTTTTAGTTTCTTTGTTAAATGGCAAATGAACCTTTGTAGGCTATTTAATGCCAAAACCATTCTCCAAGAAGAACAGTTGTGGTACTAAAACCCATAGCTGGGAGGATAAGAGGGTTCATGTCTTTCCCAAAGGTCATCATCATCATCATCATGACGTGCCACAAGCATGGATATCCCTGAACCTCTCTCGCCACTTCTCCGTATCGCTCATCGCCTCCGGCAGGTCTTCAGAGCTACATCCCATATCCTCACATAGCTGCTGTATGTATGCTCGAGCTGGTCGTCCTGCTTTTGCCCGGCCATATGTGAGGTATATAGGAGTACATCACTTATGAGTTTGTCCCTGCTTCTACAGCAGTGTCCTGCATGTCTGGTTCGTCTGACTTGGATAGTTTTCTTGATGGGAGGCAGGCAGCCGTATAGTTGGTGCCTCGTGGGGTGTTGCCACCAGGACTTGTTCAATATTGCTCGCAACATTCTTGTGTAATTGCCGTCTAGCTTCTTCTCCAGCCGTTTAGTAGTGCATCCATACAGCAGGATTGATACGACCGCTGCCTGGAAGAAACTGCATTTCATTTTATCGGTCAGCTCTGATTTCCATATGATCGATAGCCTATTGATAGCTGTCCATGCCTTTGTTAGCCGTGTGTCGATGTCTTATTTATCCGAGAGTGACTGAGTTAAATGGTTTCAAGTATTAGTTGTCTAAATTTCTGAGACGAAGCTAGTTGATTTTTATCATTAAGAGTTTTCAGACTATTGTCTTCGTCTTTATTATTATTTCCACAATGTTTCGGCCGATATGTCCTCCGGCCTTCTTCAGATGTTTGTCGAACTCGGGAACATTCTCAGAACTTTGAACTACCTCCTTTATTGAATTCCCTGTGGTTGCCTGTTCTGATTCCGTTAGCCATAACCGGGTTCAAGTGTTAAGTATTCTTGTATTGTTACTCGCCTGTAGTCAGGATTGAACCTGCAACTTCCAGATGATTGTCTCCTTAGAAGCTTAGGGAATCAACACCTATAACCATTACACCATGTGTCCTGCTGGACAATTCAGAGTTTAAAGAATTGTAAATGATTTAATAGTTCTATTTGACTAATAGATCGGACCCTAACAAGTACTACCAATCCAGGTCCGATGGAATCAAGGTGAAATGGCAATGAAGGGTCACTCCACATTTTGTAAAGCTCCAGGGCTGAAGTCTCACCATCGGATGGTTCAGTTCATATTCAGGACACTAATTGTTGGTGGTGGGGAGACTCTGCAAAAGTGTAGTCAGCGTACTATGTATCCCCAGCCAAACAGTGTGGTCTGAAAAATTCATTGAATACGAACCTTGGCTTATCTCAGAATTTCAAACAGCACAAAGAAGACCAAAGAACACAATGACCCAAGTCTCGGGATATAAACAACAAACATTAAGATACATGTCAAAACTATAACTGAAATAAAGATAAAGATTTGTCACATAATTTCTAACTACACACAAAAGGCCAAAATAACACATTAACACAAATCTAGTGATAAAAACAGCAAAGATGAGGATACTTGTCAAAATAAAAACTGGAATAATGATAAAGATTCATCACACTTTCTGACTATACAAGAAAGACCAAAACAACAAGGAAGAGGATACTAGTCAAACTAAAAACTGAAATAACGATAAAGATTCGTTACACTTTCTGACTATACAAGAAAGACCAAAACAACGAGGAAGAGGATACTTGTCAAAATAAAATATGAAATAACGATAAAGATTCGTCACACTTTCTGACTATACAAGAAAGACCAAAACAACAAGGAAGAGGATACTAGTCAAACTAAAAACTGAAATAACGATAAAGATTTGTCACACAATTTCTGACTACACAAGAAAGACCAAAGAAGACACTGATACAAATCTAGTGATGAAAATAAATAGAATGAAGATATTTGTCTTATTAATTCATTAACTTAGAAAAATGACTCATCTCAAAATTTCTAATCCAATGAAAAATTTAAAAAACCCCAAAAGAACAAACCATATAGACCAAAAAGTAATGATTAAAAACAGAAAGGATTAGGATATTGGTCAAAACATGTTGTAGATTAATATATCTGCCTGTTTAATAATCGATTTTGTGTGTTTTTATTTTTGGCATTTTCATTTTTGATTTCCCTGTTTGTGATTCTTTGTCTGTTTGTGATGAGCTGATCTTTGATCTGAGCAAATAAAACTGGATCAATTTTCATGGCTCAGTTTGGAATGGGAGGTCAGAATGAATAAATGCAATCAGCTCTAAGTAAATATGAGCTCATACATGTTAATATTATGAAAGGAAAGTATCAATTCTTCTGCAGCCGAAGAAAGGAAATAATTTTGTATTGGTTGAATCATTGTTTTGTTTTTTTTTCTTGTTTTTTTTTTTTTTGTGCAATGAATACATTTTAAGTTGTAAAAGCAGTTGAACTCCTACTACATCAATTACTATCTCTTTTGAGATGCATTATCTATCTATTAGATGCATTATCTATCTATCTATCTATCTATCTATCTATCTATCTGTAAGTCTCTTCATATCCATTGATCTATATATGTCAGTCAGTCAGTCAGTCAGTATCTATCTATCTATCGATCTATCTATGTGTGTTCTTGTCAAGTACATATAATATGTATCTATTATATATCTATTAGATCTATCTATCTATCTATCTGTAAGTCTCTTCATATCCATCGATCTATATATTTGTCAGTCAGAATCTATCTATCTATATATCTATGTCTGTTCTTGTCAAATACATATAATATATATCTATTATATATCTATTAGATGCATTATCTATCTATCTATCTATCTATCTATGAAAGTCTCTTCATCTCCATCGATCTATATATCAGTCAGTCAGTCTGTCTGTCAGTACTTATCTATCTGTCTATGTCTGTTCTTGTCAAGTTCATATAATTTTTAACAGATGGTTTTACACTGAAGCCTGAATGGCAGTAAGTCTTCGTAAGTCTCCAGGACTCTTCTCAGAATTCTTGCCAATCGTAACAGAGCTATTTTCTGGATGATCCCAATTCTTCCTCTGATCACTAGATCCGCTGTTTCTTCTCCAACCATTTGGGTACAGTTTCTTTCCCTGGAGTCTGAATGAAAGTATCTTCTCAGGTCTCTATGACTTTTCTCAGTATTCTAGCTGATCTTAACGGTTCGGTATTCTGTATGGACTTGATTCTTCTTCAAATTTCTATTTCCTCAAGTTTCCTTTCCAAACTAATGGAAACCATTCCAAGTATGCATATTAGAATTGGCATTACCGTTACCGTCATGTTCCACAACTTTTTTAGATCACTGGTAAGATCCAAATTTGTTTGTATATCCTTTTGTTTTCTTTAATTTTCTCTCAATGGTCTGCAGAAATAGCAAAATTCACTTGATGACAAGTTCTTTTGTTCTAGTTAACAATTTGTCTTTTTATATAAAAACAGGACTTGGCATTTAATAGCTTGAAAAGGTTGATATGCCATAAAACCCAATCAATCAAACTAACTCTAGGTTTGATCTTCTGGCTTGGATTGACTGATCTGTATCTGTTGCAAAGTCCCTAGAATGTTATTGGTCTCATTTTCTGGGACATATTCTGGTTTCTGCATGTATCATATGTTAGCAATCTCAAATTTTAATTTGTTGCACAATTTACCATGAATCACCTTTCCTATCCAGACATACCAAGTCATATACTTTCCTATCCAGTCATGCCTAGTCATATACTTTCCTATCCAGTCATGCCTAGTCATATACTTTCCTATCCAGTCATGCCTAGTCATATACTCTCCTATCCAGTCATATATTTTCCTATTCAGTGATGCCTAGTCGTACACTTTCCTATCCAGTCATGCCTAGTCATATACCTTCCTATCCAGTCATACCTAGTCATATAGTTTCCTATCCAGTCATTCCTAGTCATATACGTTCCTATCCAGTTGTGCCTAGTCATATACTCTCCTATCCAGTCATATATTTTCCTTTCCAGTCATGCCTAGTCATATACTTTCCTATCCAGTCATTCCTAGTCATATACTTTCCTATCCAGTCGTGCCTAGTCATATACTCTCCTATCCTGTCGTGCCTAGTCATATACTCTCCTATCCAGTCATATATTTTCCTATCCAGTTATGCCTAGTCATATACTTTCCTATCCAGTCATACCTAGTCATATACTTTCCTAACCAGTCATGCCTAGTCATATACCTTCCTATCCAGTCATACCTAGTCATATACTTTCCTATCCAGTCATTCCTAGTCATATAGTTTCCTATCCAGTCATGCCTAGTCATATACATTCCTATCAAGTCATTCCTAGTCATATACCTTCCTTTCCAGTCATGCCTAGTCATATACTTTCCTATCCAGTCGTGCCTAGTCATATACTCTCCTATCCAGTCGTGCCTAGTCATATACTCTCCTATCCAGTCATATATTTTCCTATCCAGTTATGCCTAGTCATATACTTTCCTATCCAGTCATACCTAGTCATATACTTTCCTAACCAGTCATGCCTAGTCATATACCTTCCTATCCAGTCATACCTAGTCATATACTTTCCTATCCAGTCATTCCTAGTCATATAGTTTCCTATCCAGTCATGCCTAGTCATATACATTCCTATCCAGTCATTCCTAGTCATATACCTTCCTTTCCAGTCATGCCTAGTCATATACTTTCCTATCCAGTCGTGCCTAGTCATATACTCTCCTATCCAGTCGTGCCTAGTCATATACTCTCCTATCCAGTCATATATTTTCCTATCCAGTTATGCCTAGTCATATACTTTCCTATCCAGTCATACCTAGTCATATACTTTCCTAACCAGTCATGCCTAGTCATATACCTTCCTATCCAGTCATACCTAGTCATATACTTTCCTATCCAGTCATTCCTAGTCATATAGTTTCCTATCCAGTGATGCCTAGTCATATACATTCCTATCCAGTCATTCCTAGTCATATACCTTCCTTTCCAGTCATGCCTAGTCATATACTTTCCAATCCAGTCGTGCCTAGTCATATACTCTCCTATCCAGTCATATATTTTCCTATCCAGTTATGCCTAGTCATATACTTTCCAATCCAGATATACCTAGTCATCTACTCTCCTATCCAGTCATGCCTAGTCTTATACTTAATTTGTCAAAGTTTGCAGCAATCATTTATGATATAATCATTTCACCTCTGTCTCTTCACAGCCTCCACTTGCTATTCTGTTGGGTATTGTGAATTTTTGCCTTGATATAATTGGTCTTAATGGAATTATTTTATGTTCCTATTAAAAAAGATCCAATTCCTCTTCTCTTGAGGTCTTTCTTTTTTGTCATAAACAAATCATCTAACATGTAATATCCCTAGATTGTCACTTGAAGTATCCACAGAGTTGGGTTTTCCCCTTTTTTTCTTGATTTTGTTGTTTTACCGTTTGTTCTTATGTTGGCATTTCTGTTATTGGCTACTGCAATTAGTCTTTCTTTGCTCTTTTTGGTGTGTTCTTCAAGTCCTTGAATTGTTGCATCTACGCAATCCTCAAAGATGGTGAGTCTTTTTCCTCCTTATTTCCTATGTCATCTTTTGGATGTAAAGCCTGGTGCACTGTGATTAATTTTGTTTTTGTCTTCGTTTGAATTCCTTCACAGGTTACCAAATCTCTTTTCCAGGTGTTTTTAAAAAATACTTTGCTCATCATCATCATAATTATCAGCAGTAGTTTTGGCATAATTATTGGATTACTGGTTGCTAGTTTTTCACACCAGCCTTGGCTTATAGTCTTTCTCTGGAGTCTGATTTCCAGGACTCTTCTCAGTATTCTGACTGACCTCAACAATGTTGTAGTTTGGATGGTCTCGGCTTGTCCCCCGATTTCCAACTCTTCCAGCCCTTTTTACCAAGTCTTCGAGGATCGTTAAGAGCATACAATTTACAAATGGTATCACACTCACCTTTATATATCATAGTTTTTTCAATTCTCTGACAAGGTGGTCGTCCAGGACGGCAAAGTTCACTATTCGGCAGGTTCTCTTTTTCTTGTTAACTATCTCTAGGTCTGGTCGTCTGGCCGAAATTAAGTGATCTGTTTGGATTTCAAAGTCCCAGAAAATTGTGTCCACCTCATTCTCCTGGATGGATTCTAGTATGAGCATATGCCATCTGTCAGTATGATCAAATTTTAATTTCTTGCACAATTCCGAGTAGATCGCCTTCCTCACCCAGTTGTGTCTCGTCCTGTACTATTTATGGGATAGTTTGTTGCATTCGCTCATTATATTATTTAACAACTCTTTTCTGTCACCCCATAACCTACATTTGCAATTCTGTTGAGGCTTATCTATTTTCCCTTTAACATAGTAAAAAGTAAAGTTGTCTCCCTTTAGTCGAGGGTGACCAGAAGGCTTCCTTTTCAATAGCTACAACACCAAGGTGTAGTGGAGAGTACTACTCATTTCTCTGGATTGCTCCACTTTACCCTCGATACGTACCTTATATTGCTGAGTGTTAAGCAAGGAGGTGTCAAGTACCATTTTTAAAGTCTTTTGTATGACGCGACCGGGGATTAAACTCAGGTCTCCCGGACCATTGGCGAACACTCTGTCCACTAGGCCTAACATAGTTGCTCCTTATAGCGTTGATTCAGTTTCTCTCTAAAAGTTTCATTTCTGTAGCCATGTCGAAGTTTTCTCGCGAGAGATTTCTTCAGTTTGTAGCTTGAAATACCCATATAGTTGTTTTTTCTTCTCATTTCTGTTTTTGAGTTTTTGTTCTGTTGATATCTATGTAGTCTGTGCTGAGTCTGATCATGACAATTAGCCTTTTTTTGCTCTTTTTTTAACGTTGTTTTCGAGTTCTCACATTGATGCATTCACGATACATTCAATTCTGGCGAATCCTCTTCCTCCTTCTTTTCTTCACACTGATGGTCTATTTTTGTCATCTCTCGGATGTAAGCCTTATAGAACGTCATTAGTTTTCTTGTCCTCTGGTAAATTATCATTATTATTATTACTATTATTATTACAACTACCTCGGTTTGATTTTCTTAGTATTCTAGCTGACTTTAACGATCATGGTCTTGATTCTTTCTCTAATCTTCAGTTAACCCTGTGTCTTTTTGATTTTTTAAATCATCATCAGTATTATTATTATTATTATTATTATTATTATTATTGTTACAATCACCTTTGTTTGATTTTGTTTTTCTTTATTAGGCCCAGAAAATATTCAGATCTGTTTTCTTGGAGTTTCTTATCACACTGTATGTTTTCAAAGAGACTTCTAACCATCTGGAGAATTTATTTTGAGGAGCCGTATGCAGATTATATATATATATATATATATATATATATATATATATATAGTTTTTGCTTAAACTATATTAAAAATGAAAACATTAAAAATCTCAAGAAAAAAAGAACAACAAACGAACCAACAAGAAGGTACAAAGGTGAAATGTTTTTGAACTGATAACATTTTTACCCAAACAAAAACATTTTTTGCATTATTTCAAGCCGGTTACTTCCACAAATTTATGTAAAAATGTCAATAAATATTCATAAGATAATTTTTTTTTAAATCTCTAGCCCAAAAGAGAAAGAAAAAAGAAAAAGGATTAAAGTTGAGAGATTCTTGAGACAGACAGAAAGACAGACAGACAGACAAAAACAGAAAAAGAAAAAAGGAATTATAGAGGAGAGAGAGAACGAGAGAGAGAGAGAGAGAGAGAGAGAGAGAAGAAAAGGGAAGTGAAATTGAGTGAATATGAAAGAGAGAGAAAAAAGAAAAAGAGAATTAAAGTTGAAAGATTTTCGTGTGTCAGTCAGAGAGAGAGAGAGAGAAAGAGAGAGAGAGAGAGAGAGGATAATGTGAAAGAAAAAGAAAGAAAGAAGTAAAGAAAGAAATTGTAGTAAGAGAGAAAGATAAAAAAAGGATTTACATTTGAGAGTCTTTTGAGAGAGAGAGAGAGAGAGAGAAAGAGAGAGAGAGAGAGATCTTGGGAAAAGAATAGTTTTAATAGGTTTTAAGAGAATTTTGAAAGAAAGAAAGAAAGAAAGAAAGACAAAATAAAGGAAAAGATTTTATATTTGATAGTCTTGAGAGAGAGAGAGACACACGCACATACAGAGTTTTCAGAGAGAGAGAAAGTCTTCAGAGAGAGGTGGGGAGAAAGGAAACTATAATTGTCTTGAGAGAAAAAGAAAGAGAGAAAGGGAGAGAGAAAAAGAGAGATGAATTAAGGGTGAGAGAATTGGAGAGAGATAGCAAAAAAAGAAAATGAGATTAAGTAGAGAGAGAGAGAAACGGGGGAAGAAAAAGTAAGGGAGGAATGGTATTTGAGAGTGTCAGAATGAGCGAGAGAAAGCGACAAATGAAAACCAACTGTATATGAGAGAATCAAAAAAGAGAGAAAGAAAAAAAAGAAAGGAAATTGGAGTAAAGAGAGAGAGAGAGAGAGAGAGATAATAAGGGAGAGAGAGAAATCGGAGGTAGGATGAAATAGGAGAGATAGAATTCAAAATGAGAACATTATTTTAGTTGTGTTTTTTCGAACTGTTGTCCTTATCTTCATTGTTATTAGTTGAATCACAACGTTTCGGCCGTTGTATCTCCCGGTCTTCCTCAAGTGTCCCTTTTTTATCAGGGCATGGAAGTGATTCAACCTGGAAACTCATTTTTAAAGTTTGACTTGATCAAACAATGCGTTCAAGGATAACGAAGGTCTTATTTGGTTGTAGTTCTGAGTTCATAAATATCTTAGTGTCTCGTCTGGTTCCTCCTTCTCCGACTCTCTGAACGCTGAACTGTCCCAAATGTATTAAATAACTCTACTTAGATAATATCTTAATTATTTTTCTCAACTAGTGATGATAAGAACACGTCATTAACTTTTAGTATAACTCCAATTTCAAAAATCAGCCGACATGCATTCAATTTGTTTACTTTTTAACATCCTTTCTACAAACCTGAGTTCAAAACAAAACTTTTTTTGATACTACCTGACATGCTGGATGACGTATGTGCAAGCGTACAACCTTTTCAAAGCGACGTACACGTCAACTCAAAGATTTTAGCCGACCCACAATTTATCAGCAAAAAATAAAATAATCAACTAATCAATTACCAACCTTAATTATATAAAACATTTTCTCACTGTTTTTTGCATGTACTGATATATATATGGTAGGTCATCGGTTCCTCTTGCTCCCTTACTGGATCCTTAAAGTAGTTCCGAGAATAATCCACGCCATCCAAGTGAGTAAAAGATTTCTTCTCTAAGAATGTTCCATATCAAAGGTAAATACGTTATTGGTCTATAGTTGCTGGGCATGGTTCTTTTTGGGTGGTCTTTCTCGATCTGGGTAATTTTCCCCTCATCATTCATTCGGGTATGCTTGCTATTTCTAGGCTTTTATTCAATTGCTGAATCAACCTTTAGTAAATGGACATGAACTTTTAAAAGCAGAATTCATGTATGTTATCGTGGCCGGGCATTTTTCAAATCGGTTTCCTTCGGGATTTTTCTGTCTTTTCACTACTTTTTAATATCATCTATCTATTTAGCCTTCTTATTATGTTCTTTCTGTTCGCATATCTTGCCAAAAAACTGTCTTGTTTCTCTTTTATCGGTTTGTTCATTTGTCATTGTTTTTTTGTTTTTTTTCATATACTCGTTTGTTGATTTTTCTTTACTTATTTCGGAAGGTCCGACTTTGTTTGTATTGCTTGATTCTGTCCCAGTGTCTTTTAAATATCTTTTCTTTCACTGACATTTTTTAAAATTCATTTCTTCCATTTATTTCTTGTTAGTTTTGTCTGCTGTTATCATGTTTTGGTCATTTCATTCCATTGTGTCCTTGTTTATTTTTCCTTCCTAAGTACTTTTCGTTATTCTCGCCGTGTTTTTATTTGTCCTTCTAGCTTTATTTCCCATCCTGGTTTTGTCTTTCTGTTCGTCTTCCTTTAGGGGATATTAATTTTATCATTGCCTAGCCTTGCTTCTGCATAAATTAAATCGTTTAGTTCAGTGAAGTTGTGCGTTAAAATATTTTTCTCAGATATTTTAACCTTTTGTTTTCTACCATGACTTTTTCCAGTTCTGATTCCTCCGGGATGGTATTGTAAATTCGTTCTTCTTGCTAATTCTCTCTATCCTATTTATCAACCCCTCCGCTCGGGAAGGATATGACACAAGGTCAATTTTTAAGCGGAGTTTATCAGGTTTGAATTCAGAGTTTTCCTTCTCCTAGACAAGTTGCCTCACCAAGGCTGAAGAACCTAGTCTGTCCTACTATTTACCCATAGCTAGAGGGAGAATAATTGGATTCATACCTTTCCCAAGGGCATTAGTGCTATGTGAAGTGCAATTAGTCTCGTCCAGGATTTGAACTCGTGTTGCCGTGTCCATTTCCTACGACGATAACCATTACACCACGGGCACCTTATGCTTATTCTCTCTATATTGTTTCTTTCTTCTTGTGTTAACAGTAATGTTGTTGTATTGGGTCACGTGATATTTTGGTTTTCAATGTTCGTGTAGAGGGTCTTTCTTGAGCATATCCTTCTCAACTTTTCTCCATATTTCTAGTCACTCGAGGTCAGAAAACCACCACTTCTTTAGAATATTTCTCCCTTGGTCGGCAAGTCCCTGACTTGTTGAATCAAATTTCGATTATGCTTTGTATAACCTCTCAGTGTAGGATTACTTTTAAAATAACAGTGGATAACATTTTTATTGTCTTCTCTAGTTTATTTTATTCTTTGGTGTCTTTGAGATACATTGTTGCTTTGGTCTTTGTATACCTAATACTAGAACAGCTAACATTTACAGGCTTCCGATCGGGGCCTTTATGTTGTTTAAAAAAGGAGCGTGTGGGGGTTGTATGAGTATTTAGTTTTTTTCAGTAGATGTGCATTCATACTTTACGGGTATTGCTCTCTAAATTATTTCCACCACAAATACAACACAAAACTTTACAATCGCGTGAAAGAAATGGAATAGAACACAACGAACATTTAATAACAAACAATGTAATATGCATAGAACAGAATAGGAAAACAAATAAAATACATGATGTGTAAATGGCCTTTTGGAAAATAAAGTTTGGCAAGAAGAAAATAAATTTGTTTAAAGATGTGTGTATGTTAACGGAGCCGGTAAATAAGTCGTTCTTACTTACATTAAGTTCATGTCTTGTTTTATGATTGTGGCGACAGCGTGTCACGTTGATGAAAGTAAGTTTGTTGGATTTTTCTTTTGAATGTGATTTGCGGCCATCAAAAGTTAGGCCATGAGCTTTAGTTGAGGAAGGAAAGGAATTTGCCGGACATAGTATCGGCTACTGCTTTACTGGCTGAGGGGCTTGTCTTCGTCTGTGTGTAAGTTTGTGTTTAAGTCTGTGTGTAAGTCTGTGTGAATGGCTCCCTAACTTTGTGTTATTTATATCCTACAGGTGGATCAAAGAATCGTCCTAAAATTTTGATGCGTATATATTTATTGACCAATCAAATTTGTATTTTACTATTTTATTTTCGAGCCTAAATATTTTCTGTTAGTTGGCTTCCGATCCCATTTTTCTAGAATGTTCTATTCTATGTTTTTAGCTGATTGGTTGAAAAATATAAAAATGTAACTTAAATGCTAATACGGTTTTGATCCTAAATTTCTAGAATGTTCTTAAGTATGTTTTTATTGCTTGTTTTAAGACTGGAAAAAAATGTGTATCCCATAGGTCTTTGTGTGCCGAATACTAGAATAGCTAGCATTTACAGGCTTCCGATCGGGGCCTTTATGTTGTTTAAAAAAGGAGCGTGTGGGGGTTGTATGAGTATTTAGTTTTTTTCAATAGATGTGCATTCATACTTTACGGGTATTGCTCTCTAAATTATTCCCACCACAAATACAACACAAAACTTTACAATCGCGTGAAAGAAATGGAATAGAACACAACGAACATTTAACAACAAACAATGTAATATGCATAGAACAGAATATGAAAACAAATAAAATACATGATGTGTAAATGGCCTTTATTTTGTTGTATTTGTGGTGGGAATAATTTAGAGAGCAATCTACTGAAAAAACCAAATTACATACTACCCCCACAATCCTAACAGCTATGGGTTAAATAGTACCTCTACTGTTTTTCTAGAAGGACTGATTTGCCATTGAATAACCCACAAAGGTTTATATGCCATTAAAAAATAAACAAATAAACGACCACCACCATTACTACTATTATCAATAATAGGAGGTGCCCTTGGTGTAATGGTCATCGTCGTAGGAAATAGACACGGCGACACAAGTTCAAAACCTGGACGAGGCTGATTGCATTTCACATTGCACTAATACCCTTGGGAAAGGTATGAATCCAATTATTCTCCCTCCAGCTATGGGTAAATAGAAGGGCAGACTAGGTTTTTCAGCCTTGATGAGGCAACTAGTCTATGAGAAGGAAAACTCTGAATTCAAACCTGCTAAACTCCGCTTAAAAATTGACCTTGTGTCATATCCTTCCCGAGCGGAGGGGTTGGGAAATAGGATTATTAATGATACTGATATAAAAAAAATAAACAAATGATAATCATAAAAAGCACAATAATAGAGAAAATTATTCACTTTATACGAATTTTTCACACCGGCTTTAGCTGGTTGTCTTTCATTGGAGAGTGAGTGACTGCAGGTCTGCAGGACTCTTCTCAGTATTCTAGCCGATCGAAAAAGAATCGAGATCATCCAGTCAAAGACATTGTTAACAATGTCTTTGACTGGATGATCTCGATTCTTATTATTTTTATTTCCTCCTGTCTTTTTTCGATGTTTTTTGAGAACTTTTCTTAGTGTGCCTAGCACAGTTTGTATCACTGTCATTATTATGTTTCACAGCTGTACATTTTTTAACATTTTTGTTATTTTTTTGTTTTACTTTCTGTTTTTTGTTTTTTTTAGTTCTCAGGCAAGGTCCAAGTATTTGTCCATCTTTTCATTTGTTGAAATTCACTTTAGTCAGTAATAACTGGGGCCAGAGGTTATCTGCCCAAACCATTTTTGTAGGGGTGAGTTACCTACCCTGAGACTTTTTTTTTAGTTGTTAAAAAATAAATGAAACACCTCGCGTGTAGAAAGATGTCCTGATGTGTTGCTTCGTAATTTGACTGGAAGTTTTCTCATGCCTAAATTAACTGCGCCTGCCAGATAGAAAAAGATATGTCTTCTTTAATTTTAAGGGTTTAATTCAACAAATTCCCAACATCACTCTCTTTGATTTTCACTCTGTGGTCCGCTGGAACGGCAAAATCCATAAAATGACAAATTCTTTTTTTTTCTTATTAATTAACATTTGGTCTGGTCTTCTAGCCGGGATTGGGTGATCTGTTGGTATTTCAAAATCCTAGAGAATTTTATATGTCTCTATTATTATTCACTCCTCGGTAGTTTTTCGCATCAGCGTTAGCTGATAGTCTTTCACTGGGGTTTGAGTGACAGCAAGTCTTCTCAAGTCTCCTGGACTCTTCTCAGTATTCTTGCCGTTATCAACACGCTGTAGTTTGGATGGTCTCAGCTCGTCCGTCAACCTCCAAGTCCTCCAGTCCCTTTAATAATCCTTTAGTTATTGTACCAAAAGCATCAATTGCAATTGGTATAATAGTCACCTTCATATTCCACAGCTTTTTCAATTCTCTAGCAAGGTCGAGGTACTTATCCTTCTTTTCACATTCTTTCAGTTTTATTCTGTGGTCAGCCGGGACAGCAAAGTCGACAATTTTGCAAGTTCTCTTTTTTTGTTGATTATTATAAGGTGTGGTCTTCTGGCCGAGATTAGGTGATACGTGTGTATGTCAAAGTCCCATAGGAGTTTATGTGTGTTATTTTCTAGGATAGGTCCTGGGTGGTGCATATACCATTCGTTCGTATGGTCAAATTTAAATTGTTTGCACATTTCCCAGTAGATCACCTTGCCGACCCAGTCGTGTCTAGTCTTATACTCCTTCTGCGCTAATTTGCTGCATTCGTTTATTATGTGATTGATGGTTTCATCTCTGTTACCGCATTTGCTATTTTGTTGCACCTTATCTATTCTCGCTTTGATATGATTGGTTCTTACGGCGTTGTTTTGTGCTGCTATTAGGAGAGATTCTGTTTCTCTCTTAAAGTTTCTCTTTTTTAGCCATGTCCAGGTTTTGTCCTGTGAGATGTTCTTTAGTCGTTTAAAACGCCCATAGAGTTGTTTTCCTTCCCATTTTTGTTTCCCAGTTATTATCATTCTGTTATCCATCGTGTTATCAGTATCGTTTCTAGTGGCTGTAATGAGTCCTCCATCGTGTTTTTGTATATAATCTTCGAGTCTATGTATCGATGCATCAACGCTGTCTTCAGTGCTGGCAGGTCCTTTTCCTCCCTCTTTTCTTGAAACATATATTCTGTCAACGTCATCTTTAGGATATAATGTCTTATGCATTGTCATTTGTTTTATTGTTTTTTGGTCCATTTGTTTAAGTTCATATCTGGTCCACTTGAGAAAGGGTCCGGAATATCTAACGAGTGGTACAGGCCAGGTATTTATTCATTTGATAAGGTTTCGGTTACAGAGTTTTCTCTCGAGTAGTTTTCTACTTCTCCGTAGATATTCTTTTGGAATTCTGTCTTTCATTTCCACTTGTTTGATGGTGTCAGCTTCTAAGATGCCCTAGTATTTGTAGGTTTCGTTTTCTGCGAACGTTCTAATGTTGTCTTGATTTGGTAGTTCCATTCTGTCTGTTAGATGTCGTTTGCCACTTTTCATTACAAGTGTGGCACATTTTTCTATGCCAAATTCCATTCCTATGTCCTGACTGTATATTCTAACTGCGTGTATTAGTGTTTCCAGTTCTTTTTCCTTTTTTGCAAATAGTTTGATGTCATCCATGTGCATTAAATCATTGATTTTTTTCTTGCGATCTACTAAGTTTGTGTCCGGCTGTGCATTTTCTGAGTATGTGGTTAAGTGGCATCATGGTAGTTATGAATAGTAATGGTGATAGAGCATCTCCTTGCAAAATATCTCTATGGATCTTTGTTTCAGCTAAGCTTCTTCCTCCTGCTGTCAATTACACTATTATTGTAATTATCATTATTATTATTTTACTCCTTGTGTGTTTATTAATGGTCTTTCACTGTAGTTCGCAGTCTCGAGGACTCTTCTCAGTATTCAAGTCGATTTAAACAATAGCTTGGTCTCAATTCTTCCCCTGATTTTGAATGTTTTCAGTCTTTTCTCCAATCCATTAAGAACTGTTCTTAAGTATATCAACTACAATTAGCACCGTAACCCTCATGTTCCACAGTATTTTCAGTTCTTTTGTAAGGTCAAAGCATTTGTCCATTGTTTTGTTTTTCCTTTGTGGTCTAATGGGACGACAAAATCCTGTAGATGGTGAGTTTTTTTCTTGTTAAGTAAACAGTAGGCCGAGTCTTCTAGCCGGGTTTAATTCAAACCTGTTCAACTCTGCTTAAAAATTGACCTTGTGTCATATCCTGCCCGAGCGGAGGGGTTGGGTAAATAGGGATATACCATTTATTAGTATGATCACATTTCAATTTCTTCTTGCATTAAATCTTGCTCATTCTATCCAAATTTCTCTCAGTCTTTTTCTATATCATCTTTCTGATGGCTGTAATGGCTTAAGATCAAAGTGAAGTACACTTTTGTTGTCTTCCCAAGTCCATATCGTTTTTCTCTCACAATCCCAGAGAATTTGTACATCTCATTCCCCAGTATGGATTCTGGTTTATGCATATACCATTGGAGGTGCCCGTGGTGAAATGGTTACCATCGTAGGAAATGGACACGGCGACACAAGTTCAAATCCTGGACAAGACTGACTGCATTTCACATTGCACTAATACCCTTGGGAAAGGTATGAATCCAATTATTCTCCCTCCAGCTATGTGTAAATAGTAGGGCAGACTAGGTTCTTCAGCCTTGGTGAGGCAACTAGTCTATGAGAAGGAAAACTCTGAAGTCAAACCTGTTAAACTCCGCTTAAAAATTGACCTTGTGTCATATCCTGCCCGAGCGGAGGGGTTAGTAAATATGAACACAGTGATACTATTTAACCCTTCTTCCTGTCTAGTCTTGGGCTATCATCTGAAGAAATTAGTATTAGATAGGAATACTTAGGAGATGCCCATAGTGTAATGGTTATCATCGTAGGAAATGGACACGGCGACACGAGTTCAAATCCTGAACGAGACTGATGGCATTTCACATAGCACTAATACCCTCCGGAAAGGTATGAATCCAATTACTCTCCCTCCAGCTATGGGTAAATAGTTGGGCAGACTGGGTTCTTCAGTCTTGGTGAGGCAACTAGTCTAGGAGAAGGAAAACTCTGAATTCAAACCTGTTAAACTCCACTTAAAAATTGACCTTGTGTCATATCCTGCCCGAGCGGAGGGGTTGGGTAAATAGGGATATACCATTTATTAGTATGATCACATTTTAATTTCTTCTTGCATTAAATCTTGCTCCTTCTATCTCATTCTTTTTCTATATCATCTTTCTGATGGCTGTAATGGCTTAAGATCAAAGTGAAGTACAGTTTTGTTGTCTTCCGTAGTCCATATCTTAAGGTAGTGTCTCTGTTTGTGTGTTATATTCTCATGTGCCGTATCATAACGACACAATAAATAAACAGACGCAGGAAGACTTCTTTATAAAAATATGTACCTCTCACTTTACTGTAAGTGTTCGAAAAGGGTTACTCAAGGTTTGCGTGTGAGAGGGAGCTGGAGACCAAACAGAACGGAAATATTTTGACCCCCACTCTTATGGCCGTCAACGTTGTGTCTTTCTCGTTCTCTTGATGCTCAACCGGAGGCCCTGGGGTCCACTCTGCTGGGCGCTGGCTTTCTTTACTGCATCTTATCAGCATCTTCTCTGGACCCCAACTCATCAGGGCCTCAAGGCCCCTTCGGCCTGATGTGGCTTTCCCTACCACATCTCGTCTATAACTCCCTCTCCAGCTCTAACTGGAACTCGAACTCAACTGGAACTCGAACTACCTTGACTTCTGTCTTGACTGAGCTATATAATAGTTCAACGCCCACTCGATCGCCCCCATCGGTCTTTGAAATCGCATGTTTAATCGTCATCAAGCGGAAATAACTGTCATGCAGTTCAGAGGTTACTCTCTTCCGGTGCGTCAGTCCATGAGAGTATCATGGGATTTTTTAGCTCGTCCCATTTCATCAGCCAATTTCCGCCCACGCGATTTCCTCTCCTAACTGCCATTGGAATGTGTGACTTCCTTCCGGTGCATCACCTTGAATGGCATTTTTGGCCGGGTCAAAGGCCAAAATACAACATGTGTCCCTGAAATTGGAGCAGCCAACATTCACAGGAAGCCATTAAATCCCCCATGTTGGCTATCAGGGAGGCACTTGCCGATCATAACACTCAGAACTGTAGTCTGGGTCCCACGTTGAATTATATTTCGATTTGTTATTTTTTCATGGGTTGTATATCGTGGCGGTAGTTTAATATCTACGCTCCTGTCACATATGTGAAAATGCAATTTTAATGATGCATTATCATTTTTATCTTCTTGCCAAAAGAGTTCTATTTTTGTGACATTCAAACAAATTCCATTCACGTGTCATTCTGTCGGCAACTCTACTACCATCACTTTTGGCTACCATTTTTTCTTTCCTTTTCTGCTTCCCCTTCTCCCCTGCGCTTCCAAATATCATATGCTAGATTTACATTTAATATTCAAAAGATAAAACCATACAGTTTACTTCGATAATATAGCAAGACACTTTTAAAAATATTTTGCGAAGATAGAAAAAAAATAGGAACATCTCTTTTTTGAGGAATCTTCATTTTACGTTCACTTCCTTGCCCTAAGAAGGAAGGAATTTTTATCTGGTTTTACTCTAAAGAGTAATTTACTAAGCTTTTAGTTGGATGTGGCACATTTGAGTAGGTCTGCTAGTTAAATTTGTTAACCATTACACCACCTGATGTGTTACAGTCACTTGACTCGGAAGAAAATTTTATGTCTGCTACTCTACCATAATCACTTTTGGCCACCATTATCATTATTATTATAATTATTATTACCATTTTCAGTTTTCATGCCAGTACTCGCAGTTGTCCGTCATTGAGGTCAAAGTCAAAACAAGTCCTCTCAGCTTTTCAACATATCAGGATTCTTCTAGGTATTTTACCTGATTCCAGCAGTGTTGTGGTCTAGACGATTCCAATTTTTTTAGTTCTCTGGCAAGGTCAATGTAATTACTCAGATTTTCGCTTTCCTTTAATTTCATTCTGTGATTCACTGGAACGGCAAACTACATTTGTGGTTAAGTTGTATTATTTTAGATAAGAATGGGTCTTCTAGAGTGACCCCCCTTTCCCTCATAATACCATGGAATTTTGTGTCTCATTTTCTACGACTCTAATAACATTAACGCTCTCGGCTCATTGGTCTAATGAGTAGAGTGTTCGCCAATGGACTGGGAGACCTGGGTTCAATCCCAGGTCGCGTCATACCAAAGAGTTTAAAAATGGAACTTGATACCTCCTTGCTTAACACTCACCAATATAAGGTACGTATCAAGGGTAAAGTGGAGCAATCCAGGGAAAGGAGTAGCGGCCTTCCCTACACATCGGTGTAGTAGCTATTGAAAAGGGAGCCTTCTGGTCGACCTCAACTACGGTCGCCAACTTTACTTTCTTTATACTATTCTTCCTAATATGATAAATCTTGTCACTGTCCTTGCCATTCTTTTTTTCTGTCCTCTCCCAAAATGATCTCTTTCGCCCTCTCTTCAACCCACCAAACCATTTAAAAAATCAAAATAATATATATATATATATATAAGCTTATCATTATTAATTGAAATATCATTAAAGCGTTTGAATTTCACAACCGCAAATCGTAACCCCCGAACATATTTTAAATGTAAATATAGAACTAGAAGTATATCGATTAACGGAATTTATTTGACCACCTCATTCACTGCGTGGTGATAACAATATGGCTACCGCTGAACTTCCGGAAAAGATTGTTTATTTCTTCTGGAGAGCGTCCAAACACATGAGATTTATCATATACACGTTAAAATAAACATTTTCTATAAATTGCCAGTAACAAATTATTGCATATACTCGCGTATGTGACTGTCTGAAACCAAAAGTCAGACCTTCCGCTGTTCGATTTACCAGTTGGCCTAGATCTAGCCATTTACGCTCACAAATCTTGTATCTAGCGTAGGATGCAATCCTGTGGGGGGCTGACAGACATGTTTAAAAATATAGGAGTTTAAACCCTATAACTCTCATATGTTAGACTAAAATTTTAATGTACATATCGTGTGTGTGTGTATGTAAGCATGTGTGTGTAATATACTAGCTTAGCTGATGACGATGAACTTAGCAGATTCAATGTGGTCGCAAGATTACATCCAGAAAGTGGGTCACAGGGAAAAGAAGAGATGAAGGAGGATGGCGAAGAATATAATTTATTGCCTATGGATAGAGTGACAGATATTTCCGTTCTCTGATAAGATCAACAAATTACCGAAAAAAACCCAGAAGTAAGGAAGTTCCGATAACCAGCCATAAACAGAAAAATACGTGAAAGAAGAGGATATTCATATTTCCGTATGGGACTTGAAAAGATATATAAGGTCTGTAATTTTGGATTGAAGCCAGAGATCTGCAGGTCGTTCAAGAGAAGGGGAGAGATCTGCTTGTCTCTCAAGCGAAGAGAGAGACCTGTGGGTCACTCAAGCAAACATGTCGTGTGTGTTTTCCGGCCGTCGCACTACTTCACAAAAAGGGTCTCCGCCACAGAAGAAAGATATGTGCGAACTCTCTCTGACTGTATTCCTACTACACACAATCGTCGTTGTCGAAAAATAAAAATATAAATTATATTTTATATATCTACGAGTCCTTTGTTATTTGCCCAACAGTGCAATATACTACATATGTGCGAACATATAATATATTTTTCTTAATTTCAAAGATATGTCACTATCTCATCTCAATTAGATTCAATCAAAAGTTCTGTAATATTTGGGTACGTGCTAGTTTGTGACGTGTATATCGTGTGACCAAACCAGTTCAAGCCGTGGGAGGCACCTGCTGTGGTTGGTAGTATCGTGGTAGTTGGTGCGCTTACATGTTGTACATTACGTTACTTGGTGTGCCATTTCAAATCTTCAGAGATGAAAATGCAATGTAGTCTAAGTCGGGACCCTATATTTTACAAGTTTGAACTGGGCCTTAACACCGCGGAAGCAACTAAAACATTTCTTGTACTAAAGGTTGATCGTCGTACGATCAAGGTTTGGTTCATGGTAGTTTGTTGATACTATTTACTATTTACCAACCCCTCCGCTCGGGCAGGATATGACACATGGTCAATTTTTAAGCGGAGTTTAGCAGGTTTGAATTCAGAGTTTTCCTTCTCCTAGACTAGTTGCCTCACCAAGGCTGAAGAACCTAGTCTGTCCTACTATTTACCCATAGCTGGAGGGAGAGTAATTGGATTCATACCTTTCCAAAGGGTATTAGTGCTATGTGAAATGCAATCAGTCTCGTCCAGGATTTGAACTCGTGTCGCCGTGTCCATTTCCTACGACGATAACGACTACACCACGGGCACCTCCATGGTAGTTTGTTGATGGTTCGAGGAGATGGTTAAAGAAATTTCGCTGGGGTTGCATAAAACGTGACAATCAGGTAACTTCAAGAAGGCCTAAAACCGCTGATTCAAGGCGGTGCTAGAAGATATTGAGAAATACTTTGTGAGTAGCACTCGGTGAGTATCAGGAGAGACTAGCATCTTATAGTACAGAGTTATTCATCATGGCCTTGGCAAAAGTCTACCGGAGCTGCTGAATTGTGTCTCACGCACTTACCAAAATATTGCAAAACTTTTGATTCACCCATTGTATAATTATCATAATCATTATCAATATCATATTCCTTTTTCTCTCAGATAAATCATGTCTGGCTAAACGAATTCCAGGGATTACCAAAATGACGCCACTTGGAACAATTATTCATTTGCGGTTCGTCTATTTGTAATTTCCTCCGAACGTATTGGTTAAATTATGTTATAGTGGGTAGAGTGTTCGCTAATGGTCTGGGAGACCAGGGTTCACTCCCCGGTCGAATCATACCAAAGACTTTAAAAATAGTACTTGATGCTTCCCAGCTTAACACTTTCTATTTGATAAAATAAAATAAAATTAAGCTGTAACTATATCAGAATTGCTGTATAGTTGCACCTCTTTGATTCATACCAAACGCTTTGCAAGAAAAGCTATATGGGGATGACCCAAGAATGCTGTGGGGTATTTTGAACAAATTTTAGAAGGAGTAATCTGTAAAACAACACCTGTAAGGCCACCTATCACCTATCTCATAAACTATTCAAGTAGGACGCGCAAGACATACTTGGCACTGTTGGAAAAATAAGATTTGGCTTGAGTAGATATATTTCCAAGATAGTGGGTAGAGTGTTCTCCAGTGGTCCGGGAGATTTGGAGTCAATCCCAGGTGGTGTCATACCAAAGACTTTAAAAATGGTACTTGATGCCTCCTTGCTTAACACTCAGCAATATAAGGTATGTATCAAGGGTAAAGTGGAGCAATCCTGGGAAAGGAGTAGCATCCTCCCCTACACCTCGGTGTAGTAGCTATCAAAAAGAGAGGCTTCTGGTCGCCCTCGACTACAGGTCACCAACAACTTATTAACACAATAGAGGGTTTACTCGTTTTAAATCATATGGGTCAAATAATAGACAAGGTTAACTTATTTCAAATATGCTTATTCTAACAATGGTCAATGTTTCCCTTTTCAAAAAATCTTGATTAAACCAGGGATATAATTCTTTCATTTGATGATATCAAGCGAGCTTAGCATCTCACAGCCCAGTCTCAGTACACATCACCTTTACGACCTCGGCAAACGCATTCGAGGCTGCTGAATTTTGCCTAACGTTACCAAAATATTGCAAAATTTTTGACTCACCCTTTGTATATCTATCATTATTAGTATCATATTCCTTCCGCTCTAAGGTAAATAATGTCTGGCAAAATGATTTCCAGGAATTACCAAAATGACGCCATATTTCTGAGTGAAATTTCCAACTAATAATTCATCTGGAAACAATAATTCAAGGATTCATTTCTGATCATATTCAAGCATACATGAATGCCGCAAAAATAATTTATTTGTAATCTATCGCATCTTGCCTCTGTAACCAACTAGGTTGGCACTGATAAGGACGTTTGAATGACCATCTTGACTTTGTGCAATTATTCATTTGTGGTTTGTCTGTTGTCTCCCTTTGTTATTTGTCCATTTGTTATTTCGTTCGAATGCATTGGTTAAATTATGTTTTCTTATTAACATGAGACAGGATTTACTCGTTTGAAATCATCTGGGTCAAATAAGAGACAAGGTTTCCTTATTTCAAATATGCTTAGTCTAACAATCGACAAGATTTCCCTTTACAAAAAAATCTTGGTTAAATAAAAGCTGTCATAGAGATAGAGTGAATGGTGTAGCGAATTATGCGTAACGAGTTTGTAATGAAATGTTGCTCAATATTGTGGAAGAGGACTTTGCCAGGAGTCGAGATAAAAAGATTTGTAGGGATTATATTCCTTGCTTTCCAAAATAATACTTCTAAAAGTCGCTAGGTGGTGTAACCAAAGTAGTGTTATAAAACGCGTTGAAAATTCGAAACTCTCTCTCTCTCTCTCTCTCTTCGTTTCAGCCTCGACCACCAGAAAGTACACACAAGTGTGTACAGAGTGGAACGATAAAATTGTCACCCCGGAAAAGACGACATGATTCCATTTCCGTTTAATGAAAACCGGTTTTTCTTTTTTTGTTGCAGACCATCTACTAGCTGGCCAGTTGTGTATAAATCCCAAGAGCAATAGGAGCCTTCTATCATATCTGAATGTGACACAATGTTACACGAGCGAGATCGGAGAAGCGCCGCTGTACAACTCATGCTCTTTACCGCTCCAAGTTATGACAACAGAACCATTGCCAGAACCATCGCTGGATTGCCACGAATAACAGGGACGTGCCCAGGGTGATGAAAACAAAGTTTCCTGCTACGGTTATGGTCTTTGGTGTGCTTTCAAGTGAGGGCCACATCATGCCACCACACATCTTCGAAGTCGGCTTGAAAGTCAACACCAAAGTGTACCTGGATGTGCTGAAGAGTGTGGTGATCCCCTGGTGCAATTAGGTGGCCGGTGGCAGACCCTGGGTGTGGCAGCAGGACTCGGCGCCGGCCCACAAGTCCAAAGAGACCCAGGCTTGGCTTCAGAAGGAGTGCTACGACTTTGTACCCTTCTCTCACTGGCCCTCCTCCTCCTCTGACCAGAACCCGCTGGACTACCTCATTTAGTCATACGTCGGGAACATCACCAACATGACCTCCCACAACACCAAAGCCAGCCTGATCGCCACCATCTGCCGAGCATTCGCCGAGCTCCCGCCGGCGCTTGTGGAAAAGGCACGTTCTCAGTTCCGGATCCGTATCGAGGCGGTGATTGAGGCTGAAGGCGGCTACATTGAATATATGTCAGCTCTACTACATAATCAAGTTAGCTGAATTGATGATTTCAATAAAAGTTTTAAAATAAAGCTGTAGTGTTGTTTTCTTCAGGACGACAATTCTATCGTTCCACCCTGTATATCTCCAGATAGGGGAGATCACGTTCCAACAAACCTCGTGTAATACCAACATTATTGAAGGAAAGGTGTTGTACTCAGACTGAAGTTAAAGCTTGTTACAAAGAACTCTTCAACTAATTAATAGGACTTTCTATCCATAAAGCACTCTTAGTATCTCAGGTAATTCTTGTATTTTTCTCTTAATTTTGCTCAGGCGATAAATGTTTTATGGTTAATTAGTCGTGAATTATACTCATTATTTTCTAATAATTGTAGCAGTGAGTTTTGGTACTCAGATACGACAAATATACGAAGACCGACCAACCTTCAGTTCATCAATACCAGGGCCCACTTGGTCCTATCCCACCGATTTTGCTGAAATGACTTGCGAGTAAAACAAACAAAAAAAAGCAACAGGAGATTGAGCTGAAAATATATATTGTGTGGGTATTAATATTTGTATTTTTACAGTCCTGGAAGCAACACCCCACAAAATAGCAGCTGTACGGCCACATACCACATATCACAAAAAAAACTATCCAAGTTAGACGAACCAAACAAGTGGAACACTGCTGGATAGGTAAGGACGAACTCATAAGCGATGTACTGGGGGCCCCTTCACAAAGGTTGAACGACCAGCTAGAACCTTTATACAACAGCTCTGTGCCGATACATGGTGTAACCTGGAAGACCTCCTGGAAGCGATGGACAATAGAGACGAGTAGCGAGAAAGTGTTAGGGAAACCCGTGCTGGCAGTGCAACATGATGATGATGATGATGATGATTTCTACAGTGTACGTGAACGTTTTAATATTCTTCTTAAAATACCAAGTTGCAGTTCAGTTTTGAAATCCCCCAAAGGATAAACTTTATTTACTGGAGTTGCCCGTGGTGTAATGGTTATCGTCGTGGGAAATGGACACGTCGACACGAGTTCAAATCCTGGACTAGGCTAATTGCATTTAACATAGTACTAATACCCTTGGGAAAGGTATGAATCCAAGTATTCTCCCTCCAGCTATGGGTAAATAGTAGGACAGACTAGGTTCTTCAGCCTTGGTGAGGCAACTAGTCTAGGAGAAGGAAAACTCTGAATTCAAACTTGTTAAACTCCGCCTAAAAATTGACCTTGTGTCATATCCTACCCGAGCGGAGGGGTTGGTAAATATGGATAAACTTTATTTACTGTCGTCTGGTGAGTGTGAAGCGGATTGTCTTATGTTTGTTTACCTTCTGATTACTGCTGAGCTGCTACTTTTGTACAGGAGGCCCTCGTCTATTTCTACTCACTAGCGTTTTAGTGGCAAAATAGGTAAAAGTTCTCTCTGGAAACCACGACACACGTGGCTCTTTTTCCTATTCTTAGATTTGATGACACACGTAAGATAAATGCCGTTATATCGTCTGTCAACTTTCAAGTGAATAAAAAAAAACAAGAAGATGTAGTTGAACAGGATTATTTACGAGCTGCTTTTATCTATGTCTCAGGTCTAGATCTTCATCAGCACCTGGTAACATGTCCTTAGTTGGTCACAAAATGTGGGTCAAACAAGGGATATAATTCACTTATTCTGAACTTTTCATCGTTTCACTGTCCATCCTCAGGGGTTAGGGTTAGGCTGTTTGTGGCTGTGAGTTTTATTTTTTTATTCATTTGGAGTATTTATTTAACAGAGGGTTGGCTCATTCTGTTCGGGTTCGTGATTAGTTATTGAATATGTTTAATATGTTAATACCTGTTGAATGTTATTTTATTCATAGTTGCTTTTTTTACTTTTTTATAGTTGTTGATTCGAGATTTTGTAAACGGTTTTTATTGTTTTTTTTTTTTATATATATATGATTGAACCTGCAACCTTTAGATGGTTCTCTCCTGAGAAGCTTAGCTAACCGACGCCTATAACCGTTATGCTATATGTCCTGCTGGACCGTTCAGAGTTAACTTTTGGACCTATAAACGTAATGTTATTACATGACTTGGATTACTATTACACAACCTCCATCGCAACAACTACCCAGAGCGCATAACATCGGCTATGAGAAACCTGGATAGGAGGATAGAGGTCAATACCCGAAAACTCACCACAGTATGTCTGCCCTATGTCAAAGGACTAGCCAAAAGGATCCAAAAGATATGCAGTCCATATGACATCAAGACAATATTCACAAGTGGTTTAACTCTCCGGAGGTATCTCTTCCGAGTCAAGCCACCAACGAAATTCAACATGATCAAGAACTATGTTTACTCCATCCCTTGTAGTTGTGGTAAAATATACGAAGGTGAGACAGGTCGCCCACTAAAAGTAAGGCTAGAAGAACATGTTTACAAGGTGTGATTTAAAAGTCGAGTATGGCGGACCATATATGGAAGGAAAAGGGAAACCATCTGCTATTATGGGTTGAAGTTGAAATAATTGATAGAGAACATTGGAGGATTAGATACCTTAAGGAATCAGGACATATGTTGGGCTGCAATGAACTGTTGAGTAGACCAAGTATAGAGATGAATACAATATGGGAACCAATAATCAAAAAGGTTAAAAAAAACAACATCTGAATATGAGCACAGGTAAAAAATCCTGCGTAGTAGTAGTAATCCTAGTCATGTAAGAACATTAAGTTTATAAGTCCCAAAAATTCATTCTAACCTGTCCAGCAGGACACGTAACGGTTATAGTCGTTGGTTCCCTAAGGTTACAATCATCTGGATGGTGCCGGTTCAATCCTGACTGTAGGCGAGTAACAATACCTAGCTACCCAGTTATGGTTAACGTAATCAGAACTCGTAGATTCAATAAAGGACGTAGTTCGAAGTTACGTGTAGGTTGCGAGTTCGACAAGCTCCTGAAGAATCCCGGAGGACATATCGGCCGGAAGGTTATGGAAATAACAAAAATGATGAAAACGAAAGTCCAAAAACCCTTAATGATAAAAAAAAATCATAAACCTTCGTCTCAGAAATTTAGACAACTTTTTTTATTAGACATAACTCATTATATATATATATATACTAAATACAAACATAGAGTTCTATTTAGGATTATATAATTCAGATTTTACCAAAATCAATGTGCACAAACACTATATATATATATATATATATGTATAGACTTCTGTTTTCAATCTTGTTTCAAATATTATAACATATCTATAAGTCCACGATTCCATCCCCCCATATATATATATATATATATATACTAACCATCCGCAGAATCCTTGAGGGTGTACGGGCAAAGAACCTACAAGCGACATTAATATTTGTCGACTTTACCAAGGCTTTCGACTCCATTCACAGAGGAAAGATGGAACAAATCCTACTAGCGTACGGCATACCTAAAGAAACCGTAGCGGCAATAACGATTCTCTATAGAAACACTAAAGTAAAAGTACGATCACCAGATGGAGACACAGAATACTTCGACATTGTAGCAGGAGTACTACAAGGGGACACGCTGGCTCCGTATCTCTTTATCATTTGTCTAGACTACGTACTTAGAACATCGATTGACAAAATCAAAGAGAATGGCTTCGAACTGACGAAGAAAAGAAGCAGAAGATATCCCGCAACAACAATTACCGACGCCGACTACGCCGATGACATAGCGATACTGGCAAATACACCTGACCAAGCCGAAACACTTCTACATAGCCTGGAACGAGCAGCAGCAAGCATAGGCCTCCATGTTAATGCACACAAAACGGAATATATGTGCTATAACCAAACGGGGGACATCTCCACTCTAGAAGGAACCCCTCTTAAACTAGTAGACAAATTCACGTACCGAGGAAGCAGCGTCGAATCAACCGAAAAGGACATCGAAACGAGGTTAACGAAAGCATGGACAGCTATCAATAGGCTATCGACTATATGGAAATCAGACCTAACCGATAAAATGAAACGCAGTTTCTTCCAGGCAGCGGTCACATCGATACTGCTATATGGATGCACTACATGGACGCTAACAAAACGGCTGGAGAAGAAACTAGATGGCAATTACA
>OY757943.1:42267115-42467115 GCA_963585895.1 Sepioteuthis lessoniana
GGGAGATGGAAAAGCCAGAATAGAAAGAATGTGTATCTCTCTCCTTATGTCGAAGAACCTTTAAACTCAAAGGTAATAAAAAGTTTCGCACCTGAACTAAGAAGTCGTAAGTGTTTTTCGTGTTTCGAGATCCTACAAAAGTTGTCCTAGAGGTGTTTGTTTTCTTTGTTTAATGGCATATCACCAAAGCCATCATTGTAAAAGAATAGTAGCGGTACTATTTAACACATAGCTGGGGAAATAAGGAGGTTCATGCCTTTCCCTGGATTATTAGTCTATAAGTTAACGTAATAGAATCACTGAAGTTTGAACTCACTATGGTGTCTCAGTCTGGCTTATTTGAAAGAGTACCATGGGAACTCCCTCTTAAAGGGTTTGTTTAATTTGTTATTGAGTTTTCCTACCTTCTTTCAATTGGTAAAAGTCTATGAAGGTTGCTAAAAAGTTCATATCTGTTGTTGATAACATTTTTTACCAATGGGATCCAAGCATTACAACACCCGTGGAAAAAGTACGTGGACTTCTTGGGGAAGTTGATATTTATCTGTGCCTCACACCAACAAGGATTTGACTCAAGGTCTTTTTAGTACGATTTTGAGAAGTGGGAAGTCGGGCTCCAGCCTATACTCGCTCCCTGCAAGAAAATGTTAGTCATAGGATCATTCGGTATAAAATGAATTATGCTAGCCTTTGCTAAGTCTCCCGGCACAAAACCAGGTGACCTTGCTGGTCATAGATTCATTAGATCTGAAGGTTTAGAACAGTGTGAATCTATGTTTATCATTTTTTGGTCTCCCAGCATATATATCAGGTGGCTTGGTGCTAGAGGCGAAAAGCAAATTATTACTGTGAGCCAGACGGTTGGGGTTGTAGAATACGCCAACTGCTTCTCTGCAGAGGGGTAAGACCCCACCTTAACGAGTGTCCTATAGCCCTGTCGACTGGGGCTGTAGAATACACCCGACTGCTTCTCTGAAGAGGGAAAAGACCCCACCTCAATGAGTGTCCTATGGCCTAGTCGGCTAGGCCTGTAGAATACGACAACTGCTTCTCTGCAAAAGAGTAAGAGCCCACCTCAATGAGTGTCCTGGATATGGCACTAAATAATCTGATGGTGAGACTCCCGTAATGCTGGGGCTTTGGGGAATGTAGAGTACCCCTTCATTGTCATCGTTCCCCGGTCCACTCTGGCCCAGAGTGGTAGCACCTGATAGGGTCCTATCTATGAGTCAAATGGAATTAAACTGTGTACTTACGCTAAACTGAATTGTTTGAAATAGAACTGTTTTGACATTTAAAATACATACTTAGGCTAAACTGAAATGTTCGAAATAGAACTGTTTTTGACATTGAAATTTTGTAATTATTTTAAATTTGATAGTTTGAAATAAAGCTGTTTTGACTTTTAACTATGTATGGACAAAAACCGTTCTTATACTAAACTGAATTATTTGAAATAGACCTGTTTATATGTATAAAAGTGGATTTGGTATTAATATCCCACAATGATTGATGTGCCGTAAAACCAAACCAAACTAAAAACCAGCAATACTTCACAAAAAGTTGACCTTGTATCATATCCTGTACATGGTGGAGGGGTATGATAAAGACTCAGACTTGTAGTAAAAACACTCTATGGCTACAAGGGAGGCCAAAAGATTTTTAAGGGATTGGTTTTTATTAAATATGTTTATAATGCATCTCTTCTCCTTCAAGTTATTGGTAAATTGTGGGGAAGTGTGGGTTCTTTAGCTTTGGTACAGTAACCAATTAAGGTGAAGAAAAATTCTGAATTCTTACCAATATCCAACTGGGTTTTGGAACAAATTGCCTAATCAGATCAAAATTAGTAATGGTATAAAAAGTTTAAAGATTGAATTGGATGATTTCAGAAAAAGAATTTACGGGGGAATTTTTGGGAAATATTGGAGGAATTATTTAACAGAATTTGATTTGTGTAAATTTTTTTTTAAGTCAGAATGTGAAAAGATAGCTAAAAGTAGCGATGCCCTAGGATTCATAACAAACAAACAAACAATAATAATAATAGATTAGGTTGGGTTAGGTTATTTGCTTTAATGACCTCTCAACCTTTAGAGGTCCTTTAATGCCAAATCCTATATATATATACATATATATATATTAACCGAATGCAGCAAACAAGCGCAAGAAGAGTATAAGACAAGACAAGACACGACTGGGTAGGAAAGGTGACTTACTGGGAACTGTGCAAGAAATTTGAATATGACCATACGAACAAACAATACATGTACAACCAAGCATCTGTTCTGGAGAATGAGATACACTCACTCCAATGGGATTTTGAGATACAAACTGATTATCTAATCTCAGCCAGACACCCTACCTGGTGGAGATCGGCCAGAATACCGAGAAGAGTTGGTCTCCACTCGGCCGCCAACTTCCAAGTCCTCCAGTCCCTTTATTAATCCTTTAGTTACTGTACAAAAAGCACCAATTGCAATTGGAATAATTGTCACCTTCTTGTTTCATAGTTTTTTCAATTCCCTAGCAAGGTCGATGTACTTATCCTTCTTCTTATTATTATTCAATTAATTATTATTGAAATTAGTTGATTTCATTTTTCTGTTTTCGAAAATTTAGAATCTATGTTCTGATGTTTATTTTTGGAATGAGAAATTTTATTTCAACCAGAACAATTTTATTTGTGAAGAAAAACTTAAACATCTTCAAATATTTTCAGACTTATTTTGTTTGATCGAATTTATTTTCTTTTTTAACAGACCTTTACTCCCAAGTTTATTTCATGAACAGATCTCTAAAGATTGTCTTTGATGTAACTTTATTATTACTGTTATTATTATTCTACTCTTTTGAGAGTTTTTCACACCAGCATTAGCTGATAGTTTCTTACTGGAGTTTGAGAGACAGCAAGTCTCCAGGACTCTTCTCAGTATTCTCGTCGATCTCAATAATGCTGTAGTCAGGATGATATCCACTTGTCCTCTGATTTCTGATTCTTCTCGTCCCTTTATCAATCCTTTGGGGGTCGTTCCACAGATTTTTAAGTTCTCTGGCAAGGTCTGAATACTTGTTTTCCTTTTCATTTCTTTTTTATTTTCACTCTGTGATCCACTGGAAAGACAAAATCCACTATATGACAAGTTCTCTATTTTTGTTAATTATTTCTAGGTCTAGTATTCTGGCTAGAATTAGCTAATGTGGTTCTATCTCTGAATCCCAGAGAATTTTGTGTCTCATTCTCCAGTATTGATGCTGGTTTGTGTATATAACAATATTTAGTAAGGTCAAATTTCTTCTTCTTCTTCTTCTTCTTCTTCTTCTTATTATTATTATTATTATTATTATTATTATTATTATTATTTACTCCTTTAGAGTTTTTCACATCAGTTTTTTACTGGAGTTTGAGTGACAGCAAGTCTCCTCAAGTCTCCAGGATTCGTTTCAGTATTCTGGCCGTCCTCAGCAATGGTGTCGTTTGGATAGTCTCAACCCGTCCGCCAACTTCCAAGTCTTCCAGGCCCTTTAATAATCCTTTAGTTACTGTGCCAAACGCACCAATTACAATTGGCACAATCGTTACTTACCAGCGTTAGCTGCTGGTTTTCCACTGGTGTTTGAGCGACAGCAACTTTACTCAAGTCTGCAGAACTCTTCTCAGTATCATGGCTTATCTAAAAATGTCGTAGTTTGGATGTTCTCCACTCGTCCTCTTATTTCTAAGTCCTTAAGTCCCCGTACCAATCTTTTGTGATTGTAAGACAGCACCAATTACAATAGGTATCACCATCACTTTCATGTTCCTCATTATTCTAAAATTCTCAAGCAAGGTCCTGGTACTTATCCTTCTTTTCACTTTCTTTCAATTTTACTCTGTGGTCAGCTGGGACAGCAAAGTCTACAATTCAGCCAGTTCTCTTTTTTTCTTGACTTTTATTAGGTCTTGTTGTCTGGCCGAGATTAGGTGATCCGTTTGTATTTCAAAATCCTACAGGAGTTTGCGCATCTCATTATTCAGGACTGTATTATTATTATTAATATCATTATCCTTTTTTTAGTTTTATTATTTACTCTTCTGAAAGTTTTTCGAACCAGCGTTAGCTGATGTTTTTCACAGGAATTTAAGAGACAGCAAGTCTCCTCATGTCTCCGGGACTCTTCTCAGTATGTTGGCTAGTCTTAATAATGCTGTAGTTTGGATTTTCTCTCTTCATCCTTTTATTCTCAAGTCCTCCAGACCCTTTACCAAATTTTTGGTGACTGTACTGAGCCTTCCAACTATAATTGGTATCACTGTCACTTTCATATTCCATAATTTTTTTCAGTTCTCTAGCAAGGCCTAGGCACTTACCTCTCTTTTCACTTTCCTTCAGTTTTACACTGTGGTCTGCCGGGATGGTAAAATCTACTATTCGGCCGATTCTCATTTTTTGGGTGACTATCACTAGGTGTGGTCGTCTGGCTGAGATTAGATGACCTGTATTGTTGTAATCATTATTATGATGATTATTATTCATTTTCTCCGTTTGAATATTTTTACACCAGTTTTGACAAGTGGTTTTTCATTGAAGTCTGAGTGACAGCAAATCTTCCCAGGTCTCCAGTGCTCTTCTCAGAATGCTGGCTGATTTTAACAACGCTATAGTCTAAATGGTTTTAATACTACCTTTGATCTTCAATTCTCCCAGTGTCCTTTCCTGCTGTTGTATAGTCATGTGCAGATTCATGCAGAATACATCTTGACGCAATAATAAAGACGAGCGACACAGTTCTTAGAAAAATATACCTCTCATTTTATTGTAAGGTTTGCGTGTGAGAGGGAGTTGGAGACCGAACTGCAATATATTGACCCCCACTCTTATGGCCATCAGCGATGTGTCTTTCTCGTTCTCCAGGGCTGCTCAACCGGAGGCCCGGGGACCCAGCTCTCTGCTGGATGATGGCTTTCTCTACCTCATCTTGTCTCTAACTCATCTGATCTCTAACTCAATTGGGGGTCCAAAAGGCCCATTCTGCCGGGTGGTGGCTTTCCCTACCACATCTTCTCTCCAACTCGTCTGATCTCCAACTCACTGGGGGTCCCAAGGGCCCCTTCTGCCGGGTGGTGGCTTTCTCTGCCACATCTTGTCTCAAACTCACATCTGATCTCCAACTCACAGTCTTCCTGTCTTCACTGAGTTATATAATAGTTCAATCGCCCACTCAATCTTTGGAATGGCATGTTTGATCGTCATCAAGCGGAAATAACTGTCATACAGTTCACAGGTCATTCTCTTCCGGTGCATCAGTCTATGACTGTACATGGGATTTTACCTTGTCCCATATCGTCAGCCAAGCACGCCTACGTGATTTCGTCTCATAACTGCCATCGGAATGTGTCACTTCCTTCTGGTGCATCACCTTGGAATGACATGTTTGGCCGGGTCGAAGGTCAATATACAACACTGCCCCTTGGGGACCATTTCGAGTGCAGCAACTATATATCACCTTCATGTTCCACTGCTTTTTCAGCTCTCGAGAAAGAGGCAAATACTCGGCTATCTTTTCACACTCTTTTATTTTCTCTGGAATGGCAACATCCACCAAATGATGAATTCCTATCTGTTTGTTAATTAAAATTTAGTCAGGTCTTCAAGCCAGATCAAAATTCTCAAAGAATTTAATGACGTCTCATTTACTAGGAGAGAAAATGGTTTGTGCATATACCATTGGTCAGTCTGGTTGGATTTTAGTCTCTTGCACAGTTCCCCTGTGGATCACCTTTCTCACCCAATCATGTCTACTCTGATCTTTTATTATTATTATTATTTACAGAACTTCCCCTCCATAACAATTGAAACTTTTGTTTTCTGTTGATTTTTGGAAGTTGTCTTCATAACATCTCATGTCTTCAATATTGGAAAGGAATGGATAACCCTTTCTTTTACTCCTTAGATTTTTCTCCTCCACTGCCCCCCCCCCCATTCTCTCCTCCTATTTTAGTTTTGTCACGAACATTGTCGTGTTTACAAGACTGACCAAATCAAATTTTCAATTTTGTTTTTCGATGTAGAGCTGTTTGCTAGTCAGTGGAGAAGAATAATATTGTGATTTCATTGTAAGGTTTATTTTCATACACCTTTTTCGGCTCATGTTAAAAACATGCAGAAGGTTCGAAGCTCAAGAAGAAGAAGAAGAAGAAGAAGAAGAAAAGGGGAAAAAAAAGCAAAAGTCAGGATTGCAGCACTCCCTTTCTTTTCCTTCTTTTTTTTTTTTTTACCTTTTTTTGGGCAGATTATCTTGGATTCTTGAATGAATTCAGCCGGGCCATCAAGAAATTTTCAATAAGAGAAGAGATAGACCACAGAAAAATAAATATATAAAATGCAATTAAGATTAGGGCACATCAGAACTAAATCACTGAGTTCCTGCAGTGATTCATGGCCGTGCAAATAAGAAAGTCGTATCTCCGGGAGAAAGAAAAGACCAAGAGAGTTGGTTGGGTGTTCCTATAGTGCAGCAACAAAAGGGTAAGGCGAGGGTTGGGATCGTTAAGTTTTCCCATCCCCTGCTAAATGACAAAGTGATGTCCGATATGTTTTTACTTAACCTCTTCTTCAGCCTGCCTCATGGCATACTTGACAGAGAATGTATGCCGACATAAAGCCAGGGATGGACAACTTTTAATGTCATTTCTAGCCATTTATTTCTTTGTGTCTTGGGCCTCCCAACTACACAATTCATGTTGTCTTGATTCACCAGGGGTGGGGGTAGTGAGGTGAGTCAGTCAGAATCGCAGGGGATTTTGATAGCGCCATCTATTCTTTGCACTTGCTTCTATCGCAGAAAGGCTTTTTGCCTTCTATGTTGTAGATTCTTTTTATGCTTTGTCAGATGAGAGGTGGCTCCGAAACGAACTGGTCTTCAAGACTTATTGTTCGAAAAGTAGAAAAGATGAAAAAAAAAAAAATTAATAAGAGCAGGCTACAGAAAATTGCATTTCCCAGCTGTGATAGAAATATTTGCCATTCATGAGACTAATATCCTCATCTTTTGTTGATGGTATATTAAAGGGTCACAAAGGCAATTTTCAGTTTTTGCCTTAATACAAGTGCTAAACAGTTCATTCATTTAGAGGTGCCGAAATAAATATTACCAGCAAGGTGACCTGTTCAATACCTGGGTCAACAGGCAGCATACTCACTTGATTAAAAAACATATTACAATTTGTGGTATTCTGTTTACATGCATAAAGTGTACGATGTATTTCAAGAATAATTTTCAAGTTATGAACATGAAGAAAATTTAAATCTCAGCAGATTTTTAAAAAAACTTGTTTTATTAGATTTGATTTTATTTAATCTTTAGGTAAAATTTTGTTGGAAATGGAAAATAAAATATGGTATATTTTGATGAAAGTCTAGGTTTTTATGATCTATCTATCTATCTATCTATCTCAGTCTTTTCAGTTATTTTTTCTTTTTTCAATTACATTATTTATATATATATATATATGCACACACACACACACACACACACACACACACACATATACACACACACATATATATATATATATATATATATATATATATATGGTATTTGCAAAATTTTAATCATTTAATAGCGTACTCATTCTAAAATTCTTAAACCTGATCGAAATAAAGGGTGTCTTTTAAAAATTTTGAAATATTTTAATCACTTTTAAAATTTTTGATTAATTACTGTTTGATTAATTTTAAACACGAGTATGCTATTAAAAGCATTATCAATATATATATATATATATATATATATGTACGAGGGTCATTGAATACGTTTCCAGACATTTTTCGTATGGGCACTTTTATTGATAGTACACATATGAAACTCTAGTCCCCTTTGAAGTAATCTTCTCCGGCTGCAAAGCACTTGTTCTACTGTTCCAACAACTTCTGCAAAGCCCCATGGATGTCCTCTTGTTTGAGCGTGTCAATGGCCTTCGTCACAGCCTCTTTCATCCCCTCAATTGTCTCATAACGACAGCCTCTGAGTCACAGGGTGCAAGGTCTGGACAATAGGGACGGTGAGGAACTGTCTTGAAGCACATCTTGGTCAAATAATCTGTAACAAGGATGGAGTTGTGGACTGGGGCATTGTCCTGGTGGAAATGCCACTGACCCGATTTGAAGAGTGCTGGCCTCTTCCGACGGAATCTCTCCCTGAACTCCCTTAAAACCTTAACATAGTATTCCTTGTTGACTATCTGACTAGTGGGAACCCAGTGCATGTTGCTCATGCCAGTGCTGTCAGAAAAAGGGATCATGAAAAGTCTGTGGGTGGATTTGCTCTGTCTGGCTTTCTTGGGTCTGGGAGAGCCAGTATGCTTCCACTGGGAACTCTGTCTCTTGGTCTCTGGGTCATAGCAGTAGATCCAGTTTTCATTGCATGGTATTTTTTCCAAGTTTAAAACAGAATTTTATTGCATATCGCTCTTCTAAAGTCCAAATTGCATTTTTGAAATTCACCAGCTGTGACAATCAGGCTTTAGTAGGGTGTATTCCAATTGCTGCTGTAGCTCTTCATTTGAACCTGAAATCAGAAAAATTGGTCCGTCATTTCATAAGTTATATAGCAATAACATACTGAATTTTCAAGAGTCTATGACAATTTAAAATGCCTGTACAAAAAAGTCTGGAAACTTATTGAAGGCACCACGTATATATATATATATATATATATATATATGGTATGTGCAAAATTTAAATCATGCTTTTAATAGCGTACTCATTCTAAAAATCTTAAACCTGATCGAAACAAAGGGTGTCTTTTAAAAATTTGAAATATTCTAATCACTTTTAAAATGTTGGATTAATTTTAAACATGAGTATTATATATATATATATATATATATATATCAGGTCACACTGTCAGCACGGATCTCACTGGCCCTCTCTCGCCACTTGTCTCTATCGTCCATTGCTCCCTGGAGGTCTTCCAGGCTATATCCTGTATCGGCACAGAGCTGTTGTATATAGGTTCTAGCTAGTCGTCGTACCTTTGTTCATCCATGTGAAAGGGTCCATGGGAGTACATCACTTATGAGTTCGTCCTTACTTCGCCAGCAATGACCTGCATATCTGCTTCCACTAACTTTGATATTTATGGCGATGGGTAGTAGTTTTACTGTTTTGTTGGGTGTTGCCTCCAGGACTTGTTTAATATTGCTCTCAGCATTATTGGGTAATTTTCGTCAAGCCTTTTCTGTATAAGTTTTGTTAGCGTCCATGTAGTATATCCACACGGCAATATCGACACGACTGCGTTTTATTTTATCGGTCAGGTCTGATTTCCATCTGACCGATAGTCTATCGATAGTTGTCCATGCCTTTGCTAGTCACGTGTTGATGTCTTTCTCGGTTGATGTCCACCAGTTTCAAAGGACCATCCTTTAGTGTCTAGACGTCGCCTCTTTAAAGCGCATATATTCCGTCTAGTCTGCGTCAACATGGAGGCCTATGTCACCTGCTGCTCGTTCCAAACAATATGTTGCAGGGATTCGGCTTGAGTGGGTGTATTTGCCAGTAGCGCTATGTCATCGGTGTAGTCCGCGTCCGTAATAGTTTGTGCAGGGTATCTTCTGCTTCTTTCCTTTGCCAACTTGAAACCGCTTTCTTTCATTAACTCTATAGACCTTCTTAGCTCGTAGACTAGGCAGATGATAAACAGGTGTTTCCTTGTAGCACACCTGCTACAATGTCGAAATAGTTTGTGTCTCCATCCGGGGAGCGGACTTTTACTTTCGTGTTTTTATATAGCATCATTATGGCTGCGACGATTTCTTTAAGTAAGAAATAGGCAAGAAGTATTTGCTACATCTTCCCACTGCGTATGGAGTCAAATACTTTGGAGAAGTCGAAGAATAATATTGTTGTCTCTAGGTTTTTTGCACGTACAGCATCTAGAATTCGACGGATAGTCAAATTTTGTGATGTCGTGGATCAATTTCTCCGAAAGCCATTTTGGTTTTTCCTAAGTATTTTCTCAATTTTGGGTTCTATTCGGTTGCGTAGTAGACCATTGTAGATCTTGGCTGCTATGGATGTAAGGGTTAGTGAAGAAGAGAATGCACCCCTTTGTTCATCTGTCAATTGTGTTCTGGTTATATACAGCACTACAGTGTTGGAGCAGTATGTCGTCGAATTCCCTTGTCTTCCACACATCTGGGGGTATTTCATCAAGTCCAGCTGCTTTCGTATTTAAAATTTTTCTTAGCACTGAGTCGAGTTCTTCTTGCGCAAACTGTCCTAGTTTGATATCTAGTTGATTACAAATAATTTTCGTGATTGGTTCATGTGTAACTTTCAGGAGTTTTTCGAATAAATACTCGAAATGTTGTTTTCACGGGTGTATTCGTTCTTGTTGGCTTTCAGTTTAGCTTTTGCAGTACTCGTCGTTCAGCTCACTTCGTTTACCGTCTGCCATACTATCCTAGATTGTTTATCTTCAACCGAGTCTCTAATCTTATTGATCTGATTTTGTACGTATTCTGTTTGTTTTTTAGGTATACGTTAGTGCTGTGTTCTGGTTAGTGAACACAAGTAGTAGTAGTAATAATAAGACAAACCACGATATGTGATGAAAATTGTTATATTTACAGGAAAGAGTATTTACAAGAGAGAGACTGTTAGTAATAAGAACATAGGATTAGTGATAGAGTAAGGATATACTTCAACAATAGGAACGGCTCTTCTGGTCTGACACGTAGGCTTATTCTTCTCAGACTGATCTCCGCTACTGCTATATATGGCAGACGGAACAGCTCATTATGCTGAAAAGGTAGGTGATACCCAACAGTTAGTTCATTCATTTTGTGCCTTCTTAAGTTTCTGAGCATTAATATTGGTTGGATTCTTCCAATTGCTTAGAGAAGCGGTTTTTTACGTCTGCACGTTTTTTTCTAACCGCTAATGTCTCCCATGGGACTCTAGGTTTAGCTCTTTAGTTGGTATGCATTCTGTTGCCGCTTCTAAGTGGGAATTGACGAAGTTCTCATATTCGTCATTCGGTGTAGGTGTTTCTGATATCTCCTGAAGTGCCTCGAATTTGTTTCTTAGTGTTAACGTATATTTATCTCTAATGACCCTGTTATTAAGCAGGACCCAGCCATAGTGTCCGGTTGTTGTTGTTCGGACCGCATTCCTTCGTAGGCTCAGACGTATCTTCGCCGTGACAATTAGGTGATCGGAGGACACACCCTCGAAAGAGGAATATGCCTCGCAATTCAATGTACTATTATTCCATTTTTTTTTATAAAGACGTAGTCTCTCTCTGCTTTAGTATTATTTGCGTAGGTGGAGGTCTCTCCCTTTTCTGAAATTTAGTATTGAGGCAGGCATATTAATCTATTTTCTAGCGTGAAATCTGTTAGATGTTCCCCATTTCTGTTTGACGAGTTGTATCGGCTGAATTTGTGGTTTACGTTTTTACCAATTTGGACATTCATGTCTCCACTGATGACCAGAACGTTGTGTTTCGGGATGCCACGAACAAGGGAGGATAATTTGTTATAGAAGGCGATGAGGTCCGTTTCTTCAATAACATTGGTAGGGCTGTAGCAGGAGATGATTGTTGCACTGGCGTGCCCATTAAACGTAGCTACTAAAATCCCCGGTTGTATTTTCTCGATGCTATTTAGTGATTTTAGGGCCCGTTGTCATAGAAGCATACCTACATTTCCTATGGTGGCGTTGACACAGTTTTTCCATGCCGAGACATACGTCCATCCATTGCTGGTATCGAGATATTTAATATCTTCGCTATGAACGTATTTGTGTTCTTGTATGTATATTATGTCTTATTATCTATCGCATAAACTGTCAGCTCTGGTACTTAACCAATTCTATTTAAAGTTCTAACATTGAATGTCCCTATTTGTATTGTGCTTTTGCATTTTAACAATTTTTATTTTAGTTTGAGCTCTGTAATTGATTTTTCGAACACTGGAGCCTGGGCTCCTACCTCCGCATGACACGCCCCTTTTTTACCTGCGCGAAGAGCGATGCGGTTTGGACAAGCGGTTTGAGTATGAGTCATAGCAATCTTTCGATGGCTGTGTTTTTATTCTCACCAATAGAAACCAACCGAATAAATAATAAATCGAACAATTTGATCCTGGCCGTTGTCTCGTGGGATTCGAACGCCCAGCACCTGATTAGGCATGGCGTTGACCCGTTATTGGGTCTGTCCTCCTTTACGTCCACCATGCTGCTTCACATGTTTTTAGAGAAAAAAGAAAACCTTATATATATATATATATATATATATATATAAAAACACACACACACACACACACACACACACACACACACACACATATATATATATATGCATGCACACATACGTGTACACGTATATGCACATGAACACACGCATACACATATAAACATATATTCACATGTATATATATATATATATATTTAAAGTAAAACAAATAGATTGGTGACTGTAGTTGAGGGCAACCTGAAGGCTCTCTTTTCAATACCTACTACAACAATGTGTAGGGGAGGGTGCTACTCTTTTCCCTGGATTGCTTCACTTCACCATTGATCCATACCTTTTAATGCTGAGTGTTAACCAAGGAGGTATCAAGTATGATTTTCGAATCTTTAGTATGACTCGACCAGGGATTGAACCCTAGTCTCTCAGGCCATTTGCGAACACTCTACCTACTTGACTGATGGGTTGGTAATATATCTATATTCAAGAGTCACATGGATGCACCACATTGTCATTAACGTAACACGTGGAGAAAAGTTGATAAGAATTATACAAGATAGTATAATGAACATATCCCGGAAGCAACACCCCACAAATCAACATGTGTATAGCCATCTGTCTTCTATTTCACAAACCATTCAAAATGATGAGCAAGGGTGAACTCATTTGTACTCTTTAAGTATGGACTCCAGCACGTGGATTTGCAAGTGTTGGGCCAAACAGTAATCACTAAATTACATCAGCACAGACATAAGATGCATTCTACAGGGTGGAACGATAAAATTGTCGCCCTAGAAAAGACGACCTGATTCCATTTTCGTTTAATGAAAACCGGTTTTCTTTTTTTGTTGAAGACCGTCTACTAGTTGGCCAGTTGTGTACAAATCCCAAGAGCGATAGGAGCCTTCTATCATATCTGAAAGTGACACAATGTTCAACGAGCGAGATTGGAGAAGCGCCGCTGTACAACTCATGCTCTCTACCGCTCCAAGTTATGACAATAGGACAATTTCCAACACCCTCGAAATGCAAACCCGGACGGTTCAACGCTTGAGGGCACAGCTCAACGCATCGGATGACCCTTCGGACGGCTATGGTTATGGTCTTTAGTTTGGTTTCAAGTGAGGGCCACATCATACCACCTCACATCTTCGAAGTCGGCTTGAAAGTCAACACCAACGTGTACCTGGATATGCTGAAGAGTGTGGTGATACCCTGGTGCAATCAGATGGCCGGTGGCAGACCCTGGATGTAGCAGCTGGACTCGGCGCCGGCCCACAAGTCTAAATAGTCCCAGGCTTGGCTTCAGAAGGAGTGCTACGACTTTGTACCCTTCTCTCACTGCCCTTCTCCTCCCCGACCTGAACCCGCTAGAGTACTTCGTTTGGTCATACGTCGAGAACATCACCAACATGACCTCCCACAACACCAAAGCCAGCCTGATCGCCGCCATCCGCCGAGTATTCGCCGAGCTCCTGCCGGCGCTTGTGGAAAAGGCATGCTCCCAGTTCCGGATCCGTATCGAGACGGTGATTGAGGCTGAAGGCGCCTACATTGAATAGATGTCAGCTCTACTACATAATCAAGTTAGCTGAATTGATGTTTTCAATAAAAGTTTTAAAATAAAGCTGTAGTGTTGTTTTCTTTAGGACGACAATTTTATCGTTTCACCCTGTAGAAAGCTAGCCAGGAACGATGGATGATAGGGTTGGATGATGAGAGAGATAGAGTCAGGGAATTATGTGCTATCAGTACGACTTTATTATCATGATATATATATATATATAGATCAGTAAGACATATATATATATATATATATATATATATATATATATAAGGTAAGGGGAACAATCCGGGGAAAGTAGTAGCGTCCTCTCCTACGCTTTGGTATAGTAACTATTTTTTGGTCTTATAAATCCTTATCTGGTCGGGTCCGTACCGAATTTTTTTTTTTTTTTTGTACTTGTCTTGACAAAAAGTCCGCAATAAATAAAAATTAATTCTCTGTCAACCTTGTTCAAATCTTTCTTTCTTCCACTGTCTCTGTCTCTCTCACTCCATATATATATATATATATATATATATGGGTGAGTGCGTGTGTTTGTGGGCTTATTCGTATCTATCTATCTATCTATCTATCTATCTCTATTTAGATTTTGATTTTTTTCATCTTGTAATATCTGTCAATCTTGATCATATTTTTCTTTCTTTTTTCCACTTTTTCTGTCTGTCTGTCTGTCTGTGTGTGTGTCTCTCTCTCTCCATATATACACATATATATGTATGTGTGTATGTGTGCGTGTTTGTTCATATCTATCTATGTATCTATCTATCTATCTCTGATTATATCTATCTATTTATCTGTACGTATCTCTATACATACTTATATCTAAATCATCATATATCCATAAATATGTTTCAGTCAGTTCCCTTCTATTTCTGTCTACCTTAAAATTCGAGATAGAATATTAATCATTCAATTAATCAAAAGATGTCATAATGTGTTTAATTTTTACAAAAAGCACTGGCCGTGACAAAGAAAGTGTTATTGAAACATCCTTTCAAGAATTAAAGAAAGAGTTTTATTTAAGTTTCTCTGAAGTGTCAGCCATCAGTAAAAAAATAAAAAGAATAATAAATAAAGATAAAAATAAAAATAGAAATAAATAAAAAAAAAAAATGAACAGTTTAAAAAATAAAACAAAAAAAGCAACAAAAAATCAAAAATATCTCTCAATTTATTTAATGAAATAACTGGAATGTTTAAATATTTGCTGAGAAATGATATTATCAAGATGTTTTTAATCAGCTTTCTGAGATCATTATTCCTACTGAATTCAGCGTGTGTTGAGTGTCTTTGAGCTAAGGTTTACATATGACATAGATGCTTTGCAAGTAGGCTTGCAGGCTATCGGTCATATGGAAATCAGAACTGAGCGTTAAAATAAAAAGGAATTTTCTCCGAGTCATGTCGGTACTGCTATATAGATGCACTACATGGACGCTAACTTACTATATGGAGAAAAAGCTTGACAGCAATTACACAAGAATGCTGCAAGCTGTATTGAACAAGTCCTGGGGGCAACTCCCCACAAAACAGCAGCTGTACGGCCACCTACCGCCCACCACGAAAACTGTCCAAATTAGACAAACCAGACATGCGGAGCACTGCTGGAGAAGTAAAGACAAACTCACAAGCGATGTACTCCTGTGGATCCCTTAACATGGACGAGCAAAAGTTTGACGACCAGCTAGAACCTATCTACAAAAACTCTGTGTCGATACAGGGTTTAGCCTGGAAAACCTCTCGGGAGCGATGGACGATAGAGACGGGTGGTGAGAGAGGGTTAGGAAGATCCGTGCTGGCAGCGTGACATGATGATGATGATGATAACATTATCATAAGTTGTGCTGACAGTATGGAGTTCATTAATACTCTCTTTATTCGTCCCTATCTTTCATTGCTTCTGGCAGGTAGTCGAGATTGCACCAGTGTCCACAAAAAGCTGATATATTTAAATGCTTGCAATTCAGTCAAAACTGATGCGTTCATATGTAGGAGTCTATGAGAGAACATTGCTAATAAATTTATCTTTTCTTCTCTTCTCTAACAGTGCCCCTGAGTCTTGTCTTATTTCAATGGTTTGAGAGATGGGTGGTAAGTGTCCATATAGCTGGTGTTTTGTAGAGCACTTCTTCCAGAACAAAACAGCACGTAGCTTTTTTGTGAAGTTCTAACTTTTTTATTGCGTTTTGTTAGAGCTCAGGTGGTGCATCCATACAATAGTACTGATAGCGATACAGTTTGGAAGAAATCCTGCTTTATTTTATCAGAGAGATCAGATTCTATATGACCAATAACCCATCAATGCAGTCCACACCTTCTCTAAGTTTATGTTGTCATCTCTTTCAGTCAATGAGATATGGCTGAAGAGGTATGAGAATTGGTCTATACATTTCAGAGACTTAACAATTAAAGTGAGGTGGACTCTCCCTTATTTTACACACATGAACTCTGTTTTGTTTTCATTCTCGTAGAGACCAATGCCTCTTGCTGCTTGTTCCAGGTTATGCTGCTGGGATTCGGCTTGGGTAGGTGTATCTGAATGAAGCACTTGATTATCAACAGAGTCGGTATCTGTTATGGTTTCTGAAGGATATCGTGAGCTTTTTCTTAGTGTTCGTCAATGGCTCGGCAGACCTGGGTTCAATCCCAGATCAAGTCATACCAATGACAAAAAAATGGTACTTGATGCTACCTTGCTTAACACTCAGCATTATAAGGTAAGGATCAAGGGTAAAGTGGAGCAATCCAGGGAAAGGCGTAGTACCTTCCCCTACACCTTGGTGTAGTAGCTATTGAAAAGGGAGCCTTCGGGTCACCCTCGATTACGGTTGCCAACTTTACTAACAACTTACATGTATTGAGATTCATAATATGTAATTAAGGCAATTTGTAAACTGATATGGTAATATTTGAGTTATATTAAACAAATCCTGGAAGCAACACCCCACAAAATAGCAGTTCGAAGACCATCCAAATTAGATGAACAAGACATGTATGACACTGCTGGAGGAGCAAGGATGAACTCAAAAGGGACGTCCTCCTATGGACCCTTCACACAAACGCGTAAGTGTAGGACGACGAGGTAGAACTTATCTACAACGGCTCTGTACGGACACAGGATGTAGTCTAGAAGAGTTGCAGAAAGCAATGGATGATAAGAGACAGGTGGCAAGAGAGACTTTGGGAAATGGGTGTGAGCAGCACAAAATGATGATGATGATGATGATAAACAAATATGGTGCAAACTATCTCCTTGTAAGACTTCAGCAACAATATAAAAGAAGTTGGTGATGCCACTCGATAAATGAACCATTATTTTTGTAAAGCTTTATAAAATTGGTTACAATTTCTTTGGAGTGACCATATGCTAGTAGCATTTGCTCCATCTTTTCTCAGTATAGGAAATAAGATGCACAAGAGACAGCTATGAACAATGCTGTTGCTACAAGATTTTTTGGTTGTATTCTTTTAATGATTTGACATATTGCTGTATAAGTAAAGTAAAGTTGGCAACAGTAGTCGAGGGCGACCAGAAGGCACCCTTTTCAAAAGGCTGTAAAACATGATGATTTGGTTTGATTTCTTTGTTTTAATGGCATATCAAGTTTCGGGGGTTATTTAATGCAAAAGACATTCTTCTAGAAGAACAGTTGTGGTACTATTTAACCGATAGCTGGGAGGATAAGAGGGGTTCATGCCTTTCCCAAGGGTATTCATCTGAAATTGAATGTAATAGCATGACTGGAGTTTGAACTTGCTCTCTACGATTCCGCAGTTCATCACTTTAACCATTACACCATGCGGGCACCCCCACATAACATGATCAAAAATGATGAATGGATATACATAGAGGCAGAATTCCCATAAGACTTTTCTTTATTAAAATATTCTTCTCTTGACTTTACTCTTTGAAAGGGGTCGAATCTTCTGTAGTTGTTATATAACTGTAATGAAGGAAGCAACCACAATACTCTTTATTTCTCTCGAAAGAGGTTAAAGCTTCAGTGGGAGAGAAACTGACACACCGAGACAGAGGGCGATGAAGACAGACTGCCATATTAACCCATAACTTCCTCTTAGCTGCTCTGTGAGACACTGTCCCAGCGGGGTGCCCAGCCACTCACTGGCACTCTCCGTAACTGACCGAATCTCATCTGGCTGCAAGACAAACTGACCATTATTGTGGGTACCTGTTTATATAAAATTTCATTACGCCGGTTCAACCCATGTACTACTTACACTTACGCATTACAGCGTCTTGCAATGACTTTGTTTACACAGCTGGAACATTCGGCTCAGTCAAGGATTGATATGCAACACCCGTAGCTGGGAGGATAAGAGGCTTGATAACTTTCTCAAGGGTATTAGTCTAAAGCTGAATCTAATAGCATGACTAGAGTTTGAACTTACTTACTTTGAGGCCACAGTCAGGCACATTAGCCACTACACCACTGGTAAAACCTTAAGACAAGTTGCGTAAATAGTTTTTTCTTTTAAAAAACTCTTCTACCTTTTTTTTTTTTTTGTATTACTTCTTTTTTTTTCTCTCTCATTCTTATTCATCTTTGTGGTTTGCATAATGGCCGTTCTGGCTGATATTACATTCCAAACACATCTGAACCATCACAGTCCTGCCAGAAAAAAATAGAAAAAAAATGTTAGCACTCACACACATATATACATGTGTGTGTGAGTGTACAAGCTAAATAATTTTTATGAAAGGAGTTACTCACACACATACATGTATAGACTTTTAGGAAAGAAGTGAGATTTTATGCGTTTACACTAACAATAGTAAGTAAAGTTGGAGACTGTAGTTGAGGGTAACCCGAAGGCTCCTTTTGCAATAGCTACTACTCCTTTCCTTGGATTCTCCACTTTACCCTTGATCCTTACCTTATAATGCTGAGTGTTAAGCAAGGTGGCATCAATTACTATTTTTTGAGTCTTTGGTATGACATGACCTGGGATTGAACCCCAGTCTCCGAGAACATTTGCGAACACTCTGCCCATTAGACCAATAGTCCCGGTAACAACAAATATACATAAATCATATTTACAGCACACATCCCATAAAAACTTCTGGATTATTTATATGTGGATCAGTACTTGTTCCAATAGTATTCAAGGAAATATGCTAAACTTCATCCTGAGGATTGTCCAGTGAGCTGGGGTTATAGAATACATTGACTGCATCTCTGCTGAGGGGGAAGACCCTTGCTCAACAAGTGTCCTGGATATGACATTAAACAATCTAATGAAGAGGTTCCAGTAATTCTGGAGTTTTGGGGAATGCGGAGTACCCCTTCAATGCCATCACTCCCAAGTCTCTTTTGGCCTGGAGGGGTAGCACTTGATAGGGTCCTATCTATGGGTTAAATAGAACTAAACTGCATACTTATACTAACCTGAATTGTTTTAAATAAGTACTTATGTTAAACTGAATTGTTTGAAATCTAACTGTTTTTGTATGCTAAACTGAATTGCTTCAAATAAAACTGTTTTTGACATCGAAACTGTACTTATTCTAAACTGAATTGTTTGAAAAGAACTTTTGACTTTTAACTGTGTGTAAACAAACACTATCCTTATACTAAACCGAATTGTTTGAAATAGAACAGTTTGACGAAACTGAATTGCATGAAATAGAAATGTTTTTGACAATTAAGCTGTGTTCTTATGCTTAACTGAATTGTTTGAAACTGAACCATTTATTTGTACAAAAATTGATCTGGCATTAAATAACCTACTAAGGTTGATCTGCCATAAAACCCAAACAAACAATTATCTTGTGGAGAGACTACAGTTCCAGAGTTCTTGGGAATGTGGAGTCATCTTTTCACTGTCATTACTTCCAGGACCACTCTGACCCAGAATGATAGTTCTTATTAGGATCCAATCTTATAATGGAATGGAAAGAATTGGATTAGGAAACAAACAATGGGAGAAATAGGATTACCCAATCAGGAAAGCATGAAGATGAAAAAGTAAACTAGAAATACGTGAGAAGCAGATAACAGCAAGAAAACAGAAATCAGGAACAAATACAAATTATTTTACTCATGGACGTTTCTGCGAAAAACCACCACTTAGAGCTGGTATGAAGAACTGATAACAATAAGGATACTTCAAATAACAAGTTGGGGAGCTTGCATGTGAAATGACTGGATCAGAGTTAAGAAAGAGAAACCTCAAGAAAGATACTGAATCTCTTTTGATAAAAGAACAAAATAATGCAATAAAGACCAATTATATCAAAATAAAGTAAAGTTAGCGACTTTAGTCAAAGGTAACCCGAAGGTTTCCTTTACAATAGCAACTACACTGTGATGTAGAGGAGGGCGCTACACCATTCCCTGGATTGCTCCACTTTACCCTTGATCTGTTAATTATAATGCTGTATGTTAAGCAAGGCAGCATCAAGTATCATTTTTTGAGTCTTAGATATGACGACCTGGGATTGAACACCCAGTCTCCAGGACCATTGGCAAACACTCTACCCATTAGGCCAATGGCCTGGTATTGGACCTGGGTTCAATCCCAGGTCAATTCACACCAAATACTCAAAAAATGCTACTTGATGCCACCTTGCTTAACACTCAGCATTATAAGGTACAGATCAAGGGTAAAGTGCATCAATCCTGGGAAAGGAGTAGCTCCTTCCCCTAAAACTTTGTGTAGTACATATCGAAAAGGGAGCCTTCGGGTCATCCTCGACTATGGTCGTCAACTTTACTTTTCATCATCATCATATCGTGCTGGTAGCACGGACATCCCTGACCCTCTCTCGCCACTCCTCCCTATCGTTCATCGCCCTCGGTAGGTCTTCAGGACAACACCCTGTATCCTCACATAGCTGCTAAATGTACGTTTGAGCTGGTCACCCTGCTTTTGCGCGGACATGTGTGGGGATCCATAAGAGTATATCTCTTATGAGTTCATCTCTGCTTCTCCAGCAGTGTCCTGCATGTCTGGTTCTTCTAACTTGAATAGTTTTCGTGATAGGGGGCAGGTGGCCGTACAGTTGGTGTCTTGTGGGGTGTTGCTGCCAGGACTTGTTCAGGATTGCACGCAGCATTCTTGTGTAATTTCCATCTAGTTTCTTCTCCAGCCGTTTTGTTAGCGTCCATGTAGTGCATCAATATAGCAGTATCGATGTGACCGCTGCCTGGAAGAAACTGCGTTTCATTTTATCGGTTAGGTCTGATTTCCATATAATCGATAGCCTATTGATAGCTGTCCATGCTTTCGTTAGCCTCGTTTCGATGTCCTTTTCGGTTGATTCGACGCTGCTTCCTAGGTACGTGAATTTGTCTACTAGTTTAAGTGGGGTTCCTTCTAGAGTGGAGATGTCCCCCGTTTGGTTATAGAACATGTATTCCGTTTTGTGTGCATTAAAATAGAGGCCTATGCTTGCTGCTGCTCATTCCAAACTATGCAGAAGTGTTTCGGCTTGGTCAGGTGTATTTGCCAGTATCGCTATGTCATCGGCGTAGTCGGCGTCGGTAATTGTTGTTGCGGGGTATCTTCTGCTTCTTTTCTTCGTCAATTCAAAGCCATTCTCTTTGATTTTGTCAATCGATGTTCTAAGTACGTAGTCTAGACAAATGATAAAGAGGTACGGGGCCAGTGTGTCCCCTTGTAGTACTCCTGCTACAATGTCAAAGTATTCTGTGTCTCCATCCGGTGATCGTACTTTTACTTTAGTGTTTCTATAGAGAATCGTTATTGCCGCTACGGTTTCTTTAGGTATGCTGTACGCTAGTAGTATTTGTTCCATCTTTCCTCTGTGAATGGAGTCGAAAGCCTTGGTAAAGTCGACAAATATTAATGTCGCTTGTAGGTTCTTTGCCCGTACACCTTCAAGGATTCTGCGGATGGTTAATATTTGTGAGGTCGTGGATCTATTTCTTCGGAAGCCATTTTGGTTTTTTCTAAGTATGTTGTCGATTTTGGGTTCTATTCGGTTTCGTAGTAGGGCATTGTAGATTTTGGCAGCTATGGATGTAAGTGTTATGCCTCAGTAGTTTTTGGCTAATCCGAGGTCCCCCTTTTTAGGGAAGGGGAGTATGCATCCCTTCATGCATCTATCTATCGGATTTTGATTGTATACTGCGTTGCAGTGTCGGAGCAGTATGTTGTCGAATTGTCTGGTCTTCCATACTTCCGGGGGAATTTCGTCCAGCCCTGCAGCTTTCCTATTTTTAATTCATGTCTCCGCCAATGACTAACATGTTGTGTTTCGGGATGCTACGCACTAATGAGGATAACTCATCGTAGAAGGTGACTAGTTCATTTTCTTCACTAACATTGGTGGGGCTGTAGCATGAGATGATTGTTGCTCTGGGGTTTCCGTTAAATGTAGCTGCCATCATTCTAGGTTGTATTTTCTCAACGCTATTAAGCGTTTTTAATGCTCTAGGTCCTATAAGTAATCCTACCCCTCCTACTGCGGTGTTGACAGAGTTTTTCCATGCGGATACAGTGGCGAGCGACCAGCCATTGCCAGTTTCGTGATATTTGATATCTTCTGTGTGCGTGTATCTGTGTTCTTGTATGCATATTATGTCTATCTTATGTTCTTCGGCCGATGCGATTAGCTCTGGGAGTTGTCCTATTCTATTTAAGGTTCTTACGTTGAATGTGGCTATTTGTAGTGTTTGCTTGCATTTTAGTAGTTTTGATTGTTTGAGCTCTGTAGCTGATTTTTCGAACACCGAGGCCAGGGCTCCAACCTCAGCAGGATGCGCCCCTTTTTTACCCGCGCGAAGAGCGATGCGGTTTGTGTAGGTGGTTTGAGTGTGGGTCATGGTTATCTTTCGATGGCTGTTTTATTCTCTTCTATAGAAGCCACTCTTATAGAGGAGCAGCAGTAGTTCCCCGATCGAACTAGCGATCCTGAGCGTAGAGTCGTCAAACTCACGTCCAGGACCCGTTTAGGTATTGAGTTTGGTCGTACATGGGTTTATTCAAATACCTTTACGTACATCATGCTGCTTCCCATGTGTACGCAAAAAAAAGGGGGGGGTAATTTTGGTTTTAACTTTTTAAGTTTTAACTTAGTTAAAGTCCAACATTAAGGTACTTTCGTATGACTTTCAATGGTACTGACTTGGGACTTTTCCTAGGTTTTCCATTTTTTTTTTTTTTTTTACACTACAGTTGGTAACCTAGCAGGCTTCAGGAATTATAGAGCTTAAAGGATTATTTTGGGGGGGGATGTGGTAGCATTAGGTGTTTTAGGCTTTTTCTTTTTCTTCTAAACTACTGTTAGGGCTTTCTTTACGAATTTTTAAATTATTCGATAGAAGACATTCAAAAACATTCTGCCTTGTTCGCTGACATGTGGAAAGTCTAAACATCAATTTGGCTTTATAGTAGAGTAAGCGTGTCTTTACATTTAAAACGCATAGTTTAAGCATTATTTCACAAACAAAATACAGCATAACATTTTGTAAAATTCTTTAAGTCCTATCAATTTAAAATGCTGAATTTAAAAAAAATTTTACTTTACTTTTACTTACAATATATCATAATGAAAATTGATAATATACAAAAGAATAGGAAGCGTAGATTATGTGCCGATAGAGATGAAACACATAATAGCTGAATGCAACTAAGTATCACTAAAAGTTTAACTCAAAGGTATAACTGAATGGGGAAGATGATCCACTGGAAATTGTGCAACAGATTAAAATTTGACATATCAACAAATTGTAGATGCACATTAAAAATTAACATTAAACACATAAAAGTTTCTGCAACTTTGAGATACAAACAGAATAGTCAGTCCTGTCCAGACCCAGTGTTGAAAAAAACTCACTATCTGGTGGATATTGTGGTTCCAGCTAACCATAGATTGAAAATGAAAGAAAGAGAAAAGATTAGCAAATACTAGGATCTTGCCAGAGAACTGAAAAAGTTAAGGAACTTGAAGGTGAGTCTCTTCTGGGAATGAAAATAAGAGGAAGTATCAAGACTATATAGACCACAGCATTGTTGAAATAAGGTGGAGTACTTAGATGAGTCCCAGAGACCTGAGGAAATTGGTCATACTCAGACTGGTGAAGCTCCACTACTTAAAACTGGTGTAAAAAAACTCAGAAAGTGTTAAATAATAATAATAATAAAAATGATAATAATGATATCCACTGGGAAATGTGCAAGAAATTTCAATTTGACCATACAAACAAATGGTATATGCACAACCCAGCATCTGTCCTAGAAAATGACACGCATAAACTCTGATGAGACTTTAACATACAAACGGATCACTTATCCCAGCCAGAAGACCAGACCTTATAATAATCAACAAAAAAAAAGAGAATTTGCAAAATTGTCGACTTTGCTGACCCGGCGCACCACAGAATAAATCTGAAGGAAAGTGAAAAGAAGGACAAGTACTTCGACCTTGCCAGAGAATTGAAAAAGCTGTGGAACATGAAAGTAATGACTGTGCCCATTGTAGTTGTTGCTTTAGGCACAATAACTAAAGGACTTAGAAGTTGGCAGACGGGTAGAGACTATCCAAATGACAGCATTGCTGAGAATGGCCAGAATCCTGAGACGAGTCCTGGAGACTTGAGGAGACTTGCTGTCACTCAGACTCCAGTGAAAAACCATCAGCTAACGCTAATGTGAAAAACTCTAATGAGTAAAAATAATAATAAAAATACTGGGATTTTGAGATACAAACATATCACTTAATTTCGGCCAGATATCCAAACCTTGTGATTTTAACTAAAAAAAGAGAACTTGCAGAAAACAGAGCAAAATAGAGATAAAGAACTGAAAAAAAACACATGGAACATGAAGATGACAGTGATACCTATTGTAACTGGTACACTCAGAACAATCACCAAAGGACTGGTAAAGGGATTTGAAGACTTAGAAATCAGAGGAAAAGCAGAGACCATCCATTATACAGCATTATTAAGATTAGCCAGAATACTGAGAAGAGTCCTGGAGACTTGAGGAAACTTGCTGTCACTCAACCTCCAGTGAGAAGTCATCAGCTAATGCTGTTGTGAAAAACTCTCAAAAGAGTCAGAAAAAGCAAATAATAGGCTGTCTTAAAATAGATGCAACCCATTTATATGATTATGATTTATTACTGACACAAGGAATGCCATGCCCACTAGCGTGAGTTTATGCTTCATCTGTATTCTGTACGGTTACAGCTAAGATTTTTCTTTAAAGTTCTTTGCAATGATGCATCTGAAAGACCGAGTTCTTGTGAATGTCTTTAGAAGGACTTTTTCGGACTCCTACCGACAGAATCTCTTACTACATGCACATTGTCTGGACATCTTGTTGTCAACTTCCTGCCAGATCTGGGGTTTTCTACCTTCTAGTTGAGATTGTTTACTGACTCTGCAGCTTGAAATTTGTGTACCCAATGATGAAGTTGGCTTTTCTGGCGATAATTATAAAACTTCCTGTGAAATTTTGCTTGCTCAGTATTGAATGATTTTATCACCAAAAAGTGACGCAAAATATTTTTTCCTATCTTGTCCAAGGCATTGTAGTCAAATTTAATAGTTTTTATAGAATAACATTTTCAAATCTGAAACAAAAAAGTGTTGTATAGCCATGGACAACTATACACATATATATGCAGAAACATAACGACGACTTCAATGAGTGAACGAAGACACTTCTTTAGAAAAATATACCTCTCACTTTATTGAAAGGGTTGTGTGTAAGAGGTGAGTTGGAGACTGAACAAAGACTGCAACATATTGACCCCCCAACTCTTCTAGCTATCACAGCCTTTCTTTCCCGTTCTCCTGGGCTGCTCAACCGGTTCTCATTCCAGCATCTTCTCTCCAACTCCTCTGAACTTCCTGTCGCTGGGGTTATATAATAAATTGATACCCACCTACTTCTTGCGAGTGTCACAATTCACACTCAATTCAACCCGTCGACAGTCAAGGGTACTCCCTGATATCTTCGACCAGAAGCGCCTGTTATTTACACAGGTGCATTTCTCATCTGACAGCCCAGCTGGGTCGGAGGTCAATATGCAACAAAAGAACACAACATTATTATTAGTAGAGTTATTAGCAGTCATGTAGGCCCATGTATATTGAGAAACCCAATAATAAAAATTATAATGATAAAAAGAGACTGAATGAATTAGAAATCAGCAGACAAATCAAGATTGTATGCACTATAACACTGCTGAGATTGGCTGAAATACCGGGAAGAGTCCGGGGGCTAGAAGTGACTTGCTGTCTCTAAGACTCCAGTGAAAGACCACCAGCTAATGATGGTGTGAAAAATTCCTTTGGCATAAAATGATAATAAAATGCCAATGATAACATTATAATGACAATATGAAATTATATGAGGTTTCGTATTTCAGATATAAAATGATATGTCAACATGTCTATTGCAACTGGAGCTGAAATAAAAAAAATTATTCTTAATTTTTGTGGCAATCTAATGAAGAATGGATAATTTAACAAATGTGCATGAATAATTTTAAAGTAATTCTTCCTTGGGAATTGTGCCTAAGGCTCAGAAACTTAATTCTCACATTAATTTTAATTATCTATTTAATTAAATTATAAACGTTTCGAATAAATGTACTCTAATGTATTTTCTAGAGTACATTCGAATACCTGTAATAAGAACATATGCAATATGCCAACAATTGACACACAATATTATTTTGATGATTGGTAGGGTGTTTGCTAATGGCCCGGGAAAATGGGCTTCAGTCACAGGTCAAGTCATACCAAAGTCTCAAAAAATGGTACTTGATACCTCCTTGTTTAACACTCAGCATTATAAGGAATGGATCAAGGGTAAAAAGAAAGGAGTAGTGCCCTTCCCTACACCTCACAGTAGTAACTATTGAAAAGGGAGCCTTTGGGTCGCTCTCGACAACAGTTGCCAAACTTTTACTTATAATATTATTATTATTCCAGAATACATGTGCTCTAATCAAAGAGGAGACATCTCCACTTTAAAGGGTGATTCTTTGAAAATAGTGGACAAATTCACCTACTTTGGAAGCAGCATCTCATCAACTGAGAATACATCAACACATGACTAATAAAGGCATGAACAACTATTGATAGGCTATCAGTCGTATGGAAGTCAGATCTTATATATATATATATATATACCAGCATAACCAGTATTATCTTATTAAATGGAATTGTTAGGCCAAATACAAATCCTTGGTGAGACTGTTTGCATTTCCCTTTGTGCTAATGCCCTTGGGAAAGTCATGAACCCAGGGTTTTTTTCCCCAGCTTTGGAAAAGAAAGAGGACTGACTGGTTTCTTTAGCTTTGTATTGGAGAAGAAAAACTCTGAATGCACACCAGCTATCATCATCATCATCATGTCGTGCCGCTAGCATAGATATCTCTGACCCTCTCTTGCCACTTCTCCCTATCATTCATCGCCTCTGGCAGGTCTTCAGGGCTACATCCCGTATCCTCACATAGCTGCAGTATGTATGTTCGAGCTGGTCGTCCTGCTTTTGCTTGGCTATATGCGGGGGTCCATAGGTGAACATCACTTATGAGCTCTGCATAAATGTTAACTACATATATGTATTACTCAAGAATACATTTTACCCTGTGTTATAGCCAGGTGGGTAGGTTACTGTTATACCGGAACTATACACTCAGTGACTCTTTTTAGTATGACACCGGTAAAGATATAAATGGACGGTGTCTGACTACTTCAGGGTAAAAAGTGTTAATCGCTCTCTGATAGACTTGCCAACTCTTCGGCTTGTACCTGTGGAATACCTTCATTGAACCAACGATACAACAGTTACCTATATATGAACTTGCTCAATCCCCCCACCTCTTGGTGGGGGGATTGAGCAAATTCATATATGTCAGGATGTGACATAATGGGAATTTAGCTGAATAAAGCTGGTTTGAATTTAAAGTCTACCATTTCTTAGTATCATTGCTTAACCAAGGCTAAAGAACCCAGTGTGTCCAACTATTTCCCCATAGCATGAACGATTTGGTTTGCTTTGGTTTTATGGCATATCAAACATTTTTGGTTATTTAATGCAAAATCTGTTTTTACTTATATATCAAATATAAGATTTAACACATTTTGTACATATGCACAGTTAAATGATCAAACAGTCCTATTTCTAACAATTCAATTTAACATATATCAACAAAGTTAAATGGTTCTGCGTATAGCTATGTATAACTAACTATTTAAACCTAAATCATTTATTTACACAGTTAAATGATCAAACAGTTCTATTTCTAACAACTCAATTTTGTCATTTATTTGCACTCAGTTAAATGTCAAACAGTTCTATTTGACTCACAGAGTATTCTTTCAGATGCTATCACTCTATGTTACAGTGGGTCTGGGAGTGATAGCAGTCAATGAGTACTCCACATTCCCTAAAGCTCCAGCATTACTGGAGCCTTGCCATCAGATTGTTTAATGTCATATCCAGCACGCTCATTGATAGGCGTCTTACCCTTCCACAGAAATGCAGTCAGGGTCTTCTCTCGGCCCAGCCGACTGAGCCATAGAACACTCATTGAGCGGGGGATCTTACCTATCTGCAAAGATGAAGTCGGTGTATTCTACAGCCCCACAGTTGACTGAACCACAGGAAACTTGTTGATGAAGACCTTACCTCTCTTCAGAGATGTAGTTGGTGTATTTTACAGCCTGAACCAACTGGGCCACAAGACACTCGTTGGAAGGGGGGGGGTCTTACTCCTCTGCAGAGATGCCGTTTGCGTATTCTACAGCCCCCAGTCGACTGGGCCATGGGACATTCGTTAGTGGGGGGGTTTATTATCCCACTGCATGTATAAATTGGTAGGGGGTCTTACCTCTCTGCAGAGATGCAGTTGGTATATTCTACAGCCTAGCCGACTGGGCCACAGAACATTCGTTGGTGGTGGGGTCTTACCCCTCTGCAGAGATGCAGTCCATATATTCATTGGTGAGGGGTCTACCCCTCTGCAGAGATGCAGTCCATGTATTCATTGGTGGGGGGGGTCTTACCCCTCTGCAGAGATGCAGTTGGTATATTCTACAGCCCCAGTCAACTAAGCTGAGCTTAAAGGAGAATAGATATTTTCATGCCTTTCCTGAAGTAAAACACAAACGACATCTTCCAGGATTTGAACTCTGATCACTGATTCAATTTCCAACAATTTTAAACATCACAGTAAGATCTTCCTGAAAGCATAAACTTGCAAAATCCTTAATACTCAGAGGAGTGAAAAATTTTTTGTCTTGCAGCATTTTTTTAAAAAAGTTCTGGCAGTCTAGAATTTCTTATGAGACAATTCGAAAAGAATGCATTCAATACATGAACATGCAAATAAATTCTGATGTAATTTCCCACGGGAAATTTGTCTCAAAACATTAAATTAATTTTTACATTAATTTTCATTATTTATTTAATTAAAATTTGAATTCCATTGAATAAAATAAATTTCAAGTATTTTCCAAGCTGACAATTGTTATGGATGTATTCATTTGTGGGTGATACTGTGTGTGTGGGTGTGTGTGTGTATGTGTGCATGTGTCGGTATATATATATATATATATATATAGGTTTGATTTGGTTTCATGATATATCAACTGTTGTAGATTATTTAATGCCAAATCCATTTTTATACAAATAAACAGTTCTATTTCAAACAATTCAGGTTAGCATAAGTACAAAGTTTAAATGTCAAAACAGTTGTATTTCAACCGATTTAGTTGAGCATAAGTACACAGTTTAGTTCTATTTAACCCATCAACATGACCCCATAAGGTGATACAACTCTAGGCCAATGTGGACCTGGTAGCAATGACAATAAAGGAGTACTCTGTATTCCCAAAAGCTCCAGCATTACTGGAGCCTCACCATCAGATTGTTTTGTGATCCAAGACACTCATTGAGGGAATCTTACCTCTCTGCAGAGATGCAGTCGATGTATTCTACAACCCTAGCTGACTGAGCCAATATCAATATGGTATTTTAGAAAAATTGTTATCATTTTGTTATCTGATAACATGAGCAATTCTCGTTCAAATCCTCTTAAATTTTAAGGCTGCGAGTGATAGGGTCCTATCAATGGGTCAAAAGGAACTGTTTGACATTTAAACTGAGTGCAAATAAATGACTTATGCTAAAAGGAATTACTTGAAATAGAACTGTTTGATTAATCAAATGTGTGTAAACTAATGACTCATGTTTAATGTAATTGTTAGTGGTAAATAGTAATATTTGGAAAAATTTAACTGTATGCAAAACAAATGAGGGTAGACTCATTTAAAAATGTTATCAACAAAATGTGATTACAAATAATATATATTTGATAGATATGTAGAAACAGGATTTGTCATTAATTAACCTACAACAATTGATAGGTCATAAAACCCAACCAAACCAAATCATATATATTTAATATATATGTATGAAGAGGATTTGGCATTAAATAACTTACAATTGTCAATATGTAATAAAACTAAACCAAACCAAACCAAACCAAATCATATATATTTAATATATATGTATGAAGAGGATTTGGCATTAAATAACTTACAATTGTTGATATGCAAAAAAAACAAACCAAATCATATATAGTTAATATATGTGTATAACGAAGATTTGGCATTAAATAACTTACTATTGTCGATATGCAATAAAACCAAACCAAACCAAACCAAATCATATATATTTAATATATATGTATATAAAGAGGATTTGGCATTAAATAACCTGCTATGGTTCCTATGCCATAAAATCAAACCAAACCAAACTAAAACAATCTAATAACACTATGTGGAAAATCAACTTAAGATTTTATAGTTAATGTTTCATGCTTTTTCATTGTAGGTAAAGAGATTCCATTTGCTGGAATAGAAAAGTTATTTAAAAATTAAACATCAAATTTTCCGTTGTTTCTACACATGCTATTAAAATTTTAGATCATTTGGATGAGAATTGGTTATCAAATTATGAAATGATATAAATTTTTCCGGAAGACAGAGTATTTCTCAAATGATATTGACTTTTTTGAAACAACCTCTACTTCTCAAAAAATATGGAAATTTTAATACACTCTATCTCTCCCTCTCTCTCTCTCTATATATATATATATATATATATGCATATTTTGGCAATATTTCTTTATTAATACATATTTCATTGAACATAATTGACATTTTTTGTCTACATATTTTTTTGTTGATCCTTTCATATTGCCGTATTGATTTTATAATAGTCGGTGGGAATTGGTTGATGTATCTTACATGTTTATTTATTTCCAAAGTACTTTCTGCCTGACTTTGGGCCATCATCAGAGGAGGATCTATTATAAAAGTGATATAACTTTTGTATGTACATTACTACTTTGTAAGAAGAAGAGTGTCTGTACCGCTGCAGTGTGTAGCGTTTACTTTTAAATTTGTTTCTATTAAATTTGTGTCAGTAGCTAAAGACATTTAAGTACATTAGCACTGGTTTGAAAATTAATTCTGTTAGGTTTGAGTTGTATGTTCCTAATATGTAGTGCTTCTTATTCTTGCTAATTATATTAATGAAATCAACATACTACAAGACACCTTCCAAAAAAATTAAGTTCTTAACTTTTCTCATGAACTAAACAAAAACAATAAAATTTCCTTTTTAGATGTTTTCATTGATATTAACAACAATTATAACTTCACTACATCTTCTTACAAAAAACCCTCTAATAATAACTCCTGTACCCTCAACTTTCTTCTTACAAAGTAGTAATGTACATACAAAAGTTACATCACTTTTGTTATAGATCCTCCCCTGATGATAGCCCAAAGTCGGGCAGAAAGTACTTGGGAAATAAATAATTATGGAAGATACATCAACCAATTCTGGACGGCCAGATGTGAAATTTGGCCGAAACGTAGTGAAAGAAGAAACAACACAAAAAAAACTACCAAGATGAGGACAAAAAGTCCGCAATAAATAAAAATTAATTCTCAGATTAAGAAGCCTCATCTCAAAATGATTCCAATTAAAAGACAATTACAATACTTTGAAGTGTTCTCCAAACCTGAAGTGACTTGCTGTCACTTTAACTTTCATGAAAAACCACTTGTCAAAACTGGTCTGAAAAACTTGCAAACCAATCATGACAACTGTAAAGTTTCTATTATTCTTATTTGCTTACCTCTGGTTGACTGGCACTCAGCTAATAGGTTGATTACAATATCCACTAAGTCAGTAGTTTTCAAACTATGGCCCAGAGAGCATGAGGTGTCCACAAATCAACAGCAGGGTGCTAAGTTATCTTAAAAGTTTATATAATCCAATTAGCTATTGAACTGAAAATTTGTATTTCTCGTCACAAGTACACACCTCAGAAAATTCAGTTTAAACAGCAACCACTCCGAAAATGTTGGCTTAGCATAGCTTCTGAATATCCATTGTTGCCTAAAACAAAATATTCATGCAAAACAGATTTTTCAGCACTTACCAAATACAGATGTTGACTTGAGCAAAGGGAATTGCGTGTATCTGACAAGAATATCACAAAAAATTGATTGATTTGGTTTGGTTTGGTTTGATGGCAGGGTTGGTTGTCACTAAGTCACTTTGTGGGTTTGTGTTGAACCAAGTGCAATATAATATGGAGAGTGCTCAGTATCTAGGATAGAACTATTATTAATGACCAATCCATTTTTATACATATAAACAGTTCTATTTCAAACAATTCATTTTAGCATAATGACCAATCCATTTTTATACATATAAACAGTTTTATTTCAAATAATTCATTTTAGCATAAGTATAGTTTTTTGTTTACAAACAGTTAAATGTCAAAATAGATCTATTTCAAATAATTCAGTTTAGCACAAGCACACTGTTTATTTCTCTTTGACCCATAGATAGGACCCTATCAGTTGCTACCACTCCAGGCCAGAGTGATGGTAATGAAGGGGTATTCTGCATTCCCAAAGCTCCAGCATTACTGGAGCCTCACCATCCAATTGTTTAGTATCATATCCAATAAACTCGTTGGAGGAGTCTTACCCCACTGTAGCCCCAGCTGACTTGGCCAAGAAAACATTGACGATTTTTGCCGAGCAAGATAATCACATCCCCTTCACTAAGTTTCATTACTCATTGTTAATACTGGATGTGATTTTTATTATATATTTTTGATAAATTCAATTTTCATTTATATGAGGATCTGAGATTTCATTTTTGTTTATATGGGAGTCCAAAAGATAGTCCCTGATACAGAAAGTGGTCCCAGTGCCAAAATTTTGAAAACCATAAATGGTCACCCATACAAGTACTGAACAGGATCATTTCTACTTAACTGTAAAGATTTAACAAGAACAGAAGCTTTACTTAATCATCAACAACTACTATCAAAACTTGCTGTAAAATAGAAAATTAAATACGAATTTAATGTAAAATTATTTCATTGTATTAACGGTTCCTTTTAAGACAAACAATGAGTGGGCCCATCAATATTAAAAAGCAAAGATCTGCAGGAGCTATGTGTAAAAATGCAAAACAAAAACCAACTTGACTACCATATTTCCCATTGAAGTCAAATGCTATGGATGTATTGTTTATTTGACTAAACTTGTGACCTACAAGATCTGACTGAAGGTGAATCTGTATGGATCTGATATTTCTACACTGTGACATAAAACTAACAAAGTTTGGTGTTATTGTTAAGGTGTCCTGGTTTACCAGTTAGGATGCTTCAGCAGTGAAATCTTACTTCATCTCAGGGTTATCATCAGACGAAGGCTTCGTGGGAAGTACTCCTCCTGCGGCATTTTCCATGATTCTTCCAAAAATATACATTCAGGAAGGCAATTAAGAAGAAGCTTAACACACTCTCTCTCTCTCTCTCTCTCTCTCTCTCTCTCTCTCCACTTTTCTGCCTGTCTATTTCTACACAAACACACGCACACACACTCACACATATATATATATATGTAGAAAAACTGATAACAACGATCCAAGAGGAAGGAATGATTTATTAACGGGTCAACACTATAGCGTTTCGGTTCTACTGACCATGAGGGGTGATATTAATAATTTTAAGCGTTTCGGTTCTACTGTTCTAGCGTTTCGGTTCTACTGACCATGAGGGGTGATATTAATAATTTTAAGTTAACGATGGATGATTAGAAATGTGAAATACAAAAACCTACGGGAAAATATGTATAGTAAGAAAAAGCTAGCCGTTTAACTGGCAAATCAGCGTTTGATGTTTAAATTACGTCATTTGACTTATTAGGAATATTGTATAGAATTGTTTAACGCGAAAGATTATGAGACAGAAAGAAGAAAAGAAAGAAAGAAAGAACAAAGGAAGAATAAAAATCATGGAAATTATGAGATATACGGAAAATTTTAACTAAGGATGGAATATATTTAAACAGCTACAATATATATATATATATATATAATGTGATGAAATATAACCCCAAAAATTATCTTAGCATTGACTTCCCTCATTTTTATGGTCGTTCATTTAGGCAAACATTCAAAGATCACCAAAAATGGGAAAATTCATTAATAGATAGATCATGAGAGAGAGAGAGAGAGAAAGAGAGAGAGGGAGGGAAGAGAGAGTGAGAGAGAGAAAATAAAGGAATGGAAAGTAGCCTCGGCAGAATTTAAGTCTTCCAGTGGTCTGAAAGGCATGGGGAATGAGAAGCCTTAATCTTCAGTAATGGTCACTAATGCATTTGTAGGGGTTTTGTCAAAGTTTTTGTTTTCCTAGACTGGATTCCCTACCAAGGCTAGAGGACCCAAACTACTTTACTATTGTTACGGCCACCGGCCACAGTAGGATTAGAATGCAAGAACTACTATAAGAATCGGAAGTGGGGGAAGGCGATTGGCGAGTCTTCGAGCTCTAGCAACAGTGGAAGAAGCGGCTGAGAAAGGGGCTAAGGTCTTGACCCAAATAAGGAAAAGACATGCCACTGGTCGAGGCAAGGAAGGCGCTTTACCGCCAAAAAGAAACGAAACCCAAAAAGTTAGTTTTCGAGCTTCGCCACGGAAGAGAAAGGTTGCCTTTTCCCGGGGTCCGGTGAAAAGAGAAATCCTGGTCCCAAAATGGCATATAGAAACATTTAGCTCCGTTGGGTAAAAACCTGAGGCTCAACGTAAAAGAAAAGGAAAACAAAAAAACTGGTGCCTTGCGACTCGTTAATAGGAGATTAACGAATATAAGAAAAAAATTAACAAAAGTAAAGAAAGATAAAAAAAGAAAAAAGGTTAGTCAAAATTTTTATCAAGGATAATATACGTAACCTAAATAAAGGTCCGTATCAAGACTGTTCCAAAGAAACATTTTTGAGGCTGTTCATCAGCAGCTCGTTTCGGCGGAAAACCTCTTCGGTTAAAATTTGTACATCCATAAAGACGAAGAGGAGAGACTCTTGTTCTTCGGCGGAAGAAGAAAAAAAAATACTTTGTCTTATTGGAAGGACCTAGTCAGACACTATTGGAGCGAATTGTCCTCCACATTTCTGTATATTTTTTTTGTTGCATTCGTTTTGTTCTTTGTTTGTCTGTTGTCACAGTTGTGCTTTCTTTTAAATGAAAAAAATATATGAATGATACATATATAAAAAAAAGGAAAAAACCCAACTCCGCGTTATATTGTTTGTCCGGTTCAGAAATCCCCACGTATCCATTCATATCACGTTGACCTCTTTAACCTTGAAACCCTCCCGTTTCGTCCGTAGTCCCTGTATACGTAACATAGGACTCCGTCCATATCTCGAAAAATTGAAAATACGAGTGGAAACTCGTCACACTATTCATCCATAGCAGGAGAAAGTTCCCAATGAAATTACTGTGAAGTGATATGTGTAGTCTCATCCAGAATTTGAATTCCATTCACTCATTCCATTTTCCTTAGCCAAGAAGGTCGGAGAAGGAATGTAGCTGACATCATAGCTATATACACACACATATATATATATATATATATAAAGAAAACTTTATATATACATATACATATATATATATATATATACATTGTCATCCACAGACAGGCTGTTTCGTTGTATCAGAACTCTTCAGTGTGGCTAGACACGTAGGGCACTTAAAGCTAGGATCGAAACCCGCCCAAATTTATGTTAGACTTAGTATCAAAATGCTTGGCCAACAAGCGTACCACGTCTGCTAGGGAATTATAAGGTATTAAGCAGCAGCAGCAGCAGCAGCAGCATTCGTTTGTTTACATTTTATACCTTACAGGATACCAGAGTGCTCAATTTGTTCAAAGAGCTTTGCATTATGCAAGCAGCAGCTCTAAATTCCTTCGCCAGAGTGCTCAACTCCTATGGGGGAGCACTAAGTCGCTTTGTGCATTTGTGTCAAACCAAGTGCAATATAATATGGAGAGTGCTCAATATCTAGGATAGAGCTATTATATAATAATAATAATATATATATATATATATTCAATTCATGGAATTTAGACTGTGAACCCTGGGTTTCATGGAGTTTTTTACAAAAAACTCAATGAAACCCAAGAGTCATAGTCTAAATTCCATTAATTAAATATATATATCTCATATATATTTAATTATTATAAATATATATATATATATATATATATATATATATATATATATATATATATATAAAGATAAATAATAAAGCCAAGCAGTAATATTTCCTCCTTGATATTTATTTTTAGTTGTTCCCAACCAGTTTGCAACCTTAGTTTATCATCAAGAGAAAAGTTTTAGTGAATAATTTCTGAAAGAAACAGTTTCAATGGAGACTACATAAGAAACCATTTTGAGTAGCTATCTAAAAGTTTTGTACTTACGAATATTTATTCAATCTAATCTTATGTACCTTGCACTTTTTTTAATTAATAGTACAGTATTTTTTGCTGATTGATTCTTTATCTCTTATCTGAATTATACTTCTAAAAAAACAAAAAAATAAAAGAAATTTCTAATTTATCTTCATGATTCCAAACTATAATAATCATTTTTACAGCTCACAATATCATCATCTTTCTGTCACGCTATCAGCATGGATATTTCTGACCCTCTCTCACCACACCTCCATATTGTCCATTACTTCCGGCAGGTCCTCAAGGTTACATCCCATATCGTCACTGAGCTGCAGTATGTAGGTTCGAGCTGGACGTCCTGCCTTTGTTTGTCCATGTGAAGGGGTTCATAGGAGTATATCACTTATAAGCTCATCCCTACTTCTCCAGTAGTGTCCCGCATGTCTGGTTCATCTAATTTTGATAGTTTTCACGATGGATGGTAGCTGCTACTTTGTAGGGTGCTGTCTCCAGGACTTGTTCAATATTGCTTGCAGCATTCTTGTCTAATTGCTATCAAGCTTTTTCTCCATATATTTAGTTAGTGTCCATGTGGTGCATCCATATAACAGTATTGACACGACCGCTGCTTGAAAGAAACTGCACTTCATTTTATCAGTCAGGTCTGACTTCCATATGACTGATAGCCTATCGATAGCTGCCCATGCCTTTGCTAGTTGTGCATCGATGTCTGTCTCGGTTGATGAGACACTGCTCCCTTGGTAGGTGAACTTGTTAACTAGTTTCTGAGCCATTTATTCTGTTTAACCATTTATTCTATTCTGTCTCATCAACCTTATCCTCAGTCCTCAGCTGGGCTCAGACCTTCCCATGGTTTGTGATGCATAAGAAATGATGGGGCTTAACCTGCCATAATGGTCCATAATGCATTCTTAAAGGTTTTGATTTTAAAGTTTTTTATTTTCCTATCAATGCTAGTGAGCCAATTCTACACTATTTATCCATAGCTGGAGAATGTTTCCAATAACATTACTGAGAAGCGGTACGTATAGTGTCTCATTCATAATTTGATTGGTTTGGTTTCTTTGTTTAATGGTATATCAACCTTTGTAGGTTATTTAATGCCAAAGCTATTCTCATAAAAGAACAGTAGTGATACTATTTAACCCAGAGCTGGGAGGATAATGGGGTTCATACCTTTCCCAAGGTTATTTGCCCGAAAGTGAACGTAATAGCGACTGGAGTACGAACTCACGTACTATGATTCCACAGTCCATCGCTTTAACCATTACACCACGAGAACACCCACCTCATAATTTGAACTTCACACACTCATTTCATTTTCCTTAGCTATGAGGGTCTGAGAAGGAACATAGCTGACACCAGTTATATGTGCTCTCGGATCTTCTTGTCTGACAAAACCAGCAATTTCATTGTTTTCATATTTTAGTGGTATGTTTTAGTTTTTCATTTTGGGTTTTATTTCTTTTTAAACTAAAGTTATCCCAATGGATGAATTTTTTCATTTTAATTGAGTTAAAAATGAAAGTAAATTAAAGTGACAATGGTTATTTTCTTATTATTTTTAAACATCAGCCTTTTTTAACTGTAAATCCCCATTCTAAACACATATTAATTGCTAATAACAGTGATGATATTCATTTTTCTTAATAGAAGATTAATTTTTTTTAAATAAATTGATTGTTCAACTGATTTGGTTGAATTGCAATTTGGAATTAATTTTGGCAAAAACTAGAGAAAAATGAAAAAGTCAAAGACTTATTGAATGGGCATGGTTTGTGAGATGTGAAAAACTACATTCTTCATTAGATCTTCATGGCTAGAATATAACTGCCATTGTTCTGTTGCTTAAAGAAAATGGTAAAATTAACTTGGAAGTGTTAAGCTTGGTAAAGTGTTCACACACACACACACACACACACACACACACACAAATGTATGTACATTGTCAAAATCAATGTGTTATTTTCATTATATTTGGATTTGTGGAAATGATAAAGTATCCTCTGGGGTTTTTATTTACAAACAGATCACCTAATCTCAGCCAGACAACCAGACCTAGTAATAATCTACAAGAAAGAAAAGAGAACTTGCTGAATCATAGACTTTGCTTTTCTGGATAATCACAGGGTAAAATTTTAAAAAAGTGAAAAGAAGGATAAGTAACTGGACCTTGAAAAAATTGTTGAACATGAAAGTGACAGTAATACCAATTGTAATTGGTGCTCTTAGTACAGTTACCAAAGGATTAGTACAAGGATTGGAGGACCTAGAAATAAGGGGACGAGTGGAGAGCATCCAAAATACAGCATTGTTGAGAATAGCCAGAATACTGAGAAGAGTCCTGGAGACTTGAGGAGACTTGTTGTCACTCAGCCTCCAGTGGAAGACCATCAGCTAACACTGATGTGAAAAAAATCTCATATGAGTAAATAATGATAATTTGCACAGAAAGAATACAAAAGTAGGCATGACTGGGTGAAGAAGATGATCCACTAGGAATTGTGCAAGAAACTAAAATATGGCCGCATGTAGAATGACTGGATGGGGAAGTTGATTAATTTGGAATTCTTAAAACAACTGAAATTTGACAATTTTGGTAAATGGTACATATACAAACCAGAAACTATGCCAGAGAAGGTTCATCCTCTGCTGTCTTACCACCAACATGTCTCTGACATAATAAAATAGGATTCATTGTTTTTAGAACAGATCTCTGCCTGCAGTCTATTTATTGCAAGTAAAAATGTGTAGCCCATTGTAGTGACTATGTATGGATATTGTGTCTTGTAGCTGAAAGTTTACTCTATCAGGCCGTGTTAGTATTCTCCCTGTTTATGTCATATTTTTTTCAAAATGATGCATTACTTTTGGAGCCTATTATATATATATATATATATATATATATAAGAGTGAATGTTTTAAAGAGGCAGCAAGTGTAAAAATATGAAAGGAAAAGCTTTGCAATGTTCTACTGATTTGCTTTAAAAAAATTCGCCATCTCTTCATTTCAACGAATAAACCTATCGTAAATTGAATGATATAGAATTACTGACCTCAAGAAAAATTTTCAGATCTTCTAGTTTACTTAATGGAATTTTATAAGAGCCGATTTCAATAAAGAAAAAGAGGAAATAAATGGATATCTCATAAGAAAACTCTTAAAGCATTTATCTGGGAAAGTCTACATTGAATTATATCAGTTGAGTATTGCTGTTTGAATGGAGAGATTGTGTTCACAGAAGAAAAGTACAAGAAAAAAGATGGCTGCCATATTGACTGAATCAGCAGATAATATTCTATTTAATTTTTATTCTTGATGAATTTTGTTATTTCAAAAAGGAATTCATGTGAAATGTACCAAAATTGTAACACCCACATACACAAGCACCTACTCACACATACACTCATACATATATATATATATATATATACTTAGAGGATGCAACAACTATTTGAGAACCCATCATTGGTAAGCTCTAAAATACATCAACCAAATGTAACATTAAATGACATGAACCAAATTTTAACCTTTTTCAGATGCACTGAAAATTAAAATTTTATTCATGCTACCATGATGTATTCGACCAAAAAAATAATAAATGAAATCATAAAATTATAGCATATATATATATATATATATATATATATATATATATATGTATATATATATGTATTTTAATCTTTTTCATATTTTCATAATATATATATATATATATATATATATATATATATATATATATATATATATATATATACTTTAAGAAAAACAATGAAACCGGTCACATAGGATTATAAATTTATTTCCATCCTGTTACGCATTTTTTAAATTTCCAAAAACACAAACAAAAATTAACAGGATTTCTTCAGATCTTTTTGATTTAAACTTTAATTAATAACCTCATTTAATGATACATTAATAGATATATTAAACTAAAACAAATATTTAATAAAGTTTAAATCTAATTCAATATAAAATCTGTAATTTAGGTTAAAATGTAATGAAAAAATTAAAAATTGAAAAAATTTTTTAAAAATAAATTTACTACATTCCAACTGAAATTAAAATTTAAAACGGAAGTGGGCTTAATGAGGAGATAACTCTTCACCCCTCTTTTACCCCCTCCCACTCTTCTGTGTCTATTCTAGTTTGTTTTATCAAAAAGATCTGAAGAAGTCCTGTTAATTTTTTTTCGTGTTTTTGGAAATTTCAAAAATGCGTAACAGGATGGAAATAAATTTATAATCCTATGTGACCAGTTTCGTTGTTTTTCTTAAAGAATTTATTACTCTGTATTACTGTTACATTGAGCTCTTTACCAGGAAAATTTAAATATTCATTCATGAATAATTTCTTGTCCTGATGGAATTACTCCCAAATCCGGTTTAACTGGACCAAGGAATACTATATATATATATATATATATATATATATATATATATATATATATATATATTGTTTGGAGAAAAGGCTTGATGGCAACTACACAAGAATGCTGTGAGCAATATTGAACAGGTCCTGGAGTCAGCACCCTAAAAAGCAGCAACACCTACCACTCATCACAAAATCTATCCAAATTAGCAAACCAGACATGCAGGACACTGCTGGAGAAGTAGGGACAAGCTCATAAGTGATTTACTCCTATGGACCCCTTCACATGGCTGAGTAAAAACAGAGCGACCAGCTCAAACCTACATACAGCAGAGGACCTGCCGATGATGAACAAAAGGGAGAGGTGGCGAGAAAAGTTCAGGGATATCCGTGCTGATTGCACGACAAGATGATGATGGTATATATATATATATATATATATTCATAAAGATGAAGAAAGTGGCAAGACAAATAGGAATATCATTTTTATGTTCTTTATTTTTGTTTGATTTCAGCTAGTTTTGACCTGAGGTCATCATCAGGAAAAAAAAAATGATGGAATAAAAAAATGAAAAAAAAAGAAAGTTTTCTTTTTAAGTTTTTAAAGATTATCTTTAAACAAATTTTGAATGAGTTGATACGCTATACAAAGTAAAAGTAAAGTTGGCGACCATAGTCGAGAGTGACCCGAAGGCTCCCTTTTCAATAGCTACTACACCAAGATGTAGGGGAGGGTGCTACTCCATTACCTGGATTGCTCCATTTTACCCTTGATCCTTACCTTATAATGCTGAGTGTGAAACAAGGCAGCATCAAGTACCATTTTTTGAGTCTTTCGTATGAATTGTCCTGGGATTGAACCCCAGTCTTCCGGACCATTAGCAAACACTCTACTCATTAGACTAATGGCTCAGTTGCTATACAAAAAGCAAAGTAAAATTGATTGTCGGCATAACATATCTATTGTTCTAATAAAGAATGATCAAACAACATTCTTCATCCGAACAATTGCTACGTTACCCCAATAGTACATTTTATATATACATATATATGTTGTAACCTAACAAAAGGTTACTGAATGAAAAATAACCCAAATGGAGGTTGGAAATGAAATGGCAATCTTTATAACATTAACAAAATACAATACTCGCCAATGGCTTAAAGAAGATAAACCACTGTTCGTGACTACTTTGCCAGCATACTGGTATTTGTCATACATCTCACAAACTAGACAAGTACAGCACAAGGCCATTTGAAAGGTAAGTCTTGCTGTAGTATTATAGCCAAGACACACTCTGTAGCTCCTAAAATTCCTCGGCCTCATCAGCATTCCTCTAAAAAAGGGCGTCTCTGACATCAGGTGATAAACCTAGCCCCTGGAGAGCTAGTGCCTGTGACATCATTCACATCCCCAAGTCACATTTCTATCTGGGATTTTTATTGTGACATCTCTGAATGACATGTCCGCTCCACGCACACATGTGAACACCTGTGCTCATATTTGCATCTAACTAACCCATACACTGAGCGTAACTAAACCCAAAAGCTTGAGGAGGGTCAGCCTCATGATGTGAATGCTTGGCTTCCCCTGCACTCACGTCAGGCAGCCTCGAACAAGTAATCACCAACCTATTCAGTATTTCACACACGTATTCATGAGGAATGGGACATACCTGTTAATGTTCATAGGTAAACTATATAACAATATTACTTAAAACAATATAACTAATACCCTCGAGAAAGGCATGAACCCTCTCATACTATATAAATGTGTATATATCATCATCATCAACATCAAGTCACACCAACAGTACAGAATTCCCTGACTTTCTCTTGCCATCCATCCCTATCACCCATCACTCCTGAAAGGTCTTCCAGGTTACATCTGCACAGAGCTGATGTATGTTTGTTTTTGATGATTGACCAATACTGAAACATCCATGTGTAGGAGTCTATAGAGAGACATCATTTATGAGTTCATCCAAACTTTCTCAGCAGTGCCTCACATGTCGTATTCCTTTTACTTGGATGGTTTTTGAGATGGATGGTAAGTGGACGTACAGCTGCCGTTTTGTTGGGTGCTGTTTCAAGGTTTTGTTCAAGATCCCACAAAGCATTCTGATGTAGTTTTCTTCTTACTTTTTCTTTATATGTTTTGTCAGAATCAGTGTAGTGCATCCATAAAGTAGTACAGACTCAAGCATAGCTTAGAAGAAATCCTTTTTCACGTTATTAGGTTGATTAGATGCCAACCAAAGGCAAATGCATATATATATATATATATATATATATATATATATATATATATATATATATATATGTATTTAATAATTTGCTTGAAGCGTTGCACAAATTATCTTATTTTATTATACTGAATTTGTTTAGAGGGCTATTGCGATGTAAAATAATTGTTCAGAGCATTTTTTAATGTGGAGTTCATATTAAAAAAAAATTTCTGATGATGAAGTTTTTACTTTGAAATTGATTAGACCTGAATAATTACTTTGCATTGCAAGAGCACTCTAAACAAATACAATATAATAAGATAATATATATATATATATATATATATATATATATATATATATATATATATAATTCTTGTTGGTCCACTGAGAAAAAAGTAAATATTTTAAAATGAACTGGTCTGCAAATGAATTTTAATGTGGTACTTTAGATATTATTTCATATAATTGTGCTCCACATGTGTTTTGGACTTGGTGATCCTCGTCTGGTGACTTTTAATGTCCAGGGTCACTATTGTAAAAGCTAGAAATAGAGGATATTATTAATCCCCTGAGAAGGACCACAAAGTCCAAAACACATGTGTAGCATAATTATATGAAATAAAACCTTGAATACCACAATCAACTTCATTTGTGGACCTATTAATTTTGATATCCAGGGTTGAACAAAATAATGAAAACATCTAGAAATTTTAAACAAATTTATTTTAATATTGTTTCTGATTGCAGCTCTCCCTTGAAATCTGGCTTTATACAGCTCCCATCTCACAGTTTTTGAGGAAACAGGGTTCTCCAGATGGTCATTAAGCTCTGTTGTTATTTTTAGAGGTGTATTCTTGTGATCCTTCCTAACAATCCAGAGAGTGAATCCGAGGGTTCCTATCAGACAGCTTTCGCTTTCTTCTTGAGTTTCAATTCAGTGAGGAGGTTTTTCCTTCTTTCTCAAATCCTGACATTACTTTCAAGACAGTACTCCTTGCTACACCAAATAATTCTGGGTTTTTAGTTACACTAATGCCTGCCATATGAGTACCAACAATCTGGTCTCTTTTAAAGTCTGATAGATCTGCCATTTTAATGAATTTTGATTAACTTCTAATGATAGCCGTAAAAAACATAAAAATTTTAGTAAAATTTGACAAGAAAAATTAATAATAAATCGACAAACATAAAAATTACAAATGTTTGGTAATTTTGTAGGAGTTTCAAAATTATGATGCTAAGATTTTTGGAATATCCATTATTTTGTCCTCTATATATATATATATATATATATATATTGTCACAGACAGACTATTTTGTTGTATCCCAAATCATTAGTGTGGGTAGACATACAAGATGCTTGAAGCTGAGATCAAAACCTGGCTGACTTTACACCAGCTGGATATTCTACCGTATAATCACCAACAAACTCACTGTAAGTGAAGGGATTTTAACACATATGTTCCACTTTTGTTTTGTTTACATATACAATTTATAGCTATTGAATACTCAATTCATCAGAAGACCTTTGTATTATGTGAGTGGCAGCTGGTAATTTTTTTGTGAGAGTGCTCAGTACAAACATTTAACAAGTGTTTGATAAATCAAAAGTGCTCAAATGCTGGCCAGCTGAAGAGTTTAAAAACTCATCATCATCATAATTGTTAAGTTGTGCTGATAGCATGGATTCACTTGACCCTTTCTTGCCATCTGTCCCTATTGGCAATTAGTACATTCTCAAAACTGTATCAGTATTTATGCTGAGCTGATGTCTTTGCTGGTAGGCCAACACTTATGAGTTCATACTTAGTCCTTCCACAGTCACCAGCATATGTCTTGTTGAACTTACTTGGAAGGTTTGTGGCTGTTCAACTGCTATTTTCTGGGGTGTTCAAAAAAGCATACAGTGTTCTTGTGTAATTCCTATCTTGTTTGTTTTTGCAAAATTCTTTGTTAGAGTATTTGTAGTGCAACTATGCAGTAGTACTGACATGTCTGAAAGAATTCCTGTTTTAATTAATCAAAGAGATCATATTTCTAAATGATTGTTAACTTATCAATACCTGTCTATGTCTTTCCTACAGCTGTGTTGACATCACTTTTAGTTGCTACCAAGGTGTGTGCACTGGTCTATTAATTTCAGAGACTTAACATTTGATGTAGAGATGAAACCATTTTGTTTAAAAAAGATTTGATATTCAAAAAGTACTCATGAATGCATAAAACTGTTGCATGTGGGTTTGCCACGTAGAACCTGAATTGAAAGAACAGTCCATCTTGTGGAAAAACACTGACTCTACGGGAAAAGAAATGTTCTGAGCACAGTGGTCTGTAAAGAAGGTCATGCTTTTAGGACATGGAAGGACCCATAATGTTTGATTTTCTTAAAAAACATAACTAGGAAGAGAATGTCCAGTTGTTCTCTCCTTAGGCAAAATTCACCTTATTGTATAACTCACACACATGCACACACACACACACACACATATATATATATATATATCTTCATTATGTATATATTATGTATATATATATATATATATATATATAATAAAGACATGAGAAGAACAATCAATTAAAAAGCATTTGCTGAAGCAAAAGTGACCAAAGATTAACCAGTACAGAAGTATAAAAACTAAAAAAATAAAAACTGAGTTTAACCTGTTAAACTTCTTAAAGGTTGACCTTGTGTCATATCCTGCTTGTGTGGAGGGATTGGTGTGTGTGTAAATATATATATATATACATATATATATATTTTTATATAAGAATTTGAAATTAGTTTAAAGCAATAAGAAAGCTTCCCTTTATCAAATGTTCAATTTTCATTTCCGCAAATACTCACACTAATATTCATAAGACAATAGTTTTAACACTTGACAAAACTAAAAAAGCACACACACACACATATATATATATATATATGGATATTTCAATATGTAAATATACATATATACACAATATGGCTGTTATTATCTCAATTGGTGGGTTTTGTGGTTGATCAAATATGGTATAATTTGGAGAGTGCTCAATATCTGTGATAGAGCTAGTATGAAATATAATAATGAATAAATATATCTTAGTTTTTATATATATTTAATAGCATGGATGCTTATCTGTGACCAACAGTTTCATGCTGACTTTATACAATGATCATCTGGCAGAAAAAGAAAGACTTTACAGAAATTTAAAAAATCAAAAAAATAGTCAGAAGTATATTTACGTTAGAATTGCATATAAGTCCCCTTTTATTTTGTGTGGTCGTGTGCTGATTATATTTATGTACTGTTGTGTGTGGTCGTATATGTGATTGTTTGTGTGAGTTTGTGTGTGTGTGCGTGTGTGTGTGGTACATTTGAAGTTGTCTGATGAATATATGTGTAGTGATGTGTAGCAAAAGTCTTTTTTTCGATTTCTCCAAAATCTTTCTTTTTCTGCCTGATGATTGTTGTATAAATACTGCATGAAACCAGTGGCTGCTGATAAGAATCCATGCAATTAAATATATATAAAACTAATATATATTTATCATATATATATATATATATATACACAGGGTGTCTCAAAATAGAAGCAACCCATTAATATGATAATGATTTATTACCGAGACAAGCGCAATGGCAGTCATTTGGAACATATAAAAAAAAATACATTCTTTAAACTAGAGACATCAAATTAACATATTTTTAATTGGTATTATATCAGCTTCCAGAACATGCAGTCTTTTTTTTGAGTTTCTTGTCTCAGTAATAAATCATTACCTTAATAATTAGTTGCATTTATTTTGAGACAGTTTGGAATGATTTTGTCTCCAAATAAGTAGTGATGCTAAATATTTTTCCTCTCTTGTCCAAGGAATTGCGATCAAAGATTAATAGTTATAATAGTATACTATTTCCAAATCTGAAACAAAAAAGAACATACCATTATTATTATCAGAGTTAAAAGCAGTCACATGGTTCCCATGTATATTGAGACACGCTATACATATAATCTTAAGTTTGATACTTAGAGTTGAGGAGATTTGCTGTTACTTCAACTTTAGTGAAAAACTATTTGTTAAAAGTTGTATAAAAAACTTACATAAAGTGAAAATAACAAAAACATAGTTGAAAAAGGTGTGGAACATAAGGGTGACGGTAGTATCAATAGTAGTTGGAGCCCTTGGAACAGGTTCCAAGAACCTAGAAAAGAGACTGAGAGAACTTGAAGTCAGAGAAAAAAATGAAACCATCCAGACCATAGCACTGCTAAAATCAGCTTGGATACATAACAGAGTTCTGGAAAGATTAAGATACTTTCTCTCACTCAGAATCCAGTGGAAATTGACTATTAGGAGCTTGTAAGAAGAACTCACAAAGAGAGAATGATAAGTTGAGAAAACAAAGAGAAGGAAAACAATTGTATGGATACTTCAAGCAACAAATTAGGTTCTGCTTGGTTTGTTTTGGTTTTATAGCATATCAACCATTGTAGGTTATTTAATGCCAAATCCATTTTTATACTTATAATTTGGCAACCGTAGTCGAGGGCAACCAGAAGCTCCCTTTTCAATAGCTACTACACAGAGGTGTAGGGGAGGGTGCCTCTCCTTTCCCAGGATTGCTCCACTTTACCTTTGATACATATCTTATATTGCTGAGTGTTAAACAAGGAGGTATCAAGTACCATTTTTAACGTCTTTGGTATGACTCGACCTGGGATTGAACCCAACCAAACATTTCTATTTCAAAGAGTTCAGTTGAGTATCAGTGCACAGTTTAGTTCTATTTAATCCATAGAAAGGACCTTATCAGGTGCTACCATTCCGGACCAGAGTGGACCTGGGAGTGATGATAATAAAGGGGTACTCCGCATTCCCCAACGCTGGAGTCTCACCATCAGAGTCATATCTAGAACACTAATTAGAGGAGTCTTACCCCTCTACAGCATTACAGTTGGTGTATTCTGCTGGCTCAGCTGACTGGGCTAGCCATAAATTAAGAAAATTGCATTCAAGATGACATGGCTAAGTAAAGGAAACCTCAAGAAGGAAACTGAATCTCTTTTAACTGCAGCACAAAATAACATGAAATATATTATTCTAATACCTTTTTTTACAGTTTTTAATCAATCTGAAAAAGGATCTATTGCCAATGCCAAGAATATATTGACTGTATCCTCTGTAGAGGGGTAAGGCTCTTTCAAATGGGATTGTTCAGAGTAGGATATTAAACTGCATTTGGGATTGAGGATCCAGTTCTGAATGTCTGGGAGTGTGGAGTACCCATTCATTGCCATTACTCCCAAGTCCACTCAGACCCGATGTTTTAGTACATGTCAGAGTCCCATCTAACGTCAAATAGATCTTTTTAAAAATGATTTGTACTTGATAAGAATAGTTGATACCTTAAAACTTATATTATTTGGATTAAGAATAGTTACTTGAAGGTATTCTTGTTTCATAAGGATAATTATTTGTTACTTGAAGCTATGATTATTTAATAAGGATTATAATTTGTTGTTTGAAGCTATCATTGTTTTATAAGATTTACTATTTTTTACTTGAAGGTAGGATTGTTTATAGGGATTATTATTTGTTACTTGAAACCATATCACTGTGTGCAAACAAATTATAATTATTAAAAAGATATTGTCTCTTGAAACCATATTATTGTATAAATTATTTATTTTATATAGGTATACTTAATATCTCTTAATGGCATTAAGAATTGTTACTTGAGTCTATAATAATATACTTAGGATTATTATTAGTAACTTGAAATCATATTACTGCATGCAAATAAATGATTATAATTGAACAGAAATAATAACTTCAAACCATATAATCATTAATATTAAATAGGTATTCCTAATATCATGTAACTGCGTGCAAATTATTTGTATTAGATAGGAATACTTTATATCATTTCAATATTTGCAAAAACTCTTAAGAAACTAAACAATGCAATTCTCTAACCTCAAGGCATAAAATTACCCAGGATGAATTGATATGCCATTACTATGAATCAGTTGATGAAGTAAGTAAAAGTAAAGTTAGCGACCATAGTCGAGGGTAACCCGAAGGCTCCCTTTTCGATAGCTACGACACCAAGGTGTAGGGGAGGGCGCTACTCCGTCCCTGGATTGCTCTACTTTACCCTTGATCCGTGCCTTATAATGCTGACTGTTAAGCAAGGAGGCATCAAGTACCATTTTTTGATTCTTTGGTATGACTCGACCTGGGATTGAACCCAGGTCTCCCGGGCCATTGGCGAACACTGAAGTAGCTAAAAAAAATCAAGGATTAATAGTTGTAATAGTATACTATTTCCAAATCTGAAACAAAAAAGAACATACCATTATTTTTATCAGAGTTAAAAGCAGTCACATGGGTCCTATGTATATTGAGACACGCTATACATATAATCTTAAGTTTGATACTTAGAGTTGAGGAGATTTGCTGTTACTTCAACTTTAGTGAAAAACTATTTGTTAAAAGTTGTATAAAAAACTTACATAAAGTGAAAATAACAAAAACATAGTTGAAAAAGGTGTGGAACATGAAGGTGATGGTAGTATCAATAGTAATTGGAGCCCTTGGAACAGGTTCCAAGAACCTAGAAAAGAGACTGAGAGAACTTGAAGTCAGAGAAATTAGTCAGAGTATTAGATAGGAATACTTTATATCATTTCAATATTTGCAAAAACTCTTAAGAAACTACACAAAGCAATTCTCTAACCTCAAGGCATAAAATTACCCAGGATGAATTGATATACCATTACCATGAATCAGTTGATGAAGTAGCTAAAAAAAATTAAAGTATATTTATCTGACCAATGATGGAAGAAGACATTACACAATGGATGCTTCAGTGTATCATTTTCAGGAACAGTCAGATGGAAAGTTCTGTCTCATCACCTAATGGAGAAGACATATGAGGTCACATGATCAGCTTAGCATGAGAATTACCCAAGGATTTTTGTCTGTCCAGGCTAAAGAATTTCTGGGCTGTCTCTTTTGGATATCACCCTGTTCTGCTAATTTGGCCACAATTGAATAATCCATAACCCCAAGGTAGGTTATCTATGCCTTTTCAACAGATGCACACAGGGGTAAGCATTCTGTCAGGGAGTCCCAGGGGAGGAGAAACTTAATAGCAGACACATTGTCATCTGATGGGGGAGACTGATAAGGGGTTTGAGTGTCATTTTATCCTCTTGTGACCATGACAACTGGATAGCCTCATGGATTAGATATTTAGGGCATTCTTTGGCAATGAGACAAGGAATAAAGAAAAAAAAGAATGGTAAAGAATAAAGAAAGGGACCAGTAGGATGTTTCAGCTTTGGAATGGAACTTCTCATCAAGTCATGTTAACTTGATATCTGAAGTAAAACATGAAAAATTATCTTTTGTTATGTGAATGTTGTATTGTTGCCATGCATTTCTTTATTTAAATCAATATCATCATGAATACTTTAGTTCATTACTTCACAAATGTTGGTTAGCTGGCTGGCTGGTTAACTGGTTGGTTGGTTGTTTAGTTATCTGGCTTGTAGGCTGGCTGGCTGGCTGGCTGGCTAGTTATCTGGCTTGTAGGTTGGTTGGCTGGCTGGTTGGTTAATTGGTTGGTTGGTTAAGTTATCTGGCTTATAGGTTGGTTGGTTGGTTGGTTGCTTGGTTAGTTATCTGGCTTGTAGGTTGGTTGGCTGGCTGGTTGATTGGTTGGTTATTTATCTGGCTAATAGGTTGACTGGTTGGCTAGCTGGTTGGTTGGTTGAGTGGTTAGTTATCTGGCTTGTAGGTTGGTTGGCTAGCTGGTTGTTTGGCTGGGTGGTTGGTAGGTTTGATGGTTGGTACGTTGGCTGGCTGGCTGGCTGGTTGATTGGTTGTTTTGTTAGCTGGCTGATTGTTTGGCTGGCTGGCTGGCTGGCTATTTGGCTGGCTGGATGGTAGGTTGGCTGGCTGGCTTGTGGGCTGGCTAGTTGGCTGGTTGGTTGACTTGCTGGCTGGCTGGTTGGTTGGTTGGTTGGTTGGTTGGTTGGCCGGCTGATTGGTAGTTTAGCTGGCTGGATGGTAGGTTGGTTGGCTGGCTTGTTGGCTGGCTAGTTGGTTGGTTAGTTTGAAGTTTTGTCTTTTGTTATTTGAATATAGAAATCCCATAACTATTTAGACTAATTGTTTCATCTGAACTTTGATAATATTAAACTCATGGATATATTATTTCATTGCTTCATAAAGGTTGGTTGTTGGCTGTTTTTTTTTGTTTTTGTTTTTTTTGCTGTAGTATTGCCATAGATTTATTTATCTAGACGAATATCCTAATCTATAATAATCAATATAATATCAAGTTCATAAATAGTTTATTTCATTGCTTTACAAAAGTTGGTAGGTTTGTTGGTTGGCTGATTGATTGGTTAGTTGGTTGGTTGGTTTTATTTGCTTAATGGCATTTCATCCTTTGTAGGTTATCTAATGCCAAAGCCATCCTTCTAGAAGAATAGTAGTGGTATTATTTCACCCATAGCTGGGATTGATTGACTGATTGATTGGATGTTAAGCTGACTGGTTGGTTGGTTGGTTGGCTGTTTGGCCAGCTGGCTTGTTGGTTGGTTGGTTGATTGTTTGTCAGGTAGGTCGGTTGGCTGTTTGGTTGTTTGACTAACTGGTTGGCTAACTAGTTGGCTGTTTTGCAAGCTGGCTTTGCTTGTTTGCTTGCTTGGCTAGCTGGTTGGTTGGTGGATTGGTTGACTGTTTGGCCGGTTGTTTGTTTGGCTAACTGGTTGGCTGTTTGGCCAGCTGGTTAGTTGGTTGGTTGGTTGGTTTGAGCATTTCAACTCTGGTTGGATTATTTAACGACAAAATCAGTGCTTTTTTTTGCAAGTAACAATTTAAAGCTACAAATCATTTTTATAACAATTCTTAACGGAAATAATTTGCACCCATTTCTATGGTTTCAATTATTTCTTTCAAATACAAATAATTTGCCGACAGTTATCTATTTGACACAGACATGGTCTCCTAACATAGACTATCACTCTTGGTTCGAGTGGACTTTGAAAAAAAAGATGTGACTACACACTCCTTAGACTTTCCCTGAATAATCCCGGAACAAATGCAACATTTTTTTGTTTATAATTATCAGAAGTAGTCTTAATGGTGCAGTGGCTAATGTGCTGTGCTACGAAATCAGAGGGAGTGAGTTCAAACTACAGTTGCAGAATTATCTTCATTTTCAAAGGTATGAATCCCATTATCCCCCTAGCTATCGGTTAGAAAGTTCTATTAATGTCCATCTACAAAGATGGCTTTGGCATTAAATAACCCATGAAGGTCGATATACCATTTAAAAAAGAAACTTCTGTTCATAACCATTATAATTATATCAGAAAATAAATCTTTACAGTATGGTTTAATTTACCAGTTTTTTGCTGAAATGTTTCATTTTCAATAAGAATTATGTTTTAAAATCTGAGTGAATGAAGTGCTTTTATTCGTAAGCAGCCCCAGACTTTGTGACTCATTCAGTCAGCTGTGGCGGTAAAATAAGACCCCTATAACAAGTGTTCAGAGTTTGACACTAAACTGAATCTGTCCAAGAGCATTGGGGAATGTGGAATACTCCTACATTGCCATTACTCCCATGTCCACTTTGACCTGGAATGGTAGTACCTGTTAGTGTCTAATATATGGGTCAAATAGAATTATTTAATGATTTTCAAAATTTGAACCCATTAATATTAAATAGAATAATTACTATTCGATAGCAATGTTGAAGCTATTTAACTTTGTGTAAATGAATGAATGGAATTATTAATGTTAGCTGCATAACTTTCCCCATTTAGTGTCCTGACATTAAACTGCATCTGATGACGAGGCACCAGTCTTGAAGTGTGGGGAATGTGGAGTATCCCTTTTTTACCATTACTTTCAGGTCCTCTCTGACCCATAATGGTAGTACCTATTAGGTTGGTCAGTTGTTTGGGTTTTATAGCATATCAACATTTGTCGGTTATTTAACGCCAAATCTATTTTTATACAAATCGTCAGTTCTATTTCAAACAATTCAGTTTCGCATGAGTACACAGTTTAATTGTCAAAAACATTTCAATTTCAAGCTATTCAATTTAATCAATTAGTTCTAATTCGAAAAATTCAGTTTGATATCAGTATAGTTTTTCTCATAACATAGTTAAACATCAGAAAAGTTCCATTTCAAACTATTCAGCTTAGCGTAAGTACAGTTTCAATGTCAAAATAGTTCTACTTCAAACAATTCAATTCAGCATAAGTATGAAGTTCAGATGTCAAAACAGTTCTATTACAAGTTATTCAGTTTAGCATAAGTACACAGTTTAAATATAAGTACACAGTTTAATTGTCAAAAGCATTTCTATTTCAAGCTATTCAATTTAGTCAAATGGTTCTAATTCAAACAATTCAGTTTAGCATAAGTATGCAGTTTAGTTCTATTTAAGCTATTGATTGGACCAAATCAGGTGCTACCACTCCAGGCCAGAGTGGACCTGGGAGCAATGCCGATGAAGGGATGCTCCTCATTCCCCAAAGCTTCAGCATTACTGAAACCTCACCATCAGATTGTTTAGTGTCATATCTAGGATACTCATTTGCGGAGGCTCTTACCCCTCAGCAGCGATGCAGTTGGTGTATTCTATAGCTCCAGCCAACTGAGCAAGTGCCTATTAGAGTCCCATCCATGAGTTAAATTGAACCTTTCAATCATTCACTAGTGATTATTATCATTAGTTATTTGATAAATGATTAATATTAGATTAGATTGGAATACTTGATGAATAAAAATATTAGAGTTGGATAACAAAGCGAGAAAGCATTTAATTGTGATGGTTGGTTGGTTGGGTTTTATGGCATATCAACCTTTGTAGGTTATATAATGCCAAATCCATGTTTATGAAAATAGTTCTATTTCAAACAATTCAGTTTAGCATAAGTACACAGTTTAAATGTAAGTAAAGTTTAATTGTGAAAAACATTTTTATTTCAAGCTATTCTGTCTAATCAAGCAGTCCTAATTCAGTTAATTCAGTTTAGTATAAGTACAGATTTTGTTTACACACAGTTAAATGTCAAAACAGTTCTACATTAAACAATTCAGTTTAGTGTAAGTACAGTTTCAATGTCAAAAAACAGTTCCATTTCAAATAATTTAGTTTAGCATAAGCATGCAGTTTAAATGAAAGTACACAGTTTATTTTTTTAGTCAAACAATTATAAATCAGATAATTCAGTTTAGCATAAGTATGCAGTTAGTTCTATTTGACCCACATCAGGTGCTACCATTCTGGGCCAGAGTAGACCTAGGAGCAATGGCAATGAAGGGATACTCCAGATTCGCCAAAGCTCCAGCATCACTTGAACCTCACCATTAGATTGTTTAGTGTCATATCCAGGACACTCATTGGGGGGTATTACCCCTCTGCAGAGCTGACTGGGCAAATTTAATTGTAAGCAAACAAATAAGCTGTGGCTTGTTCAAAAACAATGTTATCAACAAAATATTTGCCTCCAAGTCATAAAACTTATATGCAGTGGAAAAAGAATATAAATGATTAAATAAAACTCCAATTGACAAATTTATAAATTTTATTTCTTTAAATTGTGTGAAAAGTTTCATGAAAAACACAAGTTAAAAAAAGTCTTTGCTTGTAAGAAAAGATATTTGTCAGAACATAAAAATTTGTGAATATCTACGTCATAAAACAAAGAGAATATTTTTGATGTTGTACTTTGTGTCGTCTTAGTCTGAGTTGATAAATTTTATATTCATAAAAAAAATTTTGCATGAGAATGTTGAGTGAGAAATATATTCATGTTTTAACATATATGCTGCTGAAATTTTTATCTGCAGGAGACAGATGGAATAATTGTATTAATATTTTTAATGCAATAAAAATGTAAATGAATATTCGTTTAATTTATGAAAAAATTAAACAAAGTTGAAATTATCTAAATTCTTGTTTGCTTGCTTGTTTGTTTGAGTTTTATGATATATCAACCTTTGTAAGTTAATTAATGCCAAATCTATTTTTATACAAATAAACAGTTCTACTTCAAACAATTAAATTTAGTATGAGTACGCAGTTTAATTTTCAAAAACATTTCTATTTCAGACTATTCAGTATAGTCAAACAGTTCTGATTCAAACAATTCAGTTTAGTATAAGTATAGTTTTTATTTACCCACAGTTAAATGTCAAAACAGTTCTATTTCAAACAATTCAGTATAGAGTAGGTACAGTTTCAATACTCTTGGGAAAGGTATGAATCCAATTATTCTCCCTCCAGCTATGGGTAAATAGTAGGGCAGACTAGGTTCTTCAGCCTTCGTGAGGCAACTAGTCTAGGAGAAGGAGAACTCTGAATTGAAACCTGTTAAACTCTGCTTAAAAATTGACCTTGTGTCATATCCTGCCCGAGTGGTGAGGTTGGTAAATAGGATCTGGCGGAAATTGGTTCATAAAACTTCCATAATTAATTGGTTCCCTAGTTCTTCCTGCCCAGTCTTGGGCTATCATCAGTGCTGTGTATACTGCAGAATCAATGCGACCATGCAAAAGTCACATTGCTACTTTGTAAGTGTTTCTTCTCTATACTGGTGTGTTGTTGTAGCATTTATTTTTAAATTCAATTCTAGCAGCAGTAGCTAAAGACATTTAAATACATTCGTACTGGTTTCATAATTGATTCTATTGAGTTTAGGAAGTTTCTTTCTGATGTGGAGCACTACAAGAATCTTTTGTTTTTGTTTGTTATTTTGTCATTCTAATATTGTTGTGTGTTTCAGATACCATATAGTTGATACAGAAACTTAAAAGGATATATATATATATATATATATATATATATATATATATATAAGAATGTTGCAAGCAATATTGAACAAGTCCTGGTGGCAACACACTACAAGGCACCAACTATACCGCCACCTGCCTCCCATCATGAAAACTATTCAAGTCAGACAAACCAGACATGCAGGACACTGCTGGAGAAGCAGGGATGAGCTCATAAGTGATGTACTCCTATAGACCCCCACATATGGCCGGGCAAAAGCAGGATGACCAGCTTGAACATACATACAGTAGCTATGTGAGGATATGGGATGTAGCCCTGAAGACCTACACATGTATATATATATATATATATATATACATATAAGATAATATTTAATCCAGTAAATCCAGAGTTGGGAACAGTTCCAAGCAGGACCAATAAAATATTAAATTTAAATAATCCCAGTCAAGAGCTCAATGTAAATAAGATCCACAGAGCAAAAGCATTGATATAAATTAATGGTCTAAAAACTTTTTAGAACATTGATTTTGTTATATATTGGCTTGTATTACGTGACTTCCGGTATTGAGGAAGTATGAAAGATGTTGTGTTTCTTAAGCACGGGGGGTTCTGCAAGATCTCTGTCAGTAGTAAGACCTACTTTGGACGTAATATCCACAGCATGAGACTTATAATATTTATTGGACTGTACCACTTCAGTTAATAAATAATTAACTCACTGTGTATCTCTTCTGCACCACAATACAACAGATCTATATCCACACTTTTTAACAGGATGGAAATAAATTTATTGTCTTAATGTGACCAATTCTTGTTTTTTTAACAGAATATATATATATATATATATATATGATTTGGCATTAAATAAGCCCCAAAGGTTGATATGCCATAAAACACAAATAAGATTTTCAATTTACAAAGTAAATCTAATGCAGAACTGAAATCTAATTTTGCATTTGTCTTCATACAATTGAATGGATTTTTGTTTTAAAAGGTTTTTCTTCAATCAGCATTAATCCATTTGATCATAAGATTTGATCTGAGCCATAAAAAAGTAATTATCTTTCCCAATAGAAATATAGTAATTACTTTATTTAGACTAACATCCTCATCACCTTAAGATTTGTTGATAATTTGTTTTATTTAGGTTCTCAAGACTCAAAATTACTGAATAATTCTCAGCTTCGTTGCCTTTGTGATTCGGATGCATTACTAACACTGACAAGATTTTAGATAGATAGATAGATAGATAGATAGATAGATAAATCTGACTGTGGATAGATAGATAGATAGATAGATAGATAGATAGATAGATAGATAGATGTTATTATTGATATATATATAATCATTATGATAGATAGATAGATAGATCTGACTGTGAATTGATAGATATATAGATATATAGATAGATTGATTGTCAGATATGTAGTGGAAAAATAGATAGATAGATAGATAGATAGATCTGATTGTAGATAGATAGATGGGGAGGGAGAGAGAGAGAGAGAGAGAGAGAGAGAGATCTGATTGTAGATAGATGGGTAGATAGATTGATAGGCATTAAAAGAAGAATGCTATCACTTCTCTAGTCAATAATCATGTAAAAATCTTCCCCATAACTTCTGCACCAACCAAAGCGAGAGGCTGGAGCTGCTGTTACTTCTATCATCTACCCTTGCTCATTCATAAATGCACTGCAATGAATATTATGAATGCATTGATAGATAGATAGATAGATAGATAGATAGATAGATAGATCTGACTGTGGATAGATAGATAGATAGATAGATAGATAGATAGACAGATAGATAGATAGATCTGACTGTGGATAGATAGATAGATAGATAGATAGATCTGACTGTGGATAGATAGATAGATAGATAGATAGATCTGACTGTGGATAGATAGATAGATAGATAGATAGATAGATCTGACTGTGGATAGATAGATAGATAGATAGATAGATAGATCTGACTGTGGATAGATAGATAGATAGATAGATCTGACTGTGGATAGATAGATAGATAGATAGATAGATAGATAGATTGATTGATAGATAGATAGATAAGAACAGCTTGAGATAGACAGAGAGACAGATAAATAGACAGACTGATAGTCAACCCTGACAAGGGTCACTAACGCAGAGATGCAATATAATAAATACTGCATATTGGTACAAAATATGCCTTTCTGAACATTTATTTTTTCTTAATATCTAGAAATATATCAGGAGCAAATAATGTATTTCATTAAACAGAAAAAAACCTTCTAATGCTAAAAAAAAAATAACCTATAGGACTGTTTTTCTGTGGGGATATATTTTTTTGAGAGAGAGAGAAAAAGCAGCTGAGACAGAAAGAGAGAGAGAGAGAGAGAGTGAAAGGGAGCATGAGAGAAGAGATAGAATCAAAAAGGTAACCAAGGAAGAGACTTATCATCGTCCAAGATGAATATAGCACGATATTAATCCCAAGATCTCCAGCTGAGATTGGAATTGGTACAGGAAGTACGAACTGAATCAAAAGCAGAGAGAGGTCCCCAACTTTCGTCTTCAATGAGTGAGGGAGGGAATCTCTGAGAAATAGAAATTCTTGGAAACAAACGATAAGCTAAGTGCTGGGACAAAGAATGATTTCTTCTTTTTTTTTTCATCATTTTTCCTTTTTACCCAATTTTATTTTCCGTTTTTGGTGCTCTAAGGCATACTTCCATCCAGAAAATGCACAGAGCCAGAAAAGATGGCACCATGTTGAGAAAGAGTGGCTCCATTCGAAGAATTGGCTAGCCAGAGGTTTCAATTCTCACAATCTAATCAAGATGCTTTTGCCAAAATAAAATGTGTGAATATTGACGAAGGTGCTGGAGCACAGCGTGGATTCTTTCGCCCAAAGACTCGACTCTCAGAATAGGGGACAAAAGCCGACGAGATAACTAATTTAATGTGGCATGTGAAGGATTTGCTTTTGAAACCCTTAAATGCTAAACGATATTTTCAATGATTTGCCTGCTCAACCTTCCAAAAATAACATCTCATTAATTTATGGATTGTTCATCGGCTCGTTTTCTTTTTGTGGAGGGCACATATTTTTTATCAAGGAAAACAAGAATACCTGTAGATTGTGTGGCTTGCTTTATACTATTTACTTTGTTTTTACATCACACATGAGCAAACTGGGAGGAATTGAATCTGGAAGATTGTGTAGCACAAGTTTTACTGTTAGGGAGGGCTAGTATGCTTTGATAATTGGCATTCAAAATCAAGGGTGTATGCTAAGACTGAGCTAAACCATTTCTTATGAATAGATAGATAGATAGGTAGATAGATAGATATTAAGACATTGAGATAGATAGATTGATCGATAGATAGATAGATAGATAGATGTGAACACATTGTGATTGATACAGAGTCTTAAAGAAAGAAATAAAGAAAGAATGAAAGAAATAATTAAAGAAAGAAAGGAGAGAAATAATTGAAAATGATTCAGAAGAAAGAAAGAAAGAATGGGAGGATTAGAAAACGAAAAAAGAAAGAAAGAAAGCAGGAGAGAAATAATTGAAATGATTAAGAAAGAAAGAAAGAAAGAAAGAATAAAAGAGAGGAGAAATGATTAAAAATGATTAAAAGAAAGAAAGAAAGAAAGAAAGAAAGAAAGAAAGAAGAAAACAGAAGAGAAATAATTAAAACTAATAAAAAGAAAGAAAGAAAGAAAGAAAGAAAGAAAGAAAGAAAGAATGAGAGGGTTAGAAAGAAAGAATGGGAGGATTAGAAAAAGAAAAAGAAAGAAAGCAGGAGAGAAATAATAGAAAATGATTAAGAAAGAAAGAAAGAAAGAAAGAAAGAAAACATAAGAGAAATAATTAAAAATGATTAAAAGAAAGAAAGAAAGAAAGAATGAGAGGATTAGAAAGAAAGAATAGGAGGATTAGAAAAAGAAAAAAGAAAGAAAGAAACAGAGAAAGAAAGCAGGAGAGAAATAAGTGAAAATGATTAAGATATAAAGAAAGAAAGAAAGAAAGAAAGAAAGCTTGAAAGAAAGAAACAAGAAGAGAAATAATTAAAAATGATTAAGAGAAAGAAAGAAAGCAAGAAAGAACTAAATGAAGACAGAAAGTGCTACTGAAATCAAATTGGAGATTTTGAGTTGAGAAATCTAAACTAACTTCATAGGCCTGTCTTCTGTTTTTGTAAGGCGTCCTTTTCAAACTCCTCAATCAATTCAGAAAGTGATTTTAGGAGAACAGAAAAAAAAAATGATTTTTTCGTTTTCAGAAAGAAATTTAATTTTACTAAATATTAGAATCCCAAACATCATATTTACCTTTTCACACTGTTTGCAAGAAAATTTGGTTCTAATTTGATCCTGTTCCTCCTTATTAAGATCCTGATCAAAATAATTAGAAATAAATTGTCTGTTCAAATACTTATGACTCATTCAAGTGTGCATACACACACTCACTCATATATATATATATATATATATATATATATATATATATATATATATATATATTGGCAACATTTCTTTATTGACACATATTTATTTGATTGAGCATAATAGATATTTTTTGTCTTCATATGTTTTTGTTAATTTTTTCAAATTGCTATATTGATCTTATGATATTCGGTGGGAGTTGGTTGATAAACCTTCCATAATTAGTTATTTCCCAAGAAATTTCTGCCCAACTTTGGGCCATCATCAGGGGAGGATGTATTACAAAAGTGATGTGACGTTTGTACGTACATTACTACTTTGTAAGAATGAGCGTTTGTACTGTTGTATTGTGTAGCGTTTACTTTTCAAATTTGTTACTATAAATAGCGTCAGTAGCTGAAGACATTTAAGTACATTAGCATGGGTTTCAAAATTAATTCTATTAAGTTTGGGTTGTATGTTCCTAATACGTAGTGCCTCGAGAATCTGTAGTTTTTGCTTGTTATTTTGATGTTCTATTTGATATAATATATAAGAGGATTTGAATACTTGTCTGTAGTTTTTCAGAAAATATCTTTTTCTATCTCTCTATCTATCTATATATCTAGTAAGAAATCAGACTTGCAAACCCAAATTGAAGTTAAAATTGTTTTATTTACTTTAAGATGTTTTGTTATTCTTCATAGATGCATTTTATACACATCTAGAAAGGTTTTCAAATGATAAATAAAAACTTCTTTTCAATTTATCATGGTTAACACATGACATTTTTGTAATGTGTTGTGATTCTAAGAGTTTTTTCATCATCCACAGTCAACCCCCAGCTGGACTGGCCTGGCCCAGAGTCGAATCTCAATTAATGTCTTCTTCAAAATCACCAAATTCTCAGCCCATTGCTTCTGGGCATGATGTCATTCACACCCCAGTCACATTTCCTATCTGGGGTTTTTATTATGACATTTGTGATTGTCACATCATCTGTATTCAATGTGTGTGCACCTGCACTTAGAGCCAAATAGTTCAAAGCCCAACCAAACCGAATGATAAGATATAATTGATAAAAAATGATTAATATAAAAAAAGATCATTCCGTAATTATATAACAATAAAACCAAACCACACACACACACACACACACACACACACACACACAGTTGTATGTGTGTGTGTGTGTATGTGTGTGACAATTTTTAGTCGATCTGAAGAAGTCTTGTTAATTTTAAGGCCATTGATGTGACTGTATCAGGCTGGAAATAAATTTATTATCTTAATATGACCAATAGTTGGTTTATTATTTAGAAAGAAAAGATATATATATATATATATAGATATATATATATATATAGATATATATATATATATAGATAGATATATATATATCTATAGATATATATATATAGATATATATATATATATATATATATATATATATATATATATAGATATATATATATATATAGATATATATATATATATAGATATATATATATATATCCGTATACTCTCTTTTTATGAATTATTGGCATTCTCCCAAGTTACTTCATCTACTTGTAAAATCTACATCAATAAAATGAGAAGTGCTTTGTGTAATGTTTCCCATCCTTTGGAAATGGAATCAGCAACCCGAGATCAAATCTAGTGCAATGATGGTTGCATTACACTTTGTGATAATGCCCTTGAGAAAGGCATGAATCTATCTTCTCACCCCAGGTATGGGTAAAAAGGTAGAGCAGACTGGGCTCTCTAGCAGCGGTGAAGCAGCCAGTCTAGGAAAAGAAAATCTGAATTCAAACCAGCTTTATTCTGCTTAAAACCTTACTTTATGTCATGTCCTGAATGGGATGGTAAATTAAATTCTTCAATAAAATTCCCTAAAATACCTATCCATTGGCCTAGTGGGTTGATTATTTACCAATGTCCCAGGACACATGGGTCCAATCTCAGGTTGGGTCATACCAAAAACTCAAAGGATGGTACTTGATGCTTCCTTGCTTAACACAGCATTAAAAGGTGGGGATCTAGGGTAAAGTGGAGCAATCCAGAGAATGGAGTAGAACCCTCCCATTCACCTCAGGTTGCTTTCGGGTCGCCCTCGACTATGGTTGCCAACTTTACTTTTATCAATCATTATACAATAGATTAACATGTTCTTAAATGAAGTGAACTTTAATAAAATACACTTAGATAATGTACATTGTATTAAAATACACCACAATAAAATGCATTTCAAATGCACTTAAATAAACTGAAATTAAATAATATGCAGTGCAGTAAAATATGCCTCAATAAAATGCCTTTCAAATGCATTTTATAAAATATACTTAGATAATATGCATTGCAGCAAAATATGCCACAATAAAATGCATTTCAAATGCATTTAAACAAACTGCAATCAAATAATATGCAGTGCAGTAAAATATGCCTCAATAAAATGTATTTCAAATGCATTTTATAAAATATACTTAGATAATATGCATCGATGCAAACAACATCACAATGAAATGCATTTCAAATACACTTAAATAAACTGCAATTAAATAATATGCATTGCTGTAGAATACGCCACAATAAAATGCATTTCAAATACACTTAAATAAACAGCAATTAAATAATATGCATTGCAGTAAGATATGACACAACACAATTCATTTCCAATGCTCTTAGATAAATTATATAACGATAAAATGCATTTCAAATGCACTTTGATAAAATAGACTTAGATAATATGCATTGCACTAAAATACACCACAATAAAATGCATTTCAAACGCACTTAAATAAAATACACTTAGATAATAGGAACTTTAATATGATACTCTTCAGTGCTCGGAAGATGTACTTAAATTCACTTGAACAGGTTTGGTTTAGTTTGTTTAATGGCATATCAACCTTCATAAGTTATTCAATACCAAAGTAATACTTGTAGAGGAACAGTAGTTGTACTATTGAATACATAGCTGGGGGGAATAGGAGGATTAGTACCTTTTTCAGGGGTATTTTTTGAAAGAAAACATAATGATGTAACTGGGGTTTGAACTTGCTTATTATAATGTCATAATCATACCAAGGAAACTCCTCCATTACTTGAATGAAATACACTTCATGAAAATGCACTTAATTAAAATGCACTTCAGTAGACATGAATAAAATGTACATAAGTGCAATGATAATTCAATAAGTTGAAATATTGCTTAAGGATTTGGCAATAGGATGCACTGTTTACATCTGCACCTTTTCCTAGAAAATCTATAGTGATGGGTCATTTCATGTCTCAGAAGACGTTCAGTATAACCTTCTTTACTGACAGCTGCATTCATAACTTTCTCTTTAGCTGAGAGTCAGTGTCCTTCTATAACATGCATTGTCTTTTTGGCTCAGGCTCATTGTATAAAACCCATCTTAGCTCTGTTCTAAACATTTTTTTTGTGTAAAACATGTTTCTCTGTACACATTACACATATTCTTCTGTGAATTTCACATGTTTTGCATTTTTCAACGAGTTAAAAATTGATGACAGATCTCTGTTCAAGCCTCGAGCATTATGTTTGCTTTGCAGCCATTTTGAATTGCCTGAAGACAAAAATATTTTTGTGAGATTAAAATAATTTTTACTATGAACCAATTCCAAACAATTCAGAGTTTATATTTATAGAAAAAATTCTGGAAAAAAAATCATGTTTTTTTTCCAAAAATGTCTCTCTACATTGAATGACCCTTGTAAAATGCTGTTCAAATTCACTCAAATAACAAGCTTTTAAATAAGTGGCTTCAAATAAAATATATGCAAATAAAATGCATATCAAATACACTTAAATAAAATGCTCTTCAACAAACTAGATTTAGAGTGTAATTAAAATGTAGAAAAAAATTTTCTTAAATGATTCATGTTATTCAAAACTAGTCGGATGATAGATAGATAGATAGATAGATAGGAAACTAGACTGATGTGAATAGACTGAAATAGATCGATAGATAGATAGATAGATAGGAAACTAGATTGATGTGAATAGATAGAGAGATAGATAGATAGATAGATAGGAAACTAGATTGATGTGAATAGACTGAGATAGATAGATAGATAGATAGATAGATAGATAGATCTGACTGTGGATAGATAGATAGATAGACAGACAAAAAAAACAAAAAACTGAGATAGATAGATAGATAGATAGATAGATAGATAGATAGATAGATAGATAAGATTTTCTCAAATAATTCAATTGGATTAGATTTTAATAAAATAAAAGTAAAAAGGGAAATATACTTGCTGAATTTTTTAGTTATTGTTTCAGCAAAAAGATTTTTATTTGTTAAACATTCTTACCTTATTTATCTATTTCTTTTGATCCTCAATTACTTTCTTTTAATTAATTGTGACTTTCTTTCTTTCTTTCTTTCTTTCTTTCTTTTTCTTTCTTTCTTTCTTTCTTTCTTTTGATTATCTATTTCTTTCTTTCTTTTGATCATCAATTTCTTTTTTTCTTTCTTTTTTTATTTTGATCATTAATTTCTTTCTTTTTTTCTTTCTTTCCTTCTTTTTTCATCTTTCTTTCTTTCTTTTTTTTCTCTCCTTTGATCATCAATTTCTTTCTTTCTGTTGATGATCCTTTTCTTTCTTTCTTTCTTTCTTTCTTTTTTTCTTTCTTTCTTTCTATACATAGTTGCCATTTTCTGTCTCTTTCAGGATTTTTGCTTTGTTCTGAATTCACAAAATGTTTTAAGAAAATCATTTTGAAGAAAAGCCAAGCATCACCTTTTTCTCTTGCATTGAATATTTTTTCTTCTGTTTCCAAATAAAGAGAGAATCAACTTTGTCAAAGTTTAACTGGAATGGCTTGTCAAAGGTGACATTCAAGAGGAGCTTGGGAGGCTTTTCAGAGACTTGATGCAGGAATTGTTTTTTAAGAAAAAGTTCCCAAAAGATGGACTGAATAAAAAAAACTTTGAAGGTAGAGAGAAGAATATTGAGTCCAAAAATAAAGTTGCATATAGAAAGAAAGAAAGAATAGAGTGAAGAAAGAGAAAGAGAGAAAATAGATAGAACAGTAGGAGGGGGAAAAGAAAGAAAAGTAGGAGCTGGAAAAGAAGGAAAGAAAGAAATTTGGGAGGAAAAGTAAAGAAAGACAGAAAGAAAGAACAGTCAGAGAAGAAAGAATGAATAAGAAAAAGAAAGAACAATGAAACAAGAATGAAAGAAATAATGAAAGAAAGTAGGAAATACAGATAGAAAAAGGAATGACCAGAGAGAAAAAAAGGACTGTAAAAGAGAAAGAAGAAAAAATGGCCGCTGTAGAAAGAAAAAAAAAGAAAGAACAGAGCCAGAAGAAAGAAAGAAAGAAAGAAAGAAAGAAAGAAAGAAAGAAATGATGATTTACAAAGAAAGAAAGAAAGAAAGAAAGAAAGAAAAAGCAATATTAGGAGAATGAAAGAGAGAATAGATGGCAGAGAAAGAAAAAAAGAAAAAAGAAAGAATAATGGTAAAGGGAAAATGAATGAAAAAAGATTTAGAAAAGAGGACGAAAGGAAAGAAAAAAACAAACAGAAAGAAAGAAAGAAAAAGAGAGAGAGAGAGAGAGAGAGAGAGAGAGAGAAAGAGAAAGAACAAATGGTAAGAGAAAGAAAGAATTGTGGAAAGAGAAGAGAACAACAGTAGTAGAAAGAAAGAAAGAAAGAAAGAAAGAAAGAAAGAAAGAAGGAAGAATGAGTGGTACTAGTAGAAAGAAAGAGAAAAATGAGAAGGTCAGACAAAGAAGAGAAAAGAAACAACAAAAACTCTATAAGGAAATACAAGTGATAGATAGTTTGTGGTGAATCTACTCTGATAGATGGATATATATATATATATATATATATATATAGAGAGAGAGAGAGAGAGAGAGAGAGAGAGAAAACATAAGTAGCCGTATATATAATTATGACTATTAGACATGATTAAAGAACAAATGTAAACAAATAAAAGAAAAAAACGTTTCGCAAGCATGTTACCATCCACAAAAAAATTGCAAATATAAAGGCAGAATAAAGAATCACAGAAGAAAAAAAGGGGAATATTTCCATAAGAATATGGAAAGATAAGAACAAAAAAAAGATAATAATAATAAGAATAGTAATGCCATAAGGACCAATCAAGCAGCAAAAAACAACACCATAAGGACCAATCATATTAAAAAAAAAACCATAAGGATCAATCATATCAAAGAATAGATAAGACAACACAGCAGATGTAGGTAATGTGGTGATAGAGATGAAACAATCAAACCTACATCATAAGTGATGCAGCAAACTAGCAAAGAAAGCATATGAGATTAGACATGACTGGGTGGGCAAGGTGATCTACTGGGAACTGTGCAAGAAATTTAGATTTGACCATATGAACAAATGGTATCTGTCCTAGAGTATGAGACACACAAACTCCTCCAGGATTTTGAGATACAAACGGATCACTTAATCTCAGCCAGATGACCAGACCTTGTAATAATCAACTAAAGAAAAGAGAACTTACAGAATTGTGGACTTTGCTGTGCTGGTTGACTACTGAGTAAAATTGAAAGAAAGCAAAAAGAACAATAAGTACCTTGGCCTTGCTAAAGAAATGAAAAAGCTGTGGAACATGAAAGTGCCGATTATACCAATTGTAATCGGTGCTCTTGGTGCAGTCGCCAAAGGATTGGTACAGGGACTGAAAGACTTGGAAACAGGATGAGTGGAGACCATCCTAACTACTGCATTATTAAGATTAGCCAGAATACTGAGAAGTGTCCAGGTACTTGAGGAGACTTGCTGTCACTCAAACTCCTGTGAGAAATGATTGGCTAACATGGACATGAAAAACTCAAAAGTGAGTAATGATAACAATAACAATACTATTATTATTATTGCTATGTATTTACTGACCCCTCCACATGGGCAGGATGTGACATGGTCAATTTTTAAGTGAAGTTAAACAGGTTTTAATTCAGAGTTTTCCTTCTCCTAGCCAAGGCTAGAGAACCCAGTCTGTCCTACTATTTATCCGTAGCTGGAGGGAAAATAATTGGATTCATACCTTTCTCAAGGATATTAGTGCTATGCAAAATGCAATCTGCCTCGTCCAGGATTTGAACTCATGTCACCATGTTCCTTTTCCACGACTATGATCATTACTTCATGAACACCTAATTATTATATTATCATTATTATTATTGTTTGGCCAGATGACAATGAAAATAAAATGTGCAGAACAATGGCCTTTACCATTCTGGTCGACCATAGGGAAAAACTGAAAGAAAGCTAAAAGAGAGATAAATACCAAGACCTTGCTAAAGAATTGGATAAACTATGGAATATGAAAATGATGGTGATACCGATTTTAATTGGTGTGTTCAGTACAATCACCAAAGTATTCAAAGAGGGAGTAGAGTAAAACCTATCCTTGCCACAGCAATACAGCAATTGGATACAATACTGAGACAGGTCCAGGAGAGACTTGCTTTCATTCAGACTTAAGAGAAAACTTGTCTGAAAAACTCACAGAAGTAATGTTAACAATAAACAATATACTAGGAAGAAAAAAGATGGAATGTCACAATAGCAAAGAAGAAGATGAAAAAGGAAGGAGAAAAGAAAAAGTCACAATTAATATGAATAAAAAAAGAGGAGGAAAATGAAGACAAAAGAAGGAATAAGTTATGATAGACACTAATAAGCAAAGAAGTAAAAGGAAGGATAAATGAAAAAGTTACTATAAATACTAACGAAGAAAGGGGAGGAAAAAAAACATGTAATAAGTCACAATAGACTCTCAAAAGTAAAGAAGAAAAAGCAAGGGAAAAGAAAAAGTCAAAATATATGCTAATGAAGAGGAAGAAAAAAAGATGGAATCAGTCACAATAGATTCTAATAAGCAAAGAAGAAAAAGGAATAAGAAAAGAAAAAGTCACAATAAATACTAATGAAGAAAGGGAGAGAGAAATTTAAAAAGGAAAAAGTCACAATAGACACTAATAAGCAAATGCAGAGGAAAAGAATACTAAAAGAAGGTGTCAGCTAAGTAGAAGAAAAATATGAGAAAGCTGTCATTACCATTGACAGAAGCAGCTGGCATCGTGCAAGTGACTTTTTTTACTGTAGGAATGCCGAGCATCAAATTGAAGAGGCTCTACTTGACGAGACATTACGAGCCTCATTTCGATGTCAGCAAAATGTAAATCAGAAATGGAAGGTGGTAGGTTGTAGAAAGAATAAAAAAAAAAACAAGTTGCTTGAAGAGGAAGGAAGAGTGGGGAAGAATGTATGGTAGTTGATCTTTATCGGTAAGTCATCATCAGTCTCTGTGTCAATCCTATGCTTGTTGGAGAGAGTCTTTGTTCTGGTTACCAAACTGCTCGTCATGGTAATTACATTTTCAGACTTCTTGGTTTTTAACTTTCACTTTTACTTTCATTTTAGATTTCTACCTGTCACTTTTACTTTTATTTTTATTTTAGTAAATACTTTCTCTTGGTTGTTTATATTTCTAATTTCTCATTCACCAATTATCGACTTTTTCAAAAATGATTTTCTTCATTCTTTTTTTCTACTTTTCAATTGCTTTTCCCCTTTCATCTTTTCTTTGCTTTCTATTATTTTTTTCTTTCCTATTTTGTCAGTAGTCTTGTTCTTTTTTTAACCTTTCTTCATTTCTCTTTTTTGTCTCCTTTTCTTTCTTTTTCTTCTTTTCTTTTACCCCTTTATAATTCTTTCTTTTTTCCTTCTCTTCCTTTTTCTCCTCTCTTCTAACTTCTTTCTTTTCTTCTTTGTTATCTCTCCTATTTTTTTCTTCATTTTACCTATCTTCTTTTTATTCTTTCTTTCTTTCACTTCCTTATGGTTTCTCTCTTTTTTCTTCTTACTTTTCTTTCCTTTGATTTTCGTATATTTTTTCAACCCTGCCAGCAGAGGTAGACTTATACAATAGGATTTAAATCCAAACAATTAACCATTTGGTGGTTATAATTTGGATTTTATCCCTGTCATATAAGTTGACCCCTAATTTGAAGAGATTTTTTCTGGCTTAAAAGGTCAGCTTATATTCTGCAATTTATTGTATTATTAGTTACTTGAAGCCATACAATTAATAGCAAATATAACTGTGCAAACAAATGATTATTATTAAAAAGGATTAGTTCTTTTAAGCTATATAATTGTGTAAAAAAGAAATGTACAGGAACATTGAAAATATAGTTATAATTACAATTAAACATTTGGGTTTATTCAAATTTCAGCTTTAAATAACTCATAAGGAGTTGACATGCCATTAGGTAGATAAGCAAACCAACTAATCCTCATCTTTTTTAGTTGTCATTATTATTCAGTCTTTTCCATTTCTTTTTTCCATTAATGTTTGTAAACCATTGGTTTGGTGTAACTTGGTTTAATTTGGTTTGGTTTGGTTTGGTTTGGCTTGGTTTGGTTTAATTTGGCATTGTTTGATTTGGCTTCGTTTGATTTGGCTTGGCTTAGTTTGGTTTGGTTTAGTTTGGTTTGGTTTAATTTGGCTGGGTTTGGTTGGGCTTGTTTTGGTTTAATTTGCCTTGGTTTAGTTTGGTTTGGCTTGGTTAGGTTTGGTTTGGCTTGGTTTGGTTTGATTTTGCTTGGTTTGGTTTGGTTTGGTTTGGCTTGGTTTGGTTTGCTTTGGCTTAGTTTGATTGGGCTTGTTTTGGTTTAACTTGCCTTGGTTTGGTTTGGTTTGGTTTGGTTTGATTTTGCTTGGTTTGGTTTGGTTTGGTTTATCTAATGTTATACCAACTCCTTATAGTGTGCATTTATTATACCTGCTGCACATGACTTTCAATTGGTATGCAACCCCCAAATTAAAATGACCTCCTGTCAAGTCCAATCTGATGGAAGGTATGGTAAATTTAATCAAAACCTTATGGGTTATTTAAACTAAGATTTGATTTATTTGTAAATGTTAGATAATTATCACAACTATTTATATTTGGTTTCTTCTTTCTTTTCTTTGTTCTTTAATAGCATATCAGCCTTCATAGATAATTTAATGCCTAAAGCATCTTTCTAGAAGAACTGTAGTGGTACTATTTAACCCATAGATGGGAGGATAAGTGGGTTCATACCTTTCCCAAAGGTATTTGTCCAAAAGTGAATGCAGTAGCTTGACTGGAGTTTGAACTTGCTTACTACGATTCTGCAGGCCAGTTATTTAACCATTACACCATGAGGACACCTACAATTTATATTTGGTTTGGTTTGGTTTGGTTTTTTAATTGCACATCAACCCCTTATGGATTATTTAATGCCAAAATTTCATTCATTTATTTGATTGTGATCATAAGTATTTATGTTTTCAACATTCTGTTGATTTAATTTTCTTAGTCACACTTTTTTGTTGATAAAATCAATCATTTGTTAGTACACAGTTATATTGTTTCAAGTATTCCTATTCAATACTAATAACTTGCAAACAGTCATACTGTTTCAAGTAATTATTATGATTTGATAATAACAATCATTTGTTTGCATATAGTTTTGTAGCAGAAATAACTTCGTATTTTTGTTTGGCGTGTAAATTAATTTGACCGTTATGGTCGTCGCATATTTTCACCCAATGAGGATGACTTATCCTATTCAGCCAGGACCATTTTCCCGGGCAATTTAAAAATGGTGAAAGCCCACCAAACTATTTCTTCCTCAGAATATTTCGAGCAGGATGGACGTACTTTCTGTCCACTCCCTTTATAACAGCAGAATCACAATACCATGAGGAAAGCTGTCTAATTTGTGGACATTTGAGTCTACCCTCCTAGACCAAGGGTTCTCAGTTAAACATGAATTAGATGCATTTAATCCGCCACTTACAGGAACACTTTTATGTTGCCTCTAGCTTTTGCTATGTCTACAAGATGTGTAATTCTGCTTAGACATTCAGCTACTTCATTCCTGGACGATCTTTTCAGGAGACCTTCATGCCTCGCTCCTACAGCAACCAGGACTACACATTTATGGGTGACTACATCATTCCTGTCCTTAAACAGCAAACACGACTTTTGCTACATCTACAGTGAAGCGTATCGTGCTCAGTCAACCAGCCACTTCAATTCTGCTTATCTATTTTGGTGACCTTTATTCCTCACTCCAAAATCTATAGGACTACCATCTACTGGCAACACGCCAAATGCCTGCTCAACCCTCTTATACCTGTTTTCCTTCTCACTACGACGACCAGCGCAAAGGCTAACTTTCAACTCAAGCCTTTATTAAACTTCTAAAATTGAAAACCTTATGGCATCTTCGTTCTTCTCTTTTATTTATCTTCTAACATAATGAGGAGGTAACATAACCTCGTACCATCATAGTTTTATAGTTTCAAGCATTGCTATTGAATGCATTAATAATTTTTAAAACAGATCTTTTTTACCCATAGAGAGAACCCTAACATTGTTAAAGTGACCTGCTAGTTATGGCAATAGAGGTGTCCACCTTATTTCCCAGAAATACAGCCTCACAACTGAATGCAGTTTAGTGTCATAGCTAAGACAACCTTTTTTAGGAGGGAAGTTTATTACCCCATTGCTGAAGATGCAGTGTATATTTGACTCTGCCAACAGGGTAATGTTAACTATTAATTCCCCTTCCTTTCCTCCCAATTCTTTTCTCTAATTTTTCTTCTCTTCCTTCCAATTATTTTCCACCTTATTCTAATTTTTCTCCTACTTTTTTCAATTTCCTCTATTTCCAATTTTTCTACACTCATTTTAAATATTCTCCTCTCCATCAATTTGTTGTTGTTGTTGTTCTTCTTCTTCTTTTTCTTCATTACTCCTTCTTATGCAAATTATATTCTCTACCTATTTTTTCTCCTTTTTTTCCCCCAATTTTCTTTCTTTTTCAATTAAGCCTTCTCTTTCTTTTATTCTTTCAATCATTTTCTTTTTCAGCTTCTTTTTTTTCCCAATTTTTTTTCTCATAATCGTCAGCCATCTCTTCCTGCTTCTTCTTCCAATTACCCCTACCCATGTTTAATTTCTTCTCCTCCTCCTTTCAATTCTTCTCATCCCATTCCTTTTACCCCTTTCAATTATCCTTTCAATTCTTTTCTCCTCCTTCCAGTTCTCCTCCTTCTTTCAATTATTCTTCTACTCCTCCTAATTTCTCTCTCTCTCTCTCTCATTACAGTTCTTCTTCTTTCAATTTCTCTTTGTTCCATTTTCTTTTCTTCTTCCGATTCTCTTTATTCCATTTCCACTCCTCTTCTTTCCAATTCTGTCTCTACTAATTCTCCTCTTCCCTCATCTCCTTTTATCTTCCTGTGAGCTATCTTCCACCTCCTTCTAATTCTCCTCCTAACTATTTTCCTCTTCCTCCCTCTCTCAATTCTTTTCCTCCATTTCCTTTCTGTTCTCTTCCAGTCAGTTTCCCTCAGCCTTCTTCCAATTCTCTTCTTTCCATTTCTCCTCCTCCTTCCATTTATCTTCCAATCCATTTTCCTTCTCTTCCTTTCAGTTCTTCTCCTCCTCCTTTTACCTTCATTCTCTTCATATGATTTCAATCTCGTACTCTCTTCTTCCTCTCTATCTATTCCTTTCTTTCTTTATTCATTTATTCATTCATGTTTTCCAGTCTTGTTTTCAATTGTTCCATTCTGCTTGTGTTACTCCACCTCCACCACAAAAAAAACAACAACCTGAGAACAGGTGCAAAACTGATGAAATATGTGCATTGCCTGCATCACTGACTTGTCACATTCTTTTTGCTCTGATGCAAGACAAATATTTCTCTTCTTTTTTTTTTTCATTTATGTCATCTAAGAGATATTCACCAACATTGAAACCAAAGCAACAATACCTGATACACAACTAAGATGGGAAAATTTGAAAGTTCTTTTTGTTGGTGGGCGAAAAGATAAACATACGTAGATTAACAACGAACTCAGATGACAATGTTTTTCATAACCAACTGAATGTGGAACATTTCAAGTGCATGGTTGGTGAGGCTAATTAAACTATATAACAAAATTTGTACTATTTGCATTTCTGGGCACAAAGTATTTTTTCCCAATTGCTTATGCCGAAATGGAAAAGACAGATTTTTTTCTTCAGACATTTCTTTTGTGACTTGAATAATGAAATTTTAAAATTCACCCATTTTCCAGAATATTCCAGGTGGATTCATTGCTGAGTAGTTGATGGAGAATTTCCAAGAACATTCTTGTTCGTTTTTGTATAATTTTAGTATAATTTTTTCTTCATGTTATTTGATTTAGAACTTATATAAATTTAGAACGTGAAGATTTGCCTCTTTTTAAATGGAAAATAGCTTAATTCATGAATTTCATTATTCAGTACACAAAAGTAAAGTTTGAAGTGAATAGTGTTCAATTTCTATACTTTTACAACATAAGCAACTCGGAAAGGACATATATTATCCAGTAGACACTCATTATATAGAGATTATCTTTGTAGGAAATGGACACGGCAACCCAGTGTCAAATCCTGGGTGAGTTTGTTAGAGTTTTAGTTAGTGCTAATACTCTTGAGAAAGGTATGCATCCAACTATTTGCCTTCCACCTATGGGTAAATAGTAGGGCAGACTGAGCTCTTTAACCTTGTTTTGGCAACTGATCTAGGAGAAGGAAAACTTTGAATTCAAATCTTTTAAATTCCTCTTAAAAATTACCTTGTGTCACATCCTGCTTGAGTAGACAGATTGAATAAATATATATATATATAAAATTAACTTAAATCGCAAGTCGGAAATCTTCTACTAAAGTTTCACCTTATCGGATCATCAGAAAGTCTAACCCCAACAGTTGGGGTTAGACTTCCTGATGATCCAATTAGGTGAAACTTTAGTAGAAGATTTCCGACTCGCGATTTAAGTTAATTTTATAATTGGCTCCACTCGTGTTGAGCACTCTTGTAATTGTAGCATGGCAGGATTCGCGGAAGGTTTTAGTTTTCTTTTGACCAACTGACTGCGTATCACTTGATTTTTTTCAAGGGGTCTGACGAGGTTGGCCTTTTCTTTCTTTTTGACCTATAATATTTTTTCTTTTTCCCCTGAGCGGTGATTCGAGATACTTTTATCTCTTGTTCTTGATGGGTTTTTTTTCTTTTTTTTTCTGGTACCGTGAATGCTGGTACATATTAGATTAGTATATATATATATATATAATCCAGGAACAAAATTAGTCTTACATACTTTTATTGCATATTTCTCTAAAGGAGTAATTCAAAGTAGAGCTTACTTGTAAAATACTTAATAAAGAACACATATAAGCTGACACATTTGTTTATATCAAAACGCATTCATTTGTGTGCACGCTTACACATATACATTGACACACATATATACACACATACATTAACAGCCACACACATACACACATACACTCAGGGGGTGTCTTCATAGACAGCAACATTGCTGTAAGCGAGTTTGAACTCCAGTTGCACAGGGGGTGTCCTCGTGGTGTAATGGTTAAAGCGATGGACTGCGGAATCGTAGTACGCGAGTTTGTTCTCCAGTCATGCTATTATGTTCACTTTTGGGCAAATACCCTTGGGAAAGGTATGAACCCCCTTATCCTCCCAGCTATGGGTTAAATAGTACTGTTCTTCTCGGAGAATGGCTTTGGCATTAAATAACCTAAAAAGAGTTGATATGCCATTAAAAAAAGAAACCAAACCAAACCAATCCAGTTGCACAATTACATTCACTTTAGACTAATGCCCTTGGAAAAGGTGTGAACCCCCTTATTCTCCTCAGTAAAGGGTTAAATAGTACTAATATTTTTCTACTACAAGGATGGATTCGGCTTCAAGTAAACCATTCAATTTAGTATGCCATTAAAAAGCAAAAAAAGTAAACACATACACACACAGAGATATGCATATACACACGCATACATTCGTAAACACAGATACAAAAAGATACAAGCAAGCACTCACATATATACACATATGTATAAACATACATAGCCCAGTCAGCTCAGACTGTAGAATACATCAACAGCATCTTTATAGAGAGGTAAGACTTCCCCAATGACAGTCCAGGATATGACATTAAGTAATCTAATAGTGAGGCTCCAATAATGCTGGAGCTTTGAGGAATGGGAAGTACTCCTTCATTATCATCATTCCCAGATCCACTCTGGCTCGGACTGGTAGCACCTGATAGGGCCTTATCTGTTGGTCAAATAGAACTGTTTGACATTAAACTGTATCCAAATGAATGATTTATCCTCAACTGAATCAATAGTAAGAGAACTGTTTGATCATTCCACTGTGTATCTACAAAAAAGTGTTTACAAATCATATATTTAATATATATCTAAAAACAGGATTTGGCATTAAATAACCAACAATTGTTGATATGCCATAAAACTAAATCAACCAAAGAGAATTGCTGCTTCTGATAGAGCCCTATCTATGCATTAAATAGAACTAACTGCATACTTATGCTAAACTGAATTGTCTGAATTAGAACTGTTTGACTAAACTGAATAGCTTGAAATAGAAATGTTTTTGACAATTAAACTGTACTTACATTTAAACTGTATGCTTATTCTAAGCTGAATTTTTTTCAATGAAACTGTTTTTGACATTTAACTGTGTGTAAAGAAAATCTATACTTATACTAAACTGAATTAGCTGAATTAGAACTGTTTGAATAAACTGAGTTGCTTGAAATAGAAATGTTTTGGACAACCAAGCAGTTTACTCAAGCTAAACTGAATAGTTTGAAATAGAACTGGCTATTTGCATAGAAATGGATTTGGTGTTAAATAACCCACAAATGGTTGATATGCCATAAAACTCAAACCAACCAACCAACCAACCAACCAACCCAAAGAAAAACAAGCATACACACATATGCACGTATACACCCATAAATAAAGATAGACACAGATACACACACATATACATAAGAACTCACAAACACATACATACAAACCTACATCATGGTGTAATGATTATAGTTGAAAGAAATGGACATAGCAAACTGAATCCAAATCTTGGATAAGTCCCTTTGCATTTCCCATAGCACTAATGCCCTTGGAAAAAATATGAATCCTGCTATTCTCCTCCCAGCTAAGAGTAAAATAGAAGAGCAGACTGAACACTTTTGCCTTGGTATGTGTTTGGACCATTAAAGGGTCTGGAAGAATAATACAACTCGGGTTTGCGTGGAGTAAAGTATATTAACAAAGTATAATACAACATATGTACAAAGTCAGTCCAACTGCCAATTGTTCACTGGGAATAAGTACAGACTCTGGTATTAATAGTCACGGAAGAGTCCATTACCGACTGCAGGTTGGGTACCATAACAGTATGGAAAAGGAAAACTCTTAATTTAAACCTTTTGAACTCCGCTTTAAAAATTGACCTTTAGTTGCATCCAACTTCTGTCGGGGGTGGTTTGTATTTAAGGAGGTATCTGTAGTGAAACTTATTGTCGTAAGAAAAAGACGCAGAGATACGAGTTCAAATCCTGGATGAGGCTGATTGCATTTCATACAGTACTAATACCTTTTGAAAAGGTGTGAATCCAATTGTTCTCCCTCCAGCTGTGAGTAAATAGTTGGGCAATTGGACTTTTCAACCTTCGTATGCAACCAATCTAGGAGAAGGAAAACTTTGAATTCAAAGCGGTTAAACAGTGCATAAAAAACTGACCTTGTGTCACATCCCACTTGTTAGGAGGGCTTTGTAAATACATATACTCAAACCTACATATATATATGGACTAATAATCACTGAGACACACAGATATACACACATATACACATGCACACACATACATACACATAAATACATGCAGATACCCACTCCCAAATTTTCTTGGGAGTGGAGTGTATTCATTTTACACAAATGTGTTCTTATCTTTAGAAATGTCATGAGAAAAATACAAAAAGATGAAAAGAAAAATAAGCCTAAACTAAATTAGTTTTGAGAACAATTTTGGCCATTGAGTCAAGCATGGCTTATATATATATATATATATATATATATGTATATTAAAGCTTTTAGGTTTTTTATAGCATTGCCAAAATTACGTAAACATATGATTTGTTTAAACTGAGATACTGATGATATCAAATTAATCTAAAACAGAACACTATCAACGGAAATAGAATATTATCAAAAAAGAATAGAATATTTAAAAACAACAAAAAAATATAATATTAAAAAAAACAAAAAAAAGAACTAAAGGTATTTCAAAACATTGTTGCTATTTTCAAAGTCAATTCTATTAATTCCATTTCTTTTCGTTTTTATGTGTAGGGCTTCTAGGATTTCTAGTTGTGGCATATTAATTTTGTACACTATTATAACTCTGTTTTCAATGAGAATTTTTCGAAATTTAGATTTGGGAATAGAGTGGCTTTTAAGATGTAGGGCTATGGAGCTAGAATAATGAAGGTGCATATATATATATATATATATATAATAACTAGTCAGTGACCAAAGACAGTGGTTGTGGATTATTTTTTTTTATAGAATATATGAAGAATATATAAATCTACGTGAGTGCTCAATGTGTGGCTATTGTTATTCCCTTATTCATTTGCTGGGATATAAAAAATTCACATTCAGAGTCTATATAGAGTAATCAGATGGAGACTCAAACTTGGTTAATTTGTCATTGTCAGTTTATTTCAGCGGAGAATACTACTATACTCTCTGTCTCGTCAGGTGATTTTTTACATGGCGAGAAAAGCATATAAAAAGTCATCAGACGAGACGGAGACTATAGTAAAATTCTCCGCCGAAATAAATTTATAATGACGAATTAACCAAGTTTAAGTCTCCATCTGATTACATTTTATATATATATATATCTATATATGTTTGTGATGACGCTAGGAATAAAGGATTTTGGGCTCAATCTATATTGATCCATTAAAAATTGTCTCCGAACAAATCATTTGTTCTTGGCTTTGGTTTGACGAATTATCCAGACACAAACCATGATGAATAATAATTTTAATTCACTAGATTGTATTTTCATGCCTTGAAAATGATAGCACCTGAGAGGTTCCTACCAATGGGCCAAACAGAACTATTCAGCAGTTAAATTGTGAAAACAAATGACATGATAAATTGAATTGATAGAAATAGAACTGTTTTATCATTTAACTGTGTGTAAACAAATGACTGATGTTTAATTGAATTGTTTATGATATACAGCGTACTTGTAACTATCTAACTTTGCTGACTTATACTAAATTGAATTTTTAGAAATAGAACTGTTTAAACATTTAACTGTGTGTATCTAAAAAATATGTTTACAAATCAAATTTCTGGTATATATGTAAAAACAGGATTTGGCATTGAATAAGCAATAGTGGTTGATATGCCATAAAACCAAAGAAAACCAAACCAATCAAAAGATTTGAGCCCTAGCAAAGTTCTGTGTGTCTGTTTGTGTATAAGGGGCTGATTCAGGCACTGAGCAGTTAGCATCAAAGATTCTAGAGGTGACAGAAACATTTGTATAGAAAAATAAAACAGATGAGAACAAAATAACTGCTTGGTATTTGTTGAATGGTCAGTTGTCAAGTATCATGTGTGCAAACCTACTGGGGCAGAGATTTATAGATTATACAGACTATAGATGATATTGTAAATCAATGATCGAATTGACTTTTACCAGCTTTTACTTTTCCGTACATTGGCATAATGGTTAGAGTGTTCGCCAATGGCTGGGACACCTGGTTTCAATCCCAGGTCGAGCCATACCAAAGACGCAAAATATGGTACTTGATGCTTTCTTGCTTAACCCTCAGCATTATAAGGTAAGGATCAAGGGTAAAGTGGAGCAATCCAGGGAAAGGAGTTATGCCCACCCCTACACCTTGGTGTAGAAGCTATTGAAAAGTGAGCCTTCGGGTCACCCTTGACTATGGTCGCCAATTTACTTTTCTATCATTTTAATCTCCAATTTCATAGACATGTAAGAACATTTTGGAAATGAAAAGTTTTGATTATAACCAGTGCTTTTGTTTGTAGCAAAGATAATTATTGTTTAAGGTGTTAATATTTCACATAATATCTTTTATGAATTGTCAACAGATTTTTTTCAAGACTGTCTAAACTCAACAGAGAAAAGATAATCTTTGTAGGCTAAAACCTCGACAAGAAAACATACATACATTTTACCCAATGTAAATTTAGTGACACCATTGGAATGAAAATAATTCTGTTAAAGCATAACTGGGCCATTGGCCTAATGAGGAGAGTGTTCGCCAATGGTCCGAGAGACTGGGGTTCAATCCCAGGTTGAGTCATACCAAAGATTCAAAAAATGGTACTTGATGTCGTCTTGTATTATAAGGTTTGGATCAAGAGCAAAGTGGAGCAATTCTGGGAATGGAGTAGCGCCCTCCCTTATACCTTGGTTTAGTAGCTATTGAAAAGGGAGCCTTCAGGTCACACTTGACTAAAGTCGCCAACAATTGGTCAAAGATGTTCAAGCCTGAGTTATCTCGCCAGATAGTTGTAAATACTTAGTTATGTCCCTTGTCTTTGTAGTAGACTTTTATGTTGTAATAAAGATGTTTGATGGGCTTTGCATGTATTCTCTGACTTAATATGAAGTTGTAAAGAAAACAAAAGAATCTATTAAGGGATTAAAAGAACATTCAACTCAGATTAAGCAATGTCCCAGTGTTTTAATCAACATAATATAATTTTCTTAACAGAGGTAAACCTCGGAAATTAGCATACCAGTTCATATACTTCAGGAACAGCATCTCATTTACTGAAAGCTATGTCCGTATACACTTATGTAAAGCATAGTTTGTTATGGGCAGATTACCAAAAGACGTAGAAATCAGATCTATCCCATAAAATAAAATTAAGATTCTTCCAAGCTGTAGCTATATCAGTATTACTGTATAGTTGCACCTCCTAGATTCATACTAAATGCTTCGCAAAAAAAGCTAGATGGGGTTGACCCAAGAATGCTGTGTGGTGTTATGAACAAATCTTAGAAGCAGTAACCCGTAAAACAACACCTGGATGGCCACTTATCATCTATCTCATAAACTATTCAAGTAGGATGCACCAGACATACTATTGGAAAACTTAGATTTGGCTTAGATAGATACATTTCCAAAACAGAGGGTAGAGTGTTCGCCAATGGTCCGGGAGACATGGGTTCAATTCCAGGTTGCGTCATACCAAAAACTTTAAAAATAGTACTTGATACCTCCTTGCCTAACACTCAGCAATATAAGGTATGTATCAAGGGTAAAGTGGAGCAATCCAGGGAAAGGAGTAGCGCCCTCTCCTACACCTAGGTGTATTAGCTGTTGAAAAGGGGGCCTTCTGGTCACTCTCGACAACGGTTGCCAACTTTTTATACATAAGTAAAGGTTTCTACAGAATCTCCGCTGCTTTTTGTCTTTTTAGGATGAAATATTTTCTTTCATTAGATCAGTTGACGTTTATAGCACATAATAAAGGGTGGATTTGGAATAGAAATACGGCCAATGCAAGATTCCTGAAACAATGTCAAGGAAATCAGGGTCAAGAAACCGTTATCACAATAATGAAGCTATACTAATCTCTCTCTCTCTCTCTATATATATATATATATATATGTATGTATGTATGTATGTATGATTGTATCTATCCATCTATCTATCTCAACATGTTCATATCTATCTATCGATTTCAATATTTTCATATCTATCTATCTATCCATCAATTTTGGGGGTAGTCTCTGTGGCGTGATGGTTAAAAAGCTAGACTGCGACTATGGAGAAAGAAATTTGTCACTGCATGTCTCTTCATATCTACTGTTTCTCTCTCTCCCTGTTTCTCTCACTCTATATAAATATATATATATATAATGTCTGTTTGTTCATATCTATCTATCAAACAATCTATCTATCTCAATCCATTCATATCTATCTATCTATCTATTTAAGTCTGTTCATCACTAGAGACTAAGTGGTGAGTATATTCAACAAGGTTATAGGACTTTACACTCCTATAAATTATTTTGGGCGGTATGCCACTTGTTCCTACAAAGATGGTGGACGCTCAATATTCAGTCTCGGGAAACCATTGGCCAGGAGGACCATGTGACATGCTTAAAACTATGTCGGTGCATAAATTCAAGTCCTGCGTTTTTGAGCCACCTACAAGAAGCGTATTTTCTATAAATACGTCGTCTTCAAACACCCTTGTTCTCTTTTACGAAATTTCTTCGCAGCAGCAACACACTCCCTTCAGCGTGAATCAACAGGAGAGAAAAGCAACACTATGGATGGGCCTCGCAGACATTCATATACAATGACTATGAGACGCTTTCCAGTCTCAGTGAAACTGCCCGTTTCTAACCATAAAAAAGGACATTTTAACATGTAATTCTTTTGTAGCTTAGTTGTGTTAGACACACACACACTCACACATCTACACACACTGTCATTTTGTTAGTAGAGTTAGTAATTTCTTTTATGTATCAATGTAAGTTTTATTGTTATAGTATATAAATTTGTTTTTGTTCGTCGCCTTGTTTTAAATGTTCATTTTGTCCACGCTGTTGCATATTCTTTACTCCTTCATTTATTCATATGCTTTGTTCATTCACTATCTTTATCCATGTGCTTATTCTACCTTAATTCTAAACTAAAACATTAAACTTGTGGGGAAGCATGAATATTAAACCTTATTCTAAATATCTAAACTCAACATCAAAATAGTCGGGGACCATTAATAGCAAAAATTCATTCACTCCTCCTACAAGGTAAATAGTAAAATGCTAATCATTTGATTAGGAAAATTTAATAAACTAATGCAATCAAACAAAATAGTAAACCATATTTTAGACATAGTATCCGAATTCATTTCGATCTATATCTGCTTGCAAAGGTATACATGTATTTCTTACCCCTGTCTCTTACACCATCTCTATCTGTCTGTCTGTCTCTCTGTCAATATATATATATATATATATATATATATATATGTGTGTGTGTGTGTGTGTGTGTGTGTGTGTGTGAAGGTCATTCAATAAATAAGGAGTTAGAAGCACTGATTACATTTGCACCTTTTTCAAGGAACTCAATAGTGATGGATTCTTTCATGTCTTAAAAGACTGTCAGCATGACCTCCTTTAATGACTGTTGCACCCTGAGCTTTTTCTTTACCTGAGAGTCAGAGTGTTTCCACAACATAGACTATTTTTGATTCATGCTTGTAGAGCCAAACAATGATTTTTTTTTTACTCATGCTTCTCTGTACATGTCACTCATTCGTCAGTAAATTTCACATAGTTTACATTTCTCAGCCACCAAAACTTTGATAAAAGACCTCTGTTCAAGCCTACTGTATACTGATTTTCATCTGAATGGCATATATATTATATATATTAATTATGTCCGATATATGAATATATAAATATAAACATATATATATATATATATATATATTAACTATACATGTATTTAAATAATTTTTACTATTAATCAATTCCAAACAATACAGAGTTTATATTTATGCAATAATAAAAAAAAAATGATTTTGTATTTTTTAAAAATATGCCCCTTATCTATTAAATGAGGATCATATATATATATATATATATATATATATATATCATCATCATCATCATGTTGTGCCACAGGCACAGATATCCTTGACCCTCTCTCGCCACTTCTCATTATCGTTCATTGCCTCTGGCAGGTCTTCAGGGCAGCATCCCGTATCCTCACATAGCTGCTGGATGTATGTTCAAGCTGGTCGTCCTGCTTTTGCCAAGCCATATGTGGGGGTCCATAGGAGTACATCACTTATGAGCTTGTCCCTGCTTCTTCAGCAGTGACCTGCATGTCTGGTTCGTCTAGCTTGGATAGTTTTCATGATGGGAGGCAGGTGGTCGTATAGTTGGTGCCTTGTGGGGTGTTGCCTCCAGGACTTGTTCACTATTGCTGGCAACATTCTTGTGTAATTGCCGTCTAGCTTCTTCTCCTGCTGTTTAGCTAGCGTCCACGTAGTGCATCCCGACAGCAGTATCGATATGACTGCTGTTTGGAAGAAACTGCGTTTCATTTTATCGGTCAGGTCTGACTTTTGATCGATAGCCTATTGATAGCTGTCCATGCCTTCGTTAGCCGTGTGTTGATGTCCTTTTCTGTTGATGATACGCTGCTTCAAAGTAAAAAAGGACTGTGAATATCCAAAGAATGAGTGCTCAATGCATGGCTATTTAATACAAAATATACCTGCCGAGCAAAATATTTTTTGGGGTTAAAATACTAGAAAATTAGAAATGGTTTTCTATAATAAGCTCAGCAGAATTACAATTCTAAATAGTTTGGTAATGAATGATACACAATAATATATGTTTTGATTATATGATTATTATTTAACTAAAAGGAATACTCTGAATTTCAAACCAAGTGCTAGAGTCTCCAAGACTATAAAATGTCTTCAATCTCATTTTGGCATCTCTAGAGATAGTACTGATGTCAAGTTATATTGCCATTTGGCATTCCTTTGGACAATATTAGTATCATGGAGAGGAAAGGCTTGCTGCATGGGAACATTCCAGTTTTTCATATAACTTTTCCCAGACCCCTGCCAAGATCTAAGAGAAGTTCCCTGGCCTCTTCAGACAGCTGGTTGTCAATTATATATATACATATGAGGCCTATTCAATAAATAAATAACATTTTTTCACTGTGAAAGGACTTTATATATATATATATATATATAAATTGTAATTCTGTAATCAAGAAAATAAAGTTCAGTTGGAATTTTTGTACAGGACTGTACTTATTTTAGATTGCTACATATTCATTTGGTGACAGAGTTTCAATGTTGCATATTGACCCTCGACCAAGCCGTCAATCAAGAGATGCACCTGTGTAAATAAGCGGAAGAAACAGGTGCATCCGGTCGAGGATGTTGGAATATCACCTTGACCTGTGGACGTGGTTGAATTTGATGCAGATGCGTACACCCACAGGAAGCAGGTGGGTGTCAAACAATTATATAACCAGGTGCCACAGATGGTTTGAGTCAGTTTGAAGGTGCAGAGAGTTTGAGTTGCAGTCGCAGTTGGTGATAGGATACCCACGGAGTGAGAACCAGCTCCAGACAGAGGGTGTAGGCCCTCAGGACCCACGGTTGAGTAGCCCAGCAGAATGAGGAAGAAGTGCTGCTATGGTCAGAAGAACTTTGGTTCAATATGTAGCAGTCTGTCTCCGTCTCCAACTCACCTCTCACACACAAAGAACATCAACCCTTTCAAATAAAGTGTGAGAGGTATATTTTTATAAAGAAGTGTGTTCGTTCGTTCATTGAAGTTCGTCATTATGTTTCTGCTTACATCTGCATGTATATGAGTATACAACATCAATACTGTTAGTTGGTTAGTTGTTTGGGTTTTATGGCATATCAACCTTTGTAGATTATTTAATGCTGAAACGATTTTTATGCAAATATTCAGTTCTATTTCAAATAATTCAGTTTAACATAAGTACACAGTTCAATTGTCAAAAAAAATTTCTATTTCAAGCTATTCAGTTTAGACAAACAGTTCTAATTTAAACAATTCAGTTTGTCACTAGTACGCAGTTTAGTTCTATTTAACTTGTAGATTGGGCCCTATCAGGTGCTACCACTCAGGGGCAGAATGGACCTGGGGTGATGGCAGTAAAGGTGTACTCTGCATTCCCCCGAAGCTCCAGCATTACTGGAACCTCACCATCAGATTCTTTAGTATCATATCGAGGCACTCGTTGGGGGTGGGGTCTTACCCCTCTGCAGAGAAGCAGTCAGTGTAATCTACAGTCTCAGGTGACTGAGCAATTTCAGTCCTGTAGAGTTTGGCAATCAATAATATCTGATAATATCAGTTTTGATTGTATTATGATCAATAACACTTGCAGAATAATGATGATATAGTTGCAATAAGAAATATAATCCAGGAGGTGCCCGTGGTGTAATGGTTATCATCATAAGAAATGGACACGGTGACACGAGTTCAAATCCTGGACGAGACTGATTGCATTTCACTTAGCACTAATACCCTTGGGAAAGGTATGAATCCAATTATTCTCCCTTCAGCTATGGGTAAATAGTTGGGCAGACTAGGTTCTTCAGCCTTGGTGAGGCAACTAGTCTAGGAGAAGGAAAACTCTAAATTCAAACCTGTTAAACTCCACTTAAAAATTGACCTTGTGTCATATCCTGCCTGAGTGGAGCGGGTGGTAAATATAAAAAAGAAATATCATCCAGTATTACTTACTAAGCTAAAGATACCAGGATTTGTAAATGTTTTATAATAAAATTAGAATTAGTATATATATATATATACATATATACTCATTTGGGTTTTAAAATGTTCTACAGGAAATAATAATAATAATAATAATGCAAACCAACTTAAAATGAGACATGAGTTGGTGGGCAAGGTGATCCACTGAGAATTCTGAAAGAAATTTAAATTTGACCATATGAAAAAGTGTTATATGCACAACCCAGAATCAATCCTTGAAAATGAGACACATAAAGTTCTTTGGGATTTTGGGATACGAACAGATCACCTAATCTTGACAAGACAGCTAGACCTCCTGATACTCAACATAAAAAAGAGAACCTGCTGAACAGTTGACGTGGGTAGGGTGTTTGCCAAAGACCTGGGACACCTGGGGTTCAATCCTAGATTGAGTCATACCAAACACTCATAAATGGTACTTGACCACTCCTAACACTCAGCATTATAAGATATGGATCAAGGGTAAAGTAGAGCAATTCAAATAAAAGACTAGTGCCCTTCCCTACACCTTGGTGTAGTAGCTATTGAAAAGGGAGCCTTTGGGTCCCCTTTGACTACGGTTGCCAAACTTTACTTTTACTTATATATAGTAAAGTTCTGGTATCTTTAGTTCAGAAGAAAATTAGTTTGGTTTGGTTTGTTGGGTTTTATGGCATATCAACCTTTGTATGTTATTTAATGCCAAATCCATTTTTTTATGTAAATTATCAGTTTCATTAAAAACAATTCCGTTTAGCATGAGTACACAGTTTAATTGTCAAAAACATTCCTATTTCAAACTATTCAATCAGTTATAGATAACAATTCAGTTTAGTGCAAGTACAGTTTCAACGTCAAAAAACAGTTCTGTTTGAAATAATTCAGTTTAGCATAAGCACGCAGTTTAAATGTAAGTACGGTTTAACTGTCAAAAACATTTCTATTTCAAGCTATTCAGTTTAGCATAAGTATGCCGTTAGTGTAGAAATTTTGTTAAGGAACTGGTGATCCTGTTTCACTGAACAGCAGCAGCCCCTTGGGGTCACATGGTGTTCATTATAAAAAGGAGCTCCACTGGAGATTCTTCCTCTATTTTCCACTCCCACCACTGTTAGCAACAGGTCCATTCATAGCAGCCCTTGACAGCATAAGTATTTGGTACCTTCCACCAGCCGGGACCCAGCTAAGTTCCAGCAGGCATTTTATCTGCAAACCTTACCTTCACCAAACCTACCAAACCTTCACACACCTTACCATACCTAAAAACTTTACCTTATAACAACCTTACTACTAAACCTTACAAACCTTACAAAACGCTACCATCCATCAGAATCTTGCACTCTCTTTTGTGAATTCTTACATATTCGTTGTTTGTTCCATTTGGTGTAAAACCCTGTTTATTGTTGTTGTTGTTGTTGTATATAAATTTTGTTGCACGTAAAAGTCATTCGTCTTCCTTTCTTCAAAAGCTGTCACCCAAATCTCTACTGCTTTTGAAGTACGGTTTATTCTTTTACAAAACGTAGGAATAAACCGGGCTTTTGGGGTTTATAAAAATCCCCAAATTAGTTCTACTTAACCCATAGACATGGCCCTATAAGGTGCTACCACACCGGGCCAGAGTGGACCTGGGAGCAATGGCAATGAAGGGGTGTTCTGTATTCCCCAAGGCCCCAGCATAACTGGGACCTCACCATCAGGCTGTTTAGTGTCATATCCAGGACACTCATTGAGGAGGGGTCTTACCCCTCTGCAGAGGTGCAGTTGGTATATTCTACAGCCCCAGCCGACTGGGCAAAGAAGAAAATTAATTTTTTATCATAACGTATAAAGAGTATATTTCCTTATAGGTGGTACTGTAATTCTTAATAATATCCATTTTGATTGTGAAATGTTTCACTAGAAACAATAAAACCTAGATACGTTTAGTTTTGAAGAAAATTAACTTTTTATTTAAGAAGTTGGCTGAGTTTACTTCTTCCAGGCCAATAAAGTAAGCAAAACAGAGGCAGCAACGTTAATTATAATGACATTGTATCATCAAAGAAATTTGGAAACTATTGCATCTGACTCTACTTGTTTTTCTTGTTCAGTTCTGACCTGGGCCATTCAAATTTTGTCTTCGTGCAACGAGATAGGAAATTGAAAAAGCATGCAACAGATGTGTCTGGGTGCATCTAAATCTGTCCCAGAACCGCAACATGGCATTTTCATCCTTATGCCTGCAACATCATATAAATATTCAACAGAAAAAAAAAAAAAAAACAAATTCAAAAAAGCATCCATAAAAGATGCTGATTTAAATCAAGTTCTAGCCAGGCTGAAAAGAATTGCGAACCCATTTTACCTTGAAACGATACATTTGGCAGTGGACTAGTTGCCAGTTCCTTGACAAATGCATTAAAAACAGCTGTAACATTGCTGGCCAATTCCTTGTGTGCCGTGAAGCACAAAGGGCTGAGAACATAAACGTGATATGAAGATCATAAAAGATATTCCTCACATGGCAAATCAGAAACACCTGTCTGAATTGATGGAGAAAACCAATTTTTTTTTTTGCCTTGATGGTACAGTAGCGCCAACTTGTTCAGTAATCTTCTCTCTGCCAGTTAGATGAAAGATGGCGCAAAAATAATTGGTCATAGATAGAACACAAGAAGGTTTGAGTTTATGCCTTCTAAAAAAGACGTAAACAGGAAAATAATGTCCGTGTCAGAAATATATGATTCTGAATGACTCATGGTGATAGTCCCAGGTTCTGAGAAATCTTGCCTTCCACAGAAAAATTGTGCATGGTATAGTTGACATGTTAAAGTTTGGATTCATGCCTTCTGCAAAAGTAAAAGAATGAAATATATGATAAGATCATAGTAAACAAGATGGTTACATTTTGCGTTCATTATTTCCTGAATTTTATTAAACATCCATTGTTATTCGCTCAACAATTGATGTCACCTTTTTTAAGTCCGGAGGATGGTATATTAATCATCATCATCATGATGTCATGCCGCTAGCATGGATATCTCTGACCCTCTCTCGCCACTTCTCCCTATTATTCATCGCCTCTGGCAGGTCTTCAGGGCTACATCCCATATCATCACATGGCTGCTGTATGTATGTTCGAGCTGGTCATCCTGCTTTTGCTTGGCCATATGCAGGGGGTCCATAGAAGTACATCACTGATGAGCTCATCCTTACTTTTCTAGCAGTGTCCTGCATGTCTGGTTCATCTAGCTTGGATAGTTTTCGTGATGGGAGGCAGGTGGCTGTATAGTTGGTGCCTTGTGGAGTGTTTCTGCCAGGACTTGTTCAATATTGCTCGCAACATTCTAAGGTATATTAATACCGAAACATTATAGTGTCGATTTTCCAGTTTGATAAATTCATCACTTTTGGACTACTCTGTCAATTTTTCTACATATTGTCGGATTCTTTTCCATTATTTACTTCCATACATGAGCATGTGTGTATGTATGTGTGTGTGTGTGGTCATTTTTATGACAGTACCATTGAGATCGTGCATTCAATAAAGAATTCTAACGTGATGCAGCCACATCAACTTGACTCCCACAGGATTTAAAAACAAGTCTCTTGTGACACCATTATGCTAAGTACACTTTTGATGACTATGAGTTTTTTTTTCTTTTGTTTGGTTTGATACCTGGTGTTAAAAAAAATGGTACATGATCTTATTTCATCTCTCATCTTTAAGCACAGTGCTCTCTTATCGAAGTAACATCTAATCTAAAAGACACAATTCTAACTTTGGGACAGGCCGTCACTGTGTCAGACCACGCACCAGAAAATGATTGATTTGTGAAGAAGAAATAAATAAAAACAACGAATATCAAATTTTTTCTTTATTTTCTTTTTTTTTTTTAATTATTTCTTTTTTTAAAAATGTGTATTTTCCTGTAAGCTGTGAAAAGGAAAGTAATGAACATTAAACTTGTCTGTATCTTGAGCAAGGTTACCTGCTTGTGTCTTTCAATAGTCTCCAACAATAAACCATTCCATGATGTACGAGTATCACTAAATAAGTTTCCAGACATTTTTCGTGTGGACACTTTTATTCATAGTACACGCATGAAACTCTAGTACCCTTTGAACTAATCTCCTCTGACTGCAATGCACTTGTTGTACCATTCCTACAAATTCTGTAAGACCCCATGGAAGTCCTCTTGTGTGAGCGTGTCAATGACCTTCATCACAGCCTCTTTCATCTCCTCCATTGTCTAATCAACGACAGCCTTTGAGCTTAAGCAATAGCCAAAAGTTACTGGGAGCAAGGTCTGGACTATAGGGAGGCTGAGGAACTGTCTTGATGCCCATCTTGCTCAAATACTCTGTGACAACGATGGAGTTGTGGACTAGTGCATTGTCCTGGTGGAAATGCCACTGACTCGATTTGAAGAGTGCTGGCCTCTTCCGACGGTATCTCTTCCTTAACTCCCTTAAAACCTCAATATAGTAACCCTAACCCTAACCCTTTGGCAACTCAACTCTGGTGTATTGACTCCCTTACTCCGCCCACACCTCTCATCATCCCTCACAGACTCCCTGCCCTCCTTGAATCTCTTATGCCACTCAAAAGCTGATGCTCGATTCATGCAAGATGGTCGAAAAGCAGTCTGAAGCATTCCATACGTTTTTGTGGCATTTTTTCCAAGTTTAAAACAGAATTTTATTCTTCTAAAGTGTCCTCATGTCCTGATTGCATTTTTGAAATTCACCAGCTGTGACAATCAGACTTTAGTAGGGTGTATTCCAATTGCTGCTGTAGCTGTTGATTTGAACCTGGAATCATAAAAATTGGTCAGTCATCTCATAAGATGTATAGCAATAACATGGTGAATTTTCAAGAGTCTACAACAATTTTAAATGCCTGTACAAAAAAAGTCTGGAAACTTATTGAATTCACCACAGATGTTATTTTTTTGTAAATTTCATATTAGCTGTTATAATTTGCCTTGAGTTTTAAGATGTGAGAAGTACTAGTTGTTATTAGTCAATAAAAAAAGTTGTAAGACTTCCTCTCTCGGGAGCTAAAATCTGACTTGTCACCCTATCACATTTGCAAGTTGTTTTAATGGTCTGGTCGAATTTTGAATACACATCATATATCTGCATGCATTTTAGCTATATTTAAAGACAGGCAACAAACCTCTGCATATTGAATTTTCTTGAAATAAGACTGAAGCATTTCAAAATGTAATTTTTAAGATTCTTTCCTTTTATATCTGAAATGTCTGTATTCAGAATTGGCCAGGGAAACATTTCTTATTTTTATTATTGTATGAATTCATGTTTATCTTTTATTTAGATTCATATATATATATATATATATATATATATATATATATATATATATATATGTATGTGTGTGTGTGTGCGCACGCGTCTGTGTGTGTGTGTGCATGTATATGCAAGGGAAAAGTTTTTATTGACAAAAAAATCAATTAATCGACTCTTTCATAAATCCATATATAATTTGGAAAATTTCCAATAGAAAATAAATCACCTTTTCCTGTTCTCTTATCAAAAAGTCAAACATTAGTGAGAATTAAATAATTTACCCTAGCCAGGGATATGAGTGTATAGAGAGTTGTGGTGTATTTAATCTAACTATAGATTTTTATTGACGATATATGTATAATGAAAAACAAGGAAAAATAAAAAAGAAAGATTAAGCAAATCTGAGTGAGATGCAAAATGTGTCTTTACCCAACCCCCCATTACTAGCAGAATGCAACACATGGTCAATTTGAAAATGAATTCAGAATTTTCCTTTTTCTACATTGGTTGCTTTATGACAGTTAAAGAACCTGGTCTGCCCTACTATTTATCCATAGCTGGTGCGAGGGAGAACAAGCCTTAATGCAAAGTGAAATGCAAACAGCCTTATCGAGTGCTTGAACTCCTACAATGATGAATAAAAGGAAAAATGAAAAAGAAAGATTAAGCAAATCTGAGTGAGAAGCAAAATGTTTGCATTTACCCAACCCCTCTATTACTGGCAGAATGCAACACATGGTCAATTTGAAAATGAATTCAGATTTTCCTTCTACATTGGTTGCTTTATCACAGTTATAGAATCTAGTCTTCCCTACTATTTACCCGACCGCTCTGTTGCAATTCCCTGTTCTTAATATGGGGTTTTACTTCAGAAATTTTCAGTTTGTTGCAGAGAAAAAAATAGTTCATTGTTTTCAAGTATTCTTATCAAAGATTATAATTTGTAAACAAATAATTGGTTTCAGCAAATCATTTCTATTAAAATAAGATTATCATCTATTTGCACACTCATATGATTTCAGTTATTCCAATTTCTCATATGCAAATTTTATGGTTTCAATTGTATGGTCTAAATATACCCATTTCTCTCTTAAATTTGGTTGGTTGGTTGGTTGTGTTTTATGGCATATCAGCCCTTATTGGTTATTTAATGCCAAATCCTGTTTATACATACATACATACATACATATATATATGCTGCAAAGCTGGTGACCTTAGTCAAGGGTGGCCCAGATGGTTCCCTTTTCAAAAGCTACTACACATGAGATGTAGGGGAGGGCGCTACTCCTTTTCCTGGACTGCTCCTTGATACTTAACTTATAATGCTGAGTGTTAAGCAAGGCGGAATCAAGTACCATTTTTTGAGTCTTTAGTATGACTCAACCTAGGATTGAACCCCAGTCTCCTGGACCATTGGCAGACACTCTACTCATTAGGCCAATGGCCTGGTATGAAACAGTCATATTATTTCTTAAATGGATTAGAACTCATTGTTTGTACACAGTTAAATGGTTTCAAGTATTCCAATATTACACTTATAATCCTTTTCAACATTATTCATACTCACCCAATCAGCTGTTAAAGTCAAATTTAAATGGTTCCAAGTATTGCTATGTATCAATTGAACATCAGTCATTTATTTATACACATTTTTTTATTTATTTATAAAGTTTGATAAAAAAAAAATTAATTTAGCATAGGTGATTTTCAGTTCTATTTCAAGCAATTCAGTTTAGCATTAGATTGATGTTAGCATTGGTTTGGTTTGGTTTCTTTGTTTCATGGCATATTAACCTTTGTAAGGTTATTTAATGCCAAAGCTATTCTCCTCGAAGAACAGTAGAGGTACTATTTAATCCATAGCTGGGAGGATAAGGGGGTTCATACCTTTCCCAAGGGTATTTGTCTGAAAGTGAACGTAATAGCGTGACTGGATTTCGAACTTGCTTACTACGATTTCACAATCCATAGCTTTAACCATTACACCACAAGGACACCCCCAGTTTAGCATAAGTACACAGTTTAGTTCTATTTGACTCATAGATAGGACCCTATCAGGTGCTACCAATCTGATTCAGAGCAGACCAAGGAGCGGTGGCAGTAAAAGAGTACTCCAAATTCCCCAATGCTCCAGTATTACTGGAGCCTCACCATCAGATTGCTTAGTGTCATATCCATGGCACTCATTGATGGAGTCTTATTCTTTTGCAGAGAAGCAGTCAGTGAATTCTTCAGTTCCAGTGGACTGGGTTTCTGGGGAGTATGAAAGCAGTCCATTACACAGACATCTCCTCTGATCAGGAATGGTAGTACCTGTTATCAGTCAACTAGATTTGTTTGAAAATTATTTGTATTAGATAGGAATACTTGATTCGATTTTACTGTGAGTAAATTATTTGTATTTAGAATAGTCAGCTGGGGCTTTAGAATACACCGGCTACATCTCTGCTGAGGGGTAAACACCACCACCTAATGACATTGACTCATCTGAAGGTGGGTCTTCAGCCTTGGGGAATGTGGTTCAATTTGACCCCGAGTGGTAGCACCTGATAGAGTCCTATCTATGGGTCAAATAGAACAAACTGTGTTCAAGCAAATGATTGATGTTAAATTTTGACTGTTATATACCGTTACTTGAAACCACATAACTGTACAGAGAGCTCAGGTTCGTTTAAGAATGTTATGCACAAAATTGTGTTTAGAAATCATATATACATTTAACGTGTATGTAAATATTAAGAGGATTTGGCATTAAATTACCAACAATGTTTGATATGCCATAAAACCCAACCAAACCTAATCATATATATTTAATATATATATATATAAAAAGATTTTAAATTGAAGAACCAATAATGGTTGATATACCATAAAAAGCTTACATTTTTAGATTACTAAAAATTATCACTATTAGAATATGTTAGAATATGCCTAGCAAAGGCATTGACTGCTCTCAATAGTTTATTGACCACAAGTGTCAATACGACTGCATGGATGCACCTCATGGGCGCTAACAAAATGCAAAGAGAAAAGGCTTAATGGGAACTATGCATGAATGCTATGAGCTCTTTTGAACAAATCCTAGAAGCAGAACCTTAGAAATCAATAGCTGTATGGCCACTTACTTCCCATTTCAAAAGCCATTTCATCAAGTAAGATGAGCAAGACATGCAGGGCACTGCTGGAGAAGCAAGGATCAACTCTGATGTTCTTTCATGATCCCTACATATCGACATGCAAGTGTTGGCTAACCAGCCAGAACTTAATTACATCAACTCTGTTTGAACACAGGGTGTAATTTGGAAGACCTGATGGGAGTGATGTATGATAGGGACTGATGAGGAGAGAGAGTCAGGGAAATCAGTGCAGTCTGTAAATTTGACAATGATCATCATCATTATTAGTTACTTGATACCATAAAATTGTTTGCAAATTATTTGTATTAAGAATAGTTACTTGAAGTCCTAATTTTTTACTTAGGATTATTATTATTAGTTACTTGAAGCCATATAACTGTGTGCAAATTATTTGTATTAAGAATAGTTACTTGAAGTCCTAATTTTTTACTAAGGATTATTATTATTAGTTACTTGAAACCACATAATTTTTGGCAAATTACTGGTTCTATAAAATAATGTATAAAATGATATAATTGTATGTTAAAAACAGATTATAATTAAATGGGAATAATTACTTTAAATCACATAAGTGCACATGGATTATTTGTATTTGATAGGAATACTTACAATATAAATTAATGAATATTATCCTAGTCAAGTAAGAGAGTGTTTTTCCTTCACTTTTTTATGCTGACATTTAAAGAGATTCAGTTTCAGTTTCTTTGTTTAATGGCATGTCAACCTTTGTAGGTTATTTAAAGCCAAAGCCATCCTTCTATAAGAACAGTAGTGGTACTATTTAACCCATAGATAGTCAGGATCGGGGGTTCATATCTTTCTCAAGGGTATTTGTTCAAAAGTTAATTGCGTGACTGGAGTTCAAACTCGCTTACTATGATTCTGCTGTTCAGCTCTTTAACCATTACACTTCAAGGACACCTCAAAAGAAATTCAGTTTCTCTTGTTAAGGTTTCCTTTGCTTTGCTATGTCCAGGTCATTCCTTCATTAGTCGAGTCAAGAATTCATATTGATGTTTTTCTTTATCTCCTTTTTGTTTGCTAGATTTTTTCTTCTTGCTTTCCTATTTTCTTTAGGCTATTTTTTTGTTTGTTTTTGCAGCTACTGGCTGCTGGAATCAATCTTTCTTTGCTCTCTTTTATTATTATTGTTGTTGTTATTATTTGTTCTCTTTTGCACCAGCGTTAGCTGATGGTTTCTCGCTAGAGTTTGAGTGACAACAAGTCTCCTCATAGTTTCAGGACTCTTCTCAGTATTCTGGCTGATCTCAATTATGCACTGGTTAGGATGGTCTCCACTCGTCCTGTTATTTCCAAGTCCTCCAGTCCTTGTACTAATCCTTTGGTGACTGTACCAAGAGCACCAATTACAATTGGTATTATCGTTACTTTCATGTTCCACAGTTTTTCAATTCCCTAACAAGGTAGAGGTACTTATCCTTCTTTTCAAATTCTTTTAATTTCACACTGTGGTCCACTGGGACAGCAAAGTTCACAATTCTGCAAGTTCTCTTTTTTTTGGTCTTCTGGCCGAGATTTGGTGATCCGTTTTTATCTTGAAATCCCAGAGGAGTTTGTTCATCTCATTCTCTAGGATAGATTCTGGGTTGTGCATATACCATTTGTTCATATGGTCAAACTTCAACTTCTTGCACAATTTCCAGTAGATCACCTTGCCCACCCAGTCATGTCTAGTCTTATATTCTCTCTGTGCTAGTTTGCTGCATTCGCTTATTATGTGATTGATCATTTCACCTCTTTCACTAATTAACCAACAACTGCTGTTTTGTTGCATCTTATCTATTTTCACTGAAATGGTTGGTCCTTATGGCATTGTTGTATTGCTGTCATTATTATTATCATCATTATTATTATTTCATTCCTTTCAAGTTTTTTTTAAACCAGGTTTAGATGGTGGTCCTTCACTGGAGTTTGAGTGACAGCAAGTCTCCTCAGGTCTGCAGGACTCTTCTGATCTACTGATCTCAACAATGCTGTGGTCTTGCTTCTTTCTCTAAGTTCCAATTCATTAGGTCTTTTTTTCCTAGCCTTTCGGGATTGTTCCAAGTGTACCAGCTACCATTGTTATGACCATCATACCCTTGATTCATAGTTTCTGAATTTTCTAGCAAGGTCCAAGTGTTTACTATTTTTATAATTATTATTATTTTACTTGTCCAATATTGCTCACAGCATTCTTGTGTAGTTGCTGTCAATTGAACAAGTCATGGAGGTAGCACCTCAAAGCAGTAGCTGTATGGCCACCTACCACTCATCACAAAAACTATCCAAGTTAGACAAACCAGACATGTGGGACACTGCTGGAGAAGTAAAGACGAGCTCATAAGTCATGTACTCCTATGGACCCCTTCACATGGACAAGCAAAGGCAGGATAATCAGCTAGAACCTACATATAACAGCTCTGTGCCGATATGGGATATAGCCCTGAAGACCTGCCAGAAGCAATGGATGATCTGATGGTGCGACATGATGATGATAATTATTTTACTCTTTTGACAGTTTTTCACACAAGTTTTAGCTGGAGACTGAGCAACAGCAAGTCTCCTCAAGTCTCTGGGATTCTTCTTAGTATTCTGGCTAATCTAAACAATGCTGTAGTTTAGATGGTCTCCACTAATCCTCTTATTTCCAAATCCTCCAGTCTGTTAATCAATCCTCTGGTGATTGTACTGTGCACGCCAATTACAATTAGTATCACCATCACTTTCATGTACCATAGTTTTTTTTCCCATTCTCTAGCAAGGTCTAGGTACTTATCTCTCTTTTTGCTTTCTTTCAGTTTTACCCTATAGTCAGCCAGAATAGCAAAGGTCACTATTTGGCAGATTCTCTTTTTTTTGTTGATTATCACTATGTCTGGTTGTCTGGCCCAGATTAGATGATCTGTTTTAATCATTATTATTATTATTATTATTAAAATATCTCTGAATGAGTTTTTCACACACATAGTAATTGGTGGTTTTCCATGAAGTCTGATTAGCAGCAAGTCTCCTCATATATCCAGAACTTTTCTTAGTATTCTAATTGATCTAGGTAGAGCTACGATTGGGATAGTCTCAATTCTTTCTGGTATCTTCAGTTGGCTCAGGATATTTTCCAGGCTTTTTTAGGATTAATTCAACAATGATTGGTATCATCATCCCTTTCATACTCCTTAACATTTCAGCTCTCTAGCAAGGTCTAGCTATTTTTCTAGGCTGTCACTATCCTTTATCTATTTGTTTGTTGGTTTGGGTTTTATGGCATATCAACCTTTAAAGGTTATTTAGTGCCAAATCCATTTTTATACAAATAAACATTTTTATTTAGAACAATTCAATTTAGCATAAGTACACATTTTAATTATCAGAAACATTTCTATTTAAAGCTATTCAGTTCAGTCAAACAATTCTAATTCAAACAATTCAGTTTAGTATAAGAATAGTTTTTGTTTACACACAGTTAAATGTTAAAATTGTTCTATTTCAAACAATTCAGTTTAGCATAAGTATGTGGTTTAAATGTCAAAACAGTTCTATTTCAAGCCATTTAGTTTAGCATAAGTATACAGTTTAGTTCTATTTGATCCATAAATAGGACCCTATCTGGTGCTCTTACTCTGGGCCAGAGTGGACCTGGGAGTGATGGCAATGAAGAGGTACACCAAATTCCCTGAAGCTCCTGCATTACTGGAACCTTACCATCAGATTGTTTAGTGTCATATCAAGGATACCTGTTGGGTGGGGGTCTTACCCCTCTGCAGAGATGCAGTTGGTGTATTCTACAGCCACAGCTGACTAGGCAAGCCTTTACCAGTAACCTGCTAGAAGACAAAATTTACTTTTAAGTTCTTTTATTCTTGTTAAGTAAATGAAGATCTGGTCTTCTTACTAGGATTACATCATCAGTTTTTTATCTCAAAAACTTCGAGAATTTTATGTTTCATTTTCTTGAAAAGACTTTTGTCCGTGCATACACTATTTGCACAATTCTCAGTGGATCCATTTCCCCTCCCAGTCACGTCTGATCTTATAACCCTTCTGTGCCAGTCTAATGTATATATAGTTTAATGTTTTATATCTCTCTCTGCAAAGTCTGCAAGTCTTCTGCATCTTACCAATTCCAACTTTTGCATAATTATTTGTTTTTGCATTATTCTGGGCTGCAAAAATACTGATTCAGTTTCTCTTTTGAGAGTTTTTTACACCAGCATTAGCCAATGGATTCTCAGAGTTTGAGTGACAGCAAGTCCCTCAAGTCTCCAGAACTCTTCTCAGTATCCTGGCTGACCTTAATAAAGCTGTAGTTTGGATGGTCTCTGCTCATCCTCTGATTTTCAAGTCCTTCACTTCCTGTACCAATCCTTTGGTGACTACTGAACATACCAACTACAATTGGTATAACTGTCATTTTTATGTTCCATGACTTTTTCAGTTCTTTAGCAAGGTCCTGGTACTTATCTATCTTTCCGCTTTCTTTCAATTTTACTCTGGGATCTACTGGGATGGAAAAGTTCATAATTCGGCTGGTTCTCTTTTTTTGGTTGACAATCACTTGATCTGATTGTCAGGCTGAGATTAGTTAATCCGTTTTTATCTCAAAATCTCAGAGAACTTTGTACATCTCATTCTCCAGGATAGATTCTGGGTTGTGCATATACCATTTTGTTTGTATGTTTTAATTAAAATTTCTTGCACAATTCCCTACCCAGTCATGTCTAGTCTTCTACTCTTTCTGTGCTATTCAACAAATCCATGAATGTCAATCAGAACTCAGCAGTTTACTTGAGTAGTCTTACAAGAGAGTCCACTTTTTTCTACAATGCGCTAGTTGAGCTAGACTAACCAAATAAATATTACGCTTTATTAGACTCTTTTCTGTATAATAAGGGTTAAATTTAAACAGTTATCAAGAGCTGAGATTTTAATCCTTACTGGGGATCACAAACTCCTACCTGTTCCCAGAAATTTTAAGAGTAAAGCATGCAAGTGCAAAGAGATGAGGGTTAGATATGTGGATAAAGTAAAGTTGGACACCATAGTCAAGGGTGACCCAAAGGCTTCCTTTTCAATACGTACTATACCAAGGTGTAGGGAAGGGTGCAATTCCTTTCCCTGGATTGCTCCACTTTACGCTTGATCCATATCTTATAATGCTGAGTATTAAGCAGTGAGGCATTAAGTACTATTTTTTTGAGTCTTTGATATGACTCGACTTGAGATTTGAACCCCAGTCTCCTGGGCCATTGGCGAACACTCAAACTGCTGGGCCAGTGGACCAGTTAATATGAGGATAAAATCTCACCATAAAACTTAGTCACAAGTGAATTTACCTTACTGTTCAGAAAAAAATTAAAGAGATGATTCTTGTTGATGATTCTTTTCTGAAACCCTGGACAATCATTCAAATTTTTGTTTGCAAATACCCCAAAAAGGAGTGTGTGTGATCCCATGATAATCTGCATATATATAAATATAATCCTCATATATATATATATAATCCCTATATATATACATATATCTAAAAGAGAAATTGACCATCCTTTGAATCTGAAATATACAGAGATAAAATAAACTCTAATTCATCTTTAAGCCAGAAATGAAGACCATTTATTTTCTCGAGGAAAATGTCAGGAAAATCCGTTTCAGATTCAATAAAAGATGGAGGCAAATCAATTCCAAGAGATAAGACAATAGGAACCATTTCACCATAATTTATGGACTATACATATATATGTATATATGTATACACACACACAAACACACACATACACATATATATATATATATATATATATATATATATATATAAGTCAATGGTTATTTATTGGTAATTATAGAGAACCAGGAAGAAACTGAGCAGAAATAGAAAAAAAAACGGAATCTATGTGCATATGTATTTCCCCATTCACCTATACACACACACATATGCAAAAACTATCGCCTACTCCCCCATATATATAAATATATATATATTTATGTATATACACACCCTCATCTGTGGAAAACAACAAGTATACATAGAAATATATGTATATACATATATATATATATACATATATCTTTATATATGTATATCTTTATATGAATATATATGTGTGTATATATATATATATATATATATATATTTCTATGTATACTTGTTGTTTTCCACTGATGAGTGTGTGTATATACATAAATAAATATATATATACAGTAGCGTCCAAAACTAAGGGACAAAATTTTAAAACCTAATATTTGTTAGAAATAACAACTCTGAAATTTTGGACGATCCTATTTTGAAAATAAATAAATAATAGTTATAATTCTTTTTCTATCCTTTGCAAATGATTCAAATTTTATTATGTTATTATGAATGATCACGACTACCAGTTGTCAAAATTTCAGCTTTTTACAGTTGTTATTTCTAACAAATATAAGGTTTTAAAATTTTGCCCCTTAGTTTTGGACGCTACTTTATGTGTGTGTATATATATATATATATATATTCTCTGGTGTGTGTTAAAGGGTTTGTGTAAATAGCTTGGTTTGGTGTGGTTTTATGGCATATCAACCATTGTTGGTTATTTAATGCTAAATCCATTTATATATATAATAAACAGTTCTATTTCAAACAATTCAGTTTAGCATACATACATAGTTTAAATGTCAAAAACATTTCTACTTCGAGCAATTCAGCTTAGTCAACAAAGTTATTTAGTTCCAAGTATTGCTATGTACACACACACACACACACACACACACATATATATATATATATATATATATATATATATATATGCTGGAATATTTACCTTTGCGTTTTATTACATCTATCCTCTCAAAAAAAAACTGGTGCCAACTCCAGTCACACTATTACGTTTACTTTTGGACCAATATCTTTGGAAAAGGTATGAACCCCATATTCTACTTCTGTCGGTTACATAGTATCGCTGCACTTCTACATGGATGGCTTTGACATTTGATGACCCATGAATGTTGATATGACAATAGGTAAGTAAACCTAACAAAACAAATCATTTACTCACATCCAAAAATATACATAACAATCAAATATCCTATATAAATGCACATGGATATGTACATATCTATCTATCTATCTATCTATCTATCTATCTCAGTCTTTTCATATCTATCTATCTATCCTTTCACTTTGGTTTATTCACTTCTATCTATCTCCAATTTTTTCATATCTATCTATATATCTATCTATCAATCCTTTATCTGGTTTATTCATATCTATCTATCTATCTATCTATCTATCTCAGTCTTTTCATATGTATGTATGTATCTATCTATCTATCTCAGTCTTTTCATATCTATCTATCTATCTATCCTTTTATTCTGGTTTATTCATATCTATCTATCTATCTCAGTCTTTTCATATCTATCTATCTATCTATTTATCTATCTATCTTTCTATCTATCTATCTCAGTCTTTTCATATCTATCTATCTATCTATCTATCTATCTATCCTTTTATTCTGGTTTATTCATATCTATTTATCTATCTATCAGTTTGGTACATTTTGAATTCACATATATCTCTTGTCATTCTTCACAGTTTAATTTCATATTCTCCAGCTCAACCTATTCTCACCAAATCCAAATGCTGTTTTCTTAAGAGTTATGAGATCTTTTAGGCTGGCCAATATGGAGTGGCGGCTATGACGAAGCATCAGGGTTGGGGTCAGCACTTCAATCCTGCTTAGATAGCAATCAAATAAAATCCTTATTAACTGTCAACATTGTATGCTTTAAAGGAAAGATATCAATAAACTGGCTTACAAGTAGTTCAGATTCTTTCGAGTGCGGATAGTGACAGGTCCAGGGATGAACAGGGAACTAAGTGGATAAAACATGACTATATGTACACATACTTTCACATTTCTATTCATAGAATCATGTCTCATTTGACTCTTGATATACTAGAGGTGGCCCAACAATAAAATCTCCTATATATTTTCTCGGAAACTATCACATCTATCAGCTGTCCAATAACTTCTTTGAGTAGAGTAATTTGTCAGCTAAAAAAAATTATATATATATATATATATATATATATGGAAAGCTCTTCGAAAGAATTGAGCACTCTGGTAGCCGATAGGGTATAAAAAATGTAAACAAACGGCTGCTGTTGCTTAATAAATATCTTTAAAAAATTCCCTTAGCCAACGTGGTCCGCTTGGTGGACGAGAGGTCTGACATTTAGTCTAACGTAAAGTTGGACGGGTTTCGATCCCAGCTTTGAGCGTCCTGCATGTCTAGCCACACTGAAGAGTTCTGATAGAACGAAAAAGTCTGTCTGATGCTCGAAGCCGGGATCGAAACCCGTCCAACTTTACGTTAGACTAAATCTCAGACCTCTCGGGCACCAAGCGGACCACGTTGGCTAAGGGAATTTTTAAGGTATTTATTTAGCAACAGCAGCAGCAGCCATTTGTTTACATTTTTTATGCGCTATCGGCTACATTTTTCATACACTATCGGCTACGAAGAGCTTTGCATTATGCGAGCGGCCGCCGACAATTCCTTCGCCAGAGTGCTCAACCCCCATGGGGGAAGCATATATATATATATATACATATATACGCTCCCCCAGTGGGTTGAGCAGTCTCATGGGAATTGTCAGCTACCACATACATGTAAATGCAAAGCTCTTCTAATGAATTAAGTAAAGTTCCTTTGTTTATGCTGAGAGGTATGATTTTTGTGGGGTAAGATATCTGATTGATATAAAGTCTGCCAGGTTTTAATCCCAGCTTGAATCATCCTGCATGTCTTGCCACACTGAAGAGTTGTGATACAATGAAACAGTCGGTCAGTGGATAACAATATATGTTGTATTTTGACCTTTTGACCCGGCTAGAAATGCCATTCCAAGGTGATGCACCGGAAGGAGGTGACACATTCTAATGGCAGTTATGAGAGGAAATCGTGTGGGCGGAAATTGGCTGATGAAATGGGACGAGCTAAAAAATTCCCATGGTACACTCATAGACTGATGCACCAGAAGAGAGTGACCTCTGAACTGCATGACAGTTATTTCCGCTTGATGACAATTAAACATTCGATTTCAAAAATCGAGTGGTCGTCGAACGATTATATAACTCAGTTGAGTTCGACGGCCAGTTGGAGTTGAGTTGAAGATCGGACACGTTATAGACGAGATGTGGTAGGGAAAGCCACATCAGGCCGAAAAGGCCTTTGGGCCCTGATGAGTTTAGGTCCGGAGAAGATGCTGATAAGATGCAATAAAGAAAACCATCACCCAGCAGAGTGGCCTCTGGGCCTCAGGCTGAGCATCAAAAGAACGAGAAAGACACAACGTTGTCGGTCATAACTTTGGGGTCAAAATATTTCAGTTATGTTCAATCTCCAGCTCCCTCTCACAGTAAAACCCCACACAACCTTTTCGAACCCTTACAAATAAAGTGAGAGGAAATATTTTGTTAAAGAAGTCTTCCTGCGTCTTTGTCACTTCCTGCGTCTGTTTTTCATTGCGTCAGTATGTATCCAGCATATATATATGTATATCCTGCATGAACATGTAGATGAGCATGCAACCTATATATATATATATATATATGTGTGTGTGTGTGGGGGGGGGGAATGTGTGTGTGTGTTAATACATCAGTTAGTCGATCATATCTTATCTTTGCAGTTAAGCCAATGTTTCATCATCAATCGTAGATTGAACATTATACATAAAAAATTTCAAATTGAAATTGACTCAGGTTCTTCATATTAATTGTTGTTATATAATATTATTTTCAAATCTGAAACAAAAGAATACAACATTATTATTACTAGAGTTATTAGCAGTCATATGCGTCACATGTATAAAGAGACACCCTGTATATGGAAGTGTTATATAATCGCGGAGGGATGTTTTTTAATATTATCATTTTTCGTTTTATATATCTTGTCTTTTGGTTTAGTTAGGCTGAGAACCTTTCGGCTTAGTGCATGGGTTAGTTAGGTGCACACATTGAGTGCAGGTGTTCACACGTGCGCGGGGCGGATGTGACAATCACAGATGTCATAATAAAAACCCCAGATAAGAAATGTGACTGGGGACGTGATTGACGTCATTCCCGGAAGCGATGGGTTGAGAATTTTGGAATTTGAAAAAAAACAGTGAATTGAGATTTGGGCGTGGACGAAGCAAGTCGATTTTCGGAGCTCGCCGAGGCCAGACCAGTAGTTTGCGGTGGGGTGCCGCACGTGGTCGACTCAGATGGAAAAGTCAGGGTAGAAAGAAATTGTGTCTCTCTCTCCTCGTGTCAAAAAACCTTAAACTCAAAACGGTAATAAAAAGTTTCATACCTGAACCAATTTCGAGTGTTTTTCGAATTCCTATGAATATGTGTAAGAACACCTATGATTTCACATATTCATATCTTGGTCGTCTTTTTGGACCTATATATTACAGGAAGCTGTGTGTGTAAAAGATGTTCATCTTAGCAGTATATAAACTGATAACAGATAAGACACAAAACAGTCTTTCTTTAATAACTGAACATCGCAGCTTTGTAACATATTCCTTTAACAATCTTGAAAAAATTATTTAAATTAATGATACATTTTTCTCCAAGCAAATATGGAACGAGCTAATATGGAGGGAAAATAAAAAGAACCTAAGGTCTCATATGGTTACTTTGTTTCATGGCATATCAACCTTGGTGGGTTATTTAATGTCAATGGTTTGGTTTTGTTAGGTTTTCTGGTATATTAACCATCGCAGGTTATTTAATACCAAATCCTATTTATACTCAAATTGAATATACATGATTTGTAAACACATTTTGTTGATAACATTTTTTAACCAAGCCCTACCTCACTTTTTTGGCACACAGTTAAATAGTTTCAAGTATTTCTTGGTATAACGAACAATTCAATAAAAACATTAGTCATTTGTTTACGTACTGTTAAATTATCAAACAGTTCTATTTCAAACAATTCAGTATAGCATAAGTCAACAAAGCTAAATGGTTCCAAGTATAGCTATGTATCCCTGATAATTCAATTCAACATCAGTCATTTCTTTACACACTATCAAATGATCAAACTGTTCTATTTCTAAGAATTCAATTTAGTATATTGTTTGTTTGCACTCAGTTTTAATGTCCAGCAGTTCTGTTTGACCCAGAGATAGGACCCTATCAGGTGCTATCCCTTCGGGCCTGAGTGGACCAATGAGCAATGGCAGTGAAGGGGTATTTTACTTTCCCCAAAGCTCCAGCATTACTGGAACCCCACCACCAGATTGTTTAGCATCATATCAAGGACACTTGTTCGGGGAAGCTTATCCCTCTACAGGGATGCAATCAGTGTGTTCTACAGTCCCAGCCGACTGAGCTTTTATCTATGAACATATGTAGGCACACACACTCACATACATTTTATCTATAAACATATGTACATACACGCACTAAAACCCTTGGGAAAGGTATGAATCCAATTATTCTCCCTCCAGCTATGAGTAAATAGTAGGACAGACTAGGTTCTTCAACCTTGGTGAGGCAACTAGTCTAGGAGAAGGAAAACTCTGAATTCAAACCTGTTAAACTCCGCTTAAAAATCGACCTTGTGTCATATCCTGCCTGAGCGGAGGGGTGGTAAATATGATATGTACATACACACACACATATATTAACACACCTGCATACACAGATACACACATATATATGTAAACATATATACATATATATACGTAAACATATATACATATATATACGTGCATATATATATATATATATATATAAACATATGTACATACACATATATACATTGTTATATTTGTATTATCTTTTATTTTCACATTTTATTATTTGTTTTACTCTTTGTCTAAAGTTTATCAATATATCAATCACGACATAATCATCCAACAACACTTTATTCTTAATTTTTCATTTCACGTTTGTCTAATTGCACGCAAGTCTGTGTAGACGGCGTTTTTTCAAAGGTAATGAGAAACATTTACATTAACGTACATTGTACATTGTAAATTGTACCTCTTCATTAAAACATAATGAAATTAAAATAACGTTTTGGCTTTCTTTGAAAAGTTATGCACAAAATTATATATATATATATATATATATATATATATATATATATATATATATATAACAGTAAAATGAAAAATGAATAACACGTGACATATATTTATTAAATTCTGATCTTTTGAAATTATTATCCGAATTAGATATCAACAAATTAATATGATGGTGTTCATTCTGGTTTTTATAATGGTGTTGAAACGTACAGAATATCACACACACACACACACACACACACACACACACACACACACATCTATATATATATATATATATATATATATATATATATATGATTGTTTGGGTTTATGGCATATCATTCATTGTAGGTTATTTAATGACAAATCAATTTTTATCAAATAAATAGTTTTCTTTCAAACAATTCAGTTTAACGTAAGTAGATAGTGTAATTCTTTTTCAAGCTATTCAGTTTAGTCAAATAGTTATAATTCAAAGAATTTAGCTTAGTATAAGTGTAGTTTTTGTTTACTCATTTAATGTCAAAACAGTTCTATTTCGAACAATTCAGTTTAGCGTCGTACCATTTCAATATCAAAAACATTTCTATCTCAAACAATTCAATTTAGCATAAGCACACAGCTTACATGTCAAAACATTTCTATTTCAAACAATTCAGCTTAGTGTAAGTACTCAGTTTAGTTCTGTAAGACCCATAGATAGAACCCTATCAGGTGTTACCACTCCGAGCCAGGTGTTACCACTCCAATGGCATTAAAGGAGTACTCTGCATTCCCCAAAGCTCCAGCATTACTGGAGCCTCGCCATCAGATGGTTTAGTGTTCTGTTTAGGACACTCATTGTGGGGGCCATCTTACCTCTCAGCGGAGAAGCAGTCGGTGTATTCTATTGCCCTCCCCCTATATATATATATATATATATATATATATATATATATATATATATATATATATCCCATTTTAAATATTTATGTATGAATGCCCATTCTTTTCTGAATATATGTACATTTCAATATCTCATGTCTGTGATCATATTTACCAACCCCTCCGCTCGGGCAGGATATGACACAAGGTCAATTTTTAAGCGGAGTTTAAGAGGTTTGAATTCAGAGTTTTCCTTCTCCTAGACTAGTTGCCTCACCAAGGCTGAAGAACCTTGTCTGCCCTACTATTTACCCATAGCTGGAGGGAGAATATTTGGATTCATACCTTTCTATGTGAAATGCAATCAGTCTCGTCCAGGACTTGAACTCGTATCGCCGTGTCCATATCCTGCGACGATAACCATTACACCACGGGCACCTCATGTCTGTGATAAACTCCATTTGTTAGTACATATCATGCACATTGCACGTTCATCATAGATATTAACAATTTAATATGATGTAGGGCCTTTTGATGTTAGCAGGAATGTGGAAACGCCCGCCGGAATTTATTCATATATATATATATATATATATAAGATAGGACACACACACACTCACGTATACATCTATACCCCATCTTAAATATTTATCTATGTATGCACACGCCTTTCTATATTTACATACATTTGTATACTGGTGTGCGTACTCAATCTTTTGTAAAAATCTACCGATCTGTGCACACCATTTCCACTCCGTTTACGCAGGCATTCGTGTATGAATTTGGATTCTGCATACATCAAACCGGAAACAGAACCAATGATAGCATTTTGCCGAGTTGCATGATGGGAAATAATGTGCGGCTTGTAGGTAATTCCATGCTTATATGATAATCTAAGACCTCATAATATATGCCTAGTCAGGTGGAAAAAAAGAGACTTCCTCCTTGTTCACGTGACTGATCAGCACAATCTCGTATTCTTCCTAGATCCACCATTTTCTACTGCATGCAGTGGGTGGAAGGGAAGTGTGGCGATAATCTAGCAGACAATAACCACTTACGGAGACAATGCAGTTTTTAAATGGCTCATCTAGAGTTCGATTCATTGATGTCAAGATTAAAGGGCAACAGGGCAGTTCTTAAACAGCCATAAGCGGGTTTATTCACATTTTTTAAAAATTCTTCTACTCTGTAAGACCACATGTTGATATGAAATAAACAATTTTTAATCAGCAGATTCTAAAATTTTATAAGAAGCTTAGGGAACCAACGCTTATAACCGTTACGCTATGTGTCCTGCTGTGTTGGTTCCCTAAGCTTTGAAGGAGACAATCATCTGGAGGTTGCAGGTTCAATCCTGACTGCAGGCGAGTAACAATACAGGAATACTTAACACTTGTAACCGGTTATGGCTAACAGAATCAGAACAGACGACCCCCGTGGATTCAATAAAGGACGTAGTTCGAAGTTCCGTGTAGGTTCCCAAGTTCGACAAGCACATGAAGAAGGCCGGAGGACCGATCGACCGAAACGTTGTGAAAATAACAAAAAAGATGAAAACAATAGTCCGAAAACTCTTAATGATAAAAATCATAAAACTTCGTCTCAGAAATTTAGAGAACTTGGACTGTTAAAATCAGCTAAAATTCCTAGAATAGTTCTGAAGACCTGTGGTGACTTACTGTCACCCCCCCCGCAGAATTCAATGAACTATCACCAGTAAAATCTCAAAGAGTGAAATAATAAAATTGTCTGAATTATAGTCATTGTGTACGCGTCAGTTGTTTTTGTCAGTAAATATCCAAAAATGGAACTCAGTTTTAATTTAATTTTAATGAGGTGGCGCGCTTAGCGTCACGGTTATCGTCGTAGGAAATGGCACCGGTGACCCGAGTTCAAATGGAAGGGCAAGAGTTCGCGGCTACCCTGAGCTCTGTCCAATCCCTTGATATTTTGATCGAATAACCTATCTCTGTCATCTTAAAATTGCTTTGAAGAAAGTTTAACCCTATTTGGGGAAACCATTCTCCCATAATTCACTCGTAACTTACTTGTCTATGCAATTTTAAGAAAAGCTGTTTCACTATCTATCTATCTATCTATCTATCTATTTAACCCCACATATATATGTATGTATGTGCGCATATTTGTAAAAACGAGAAATTTTTGATATATCTAAATGTTAAGTGAAAAATTCAATTAGCTAAGAAATTGATTTCATTCATATTTTGATCTGATATTCTGGGATTGAAGCAAATTGAGATAACACACACACATATACTCACACACACACACATACTCACATATACAGAAGCACTATGATACGAGGACACGTACATACATACGCACATACATAAAGATATATATATATATATATATATAGGTGCGCCCGCGCAAACATACACACACATACACACTCAAACACACGCACATACACTATGGTATGAGGACACAGACACACACACACACACACACACACACACACACATATATATATATATATATATATATAAGAAACTAGATGGCAATTACACAAGAATGCTGCGTGCAATCCTGAACAAGTCCTGGCAGCAACACCCCACAAGACACCAACTGTACGGCCACCTGCCCCCTATCACGAAAACTATTCAAGTTAGGCAAACCAGACATGCAGGACATTGCTGGAGAAGCAGAGATGAACTCATAAGAGATGTACTCTTATGGATCCCCACACACGGCCGCGCAAAAGCAGGACGACCAGCACGAACGTACATTTAGCAGCTATGTGAGGATACTGGTTGTTGTCCTGAAGACATACCTAGGGCGATGAACGATAGGGAGGAGTGGCGAGAGAGGGTCAGGGATATCCGTGCTGCCAGCACGATATGATGATGATGATATATATATATATATATATTGGTGACGCACGCACCCACAGACATGTATATATACAGGTGGGCATCTTACATGGTGTAATGGTAAGCAAGTAAGATTAACAGACTATTGGTAGTGAGTTCGATTCTGACTAGGTACCTCCTACTTCTGGTCGTGTACTACATTTAAACTAAGCTTTTGCGGAAGGAAAATATGGAATAATTTCTCCAACGTTTTTTTTATTAACCTGATTTGTCCAATTTCTGGGAAAAAAAAAACGCGATAAATCTAAATTTTCATGATTAGTTCTATTATTCAAGCACTTTTAGCCCAATATGAGTGAGCAAGAAAAGAAACGACAAAAAATCTATAATTTGCTTATCGCCAAAACCAATTCCAAAAATTTCCAAAATAATTGGTGTTTCTTGATGGCCTCTATGAAGACCAGACCTTAACCCCCTTGATTACTCTACAAGGGGCATTTTAGAAAACAAAACAAATGCAACTTCCCATCCAAATATTGGTTCGCTAAAGACTGCTACTGTGGAGGAATAGAATAAAATGTCTGAAAAATTTATTTTGAAGGCATACAAATTGTTTTCAAGGCGTGTTGATACAATAATTGAAAAAAAAAAATGGAGGCTATATTGAGTAAATTTACTGTTTTGTGTCTATCTTCTTATTTTGTTGTTTATTTTTAAAACCAAAATTAATCTTGTTTCATAATAGAGTCGTTTATTATTATACTTGAATATTCCTAATTTTTCTTTCGCACCATATATATATATATATATATATCGTATCTTCCGGCAATAAGGAACACATTTAGCATTAAAATAATACCGATATCACACGGCGCCCCATTTGTTGGTATTTCTATTAGAGGGTTATCTACTGAAGTTTAAAATTGATATCTATATAGCTTGGAGTGATCACAGTGAGCGGTAGTCTCTCAACTCTCTTCGTAAACCATGCGTCTTAAATTTCATAGGGAATACAGTAATCACACACACACACACACACACACATATATGGTACACGACTTTTAAATTATAACAGAAGATTCGGCATTGAGTGTTTATTTTGGTGAGATCTGTTTCTCATTGTCTTAAAGTTTCTCAGAGGCAAAGAAACAAAGACGAGTAGAAGAGATAATAATGAGATCTGGTTATTCATCAGAGAAAGGAAAAATCCGATACGTGGTTAGAAAAAATTTCACTCACAATAAGTACTGATGTTATAATTTCTTCTTGAACCGGTCTCATAGCTGAGGCTCCAGTCCTGCTTCTTTGGGGAATGTAGAGTACCCCTTCATTGCCATTACTCCCAGGTCCACTCGGACCCGCAGTGGTAATACCTATCAGGGTCCAATTTATAGGTCGAATAGAACTGATTAATCATTAACTATTCTTGAAGCCATTTAACTGTGTGCAAACAAATGAGTAATGTTAAATTGAATTATTAGTTTTGCATATCAATTTATCATTTAACAAACAAATGAATAATATTGAATAGAATTTTTTTTTTAATTAGAGAGCAATACTTGGAACCATTTGGGGTCCTGAATAGGGCATTAAACTGGATCTGATGGTGAGGCTCCACTCTTGGAGTACAAAGAATGTGGAGTACCCCTTCATTGCCATTATTCCCAGGTTGACTTTGATCCAGAGTGGTATTAACAGTTAGGGTTCCGTAATTGGCTTAATTACATCTGTTCAATCTTTTTCTACGGGTTATTATTAAATGTTTGATGGCATTACCTGAAACCATTTTATTGTGTGCCAACAAATGATTAATATTAAATATAATTATTCGTGCTTGAAACCATTTAATCGTGTGTAAGTAATCAATGGATATTAAATAGAATTATTAGTGTTAGATGGGAATACTTGAACCCATTTAAATGTGTGTCAAGAAAGGATTTATATTAAACAGAGCTATTAATGTTAGAAATATTCAATAGGTCCAAACGAGTTCTGGGCCATTTTTAAAAAGTTACCTACAAACTATTTGTTTAAAAATTATATATATATATATATATATATATATATGTATAATTAGAAGAAAAGTCAAGAGACCGTCATTTGGCTATTATAAATTTATTTCAGCAGGTCACTCCATCTGAGAAACCAACCTCTTCAGATAGCCATTACATGATTGAGCTCTCCATTATGTGATCATATTTAACAACCCCTCCCTCGGGCGGAGTTTAACAGGTTTGAATTCAGAGTTTTCCTTCTCCTAGACTAGTTGCCTCACCAAGGCTGAAGAACCTAGTCTGCCCTACTATTTACCCATAGCTGGAGGGAGAATAATTGGATTCATACCTTTTCCAAGGGTATTAGTGCTATGTAAAATGCAATCAATCTCGTTCAGGATTTGAACTCGTGTCACCGTGTCCATTTCCTACGACGATAACGATTACACCACGGGCACCTCACATGTGATGGCTATCTGAAGAAGTTGGTTTCTCATCGGGAGGGACCAGCTGAAATAAATCCGTTATCGCAAAATGACGGTCTATTGAGTTTTTCTTCCATTTATATGATTTTGCTCTGTATGATATTTTCAAATTTATGTGTTAATTATCATACATTGAGCACTCCTGGAGATTTATAAGAATCCTCTAATATATTCTCAAATCGATTCGTTCCCAACCCATCTCATTTGTGCGTGTGTGTGTGTGTTTGTGTATATGTATGGAGGAAAATAATGGAAAAGAATCCGACACTGTGGAGGAAAATCGAAAAACTAAATGTTATATATAATTACCTCCCTTGTTTTGATTTCACAAAACATCCATCAGTGATCTATCAGCACTCGATATAAACTTTTCTAAGTCACAATGATGGTTTATTAAAACCTTTCATATTAAATTCTTCACTTTGGATTACTTAGGTTTTCAATTTTTTTCCCCATGTGTATATATCATCATCATCATCATGTCGTGCTTCTAGCACGGATCTCCCTGACCCTCTCTCGACACTCGTCTCTATTGACCATCACTCCCGAGAGGTTTACCAGGCTATATCCTGTATCGGCACAGAGCTATTGTATATAGGTTCTAGCTGGTCATCCTGCGTTTGCTCGTCCATATAAAAGGGTCCTCAGGAGTACATCGCTTTTGAGTTCGTCCTTACTTCTCCAGCAGTGTCCCGCATGTTTAGTTCGTTTAACTTTGATAATTTTCGTGATGGGTGGTTAGTGGCCGTATAGCTGCTGTTTTGTGGGGTGTTACCTTCAGGACTTGTTCAATATTGCTCGCTGCATTCTTGCGTAATTGCCGTCAAGCTTTTTCTCCATACGTTTTGTTAGCGTCTATGTAGTGCATCCATATAGCAGTACTGATACGACAGCTGCTTGGAAAAAACTGCATTTTATTTTATCGGTCTGGTCTGACCGAGAACCTATTGTAGCTGTCCATGCCTTTGCTAGTCGCGTGTTGACGTCTTTCTCGGTTGATGAAAAACTGCTTCCTTGGTAGGTGAACTTGTACACTAGTTTCAGAGAAATACCACTTAGTGTTGAGATGTCGCTACTTGTCTGCGTTGACATGGAAGCCTATTCCAGCAGCTGTTCCTTCCAGACCATGCAGCAGGGTTTCGGCTTGGGCGAGTATATTTGCCAGAAGCGCTATGCCATCGGCGTAGTCCGCGTCCGTAATTGTGTGTGCAGGTATCTCCTGCTTCTTTTCTTTGCCAGCTTGAAATCGTTATCTTTCATTATATCAATAGACGTTTTAAGAACGCAGTCAAGGTAGATGATAAATAGGTATGGGGCTAATGGGTCTCCTTGCAGAACACCTGCTACAATGTCCAAGTAGTCTGTCTTTACATCCGGGGAGCGGACTTTTACTTTCGTGTTTTAATATAGCATCATTATGGCTGTTATGATTTCTTTGGGTAGGCCGTAAGCAAGTGGTATTTGCTCCATTTTCTATCTGTGTATAGAGTCAATGGCCATGAAGAAGTCGACAAATAATATTGTTGACTTAAGGTTTATTGCGCGTACATCTTCTAGAATTCGAAGGATAGTCAAAATTTGTGATGTCGTGGATCGATTTCTTCGAAAGCCATTTTGGTTCTTCCAAAGTATCTTCTCAATTTTGGGTTCTATGCGGTTGCATAGTTGAGCATTGAAGATCTTGGTTGCTATGGATGTAACTACCTTGGTAGTTCTTGGCTATTCCGAGATCACACTTCTAAGAAAAAGGGAGGATGCACCCCTTTATCCATCTGTCCATTGTGTTTTGGTTATATACATTACAGCGTCGGAGCAGTATGTCATCGAATTCCCTGATCTCCCATACTTCTGGGGGTATATATATATATATATATGTGTGTGTTTGTGTGTGTGTGTGTGTGTGTGAACAGAATTTGACATTAGTTTTGTTTTGTTTTGTTTTGTTTCTTTGTTTAATGGCATATCAATCTTCGTGAGTTATTCAATGCCAAAGCTGCCTTCTAGAAAAACTCCAGTGATGCTATTTAATCCATATCTGGAAGGGTAAGGGGGTTCATAACTTTCCCAGGGGTATCTGTCCGAAAGTGAACGTAATAGCGCGCGACTGGTGTTCGAACTCACTTGCTACGATTTCGTAGTCCATCGCTTTAACTATTTACACTAAGAGGAACCCCCTCTTCGCATTAGAAAACCCACAGGATTGATATGCACACAACCAAAGCAAATCATGGTCTTATCAACAGGAAAATATGAATTGATGTTTTGTTCAAGTCGACAAAGTAAAGCTTCATTGTTTCATAAATCGTAGCTCACCTCCAAAGAAGAATAAACTATTTCGGTTATAATTTGTCACTCTCTCGGCAAGTAAGTGACTGACCCTTCTCAAAAATCCATCGCATCTTGTATCTGATTACCTCTCGTAAATACAACAAGAGTTTTAGTGTTGAACCTTTTGCTTTGATTATATTCACGTTGCTGTTGAAAAAAAAAAAAAAACAACAGCCCTGCACACAAGTAAGCCTGACTTAATGATTAACTCTTCAAATCTTGTACATGAATTTTACCTTGTCTTTAATTGATAGCGGTTTCAATTCCTACCCAAGCCGGCCAGAGGTTTACTTGGTCAAAAACGTGGTGCGATAGACAACAACTATGGAAGGCAGTAATTACTGGGGATACGGTTACAAGACTCAGCATTCCTATCCGAGGTCGCGGTAAATCACCTGAAGAAGGCCAGAGGTGAAATTTGGCCGAAACGTAGTGAAAAGAAAAAACAACACAAAAACTACCAAGATGAGGAAAAAAAAAAAAATCCGTTATAAATAAAAAAATTAATTCTCATGAATCTGGTAAAGAGTTTGTTGGCTGCAGAGCTGTTTTTATATACATGTTGCGAACAAGTACTTACCAAAATATTGCAGAAACTTTGGCTCATATCTATCTATAAATATCTATCTATCTATATCTGCCTGTTCCTATCTATCTATCTATCTATCTATCTATTGCCCAGTCAGCTGGGGCTGAAGAATACACTGACTGCACCTCTGCAGAGGGATAAGACCCCACTAACGAGTGTCCTGTATATGACACTAAACAATCTGATGGTGAGGTTCCAGCAGTGCTGGAGCTTTGGGGAATGCGGGGTACCCCTTCATTGCCATTGCTTCCAGGTCCACTCTGTCCCGGAGTGGTAGCATCTGATAAGGATCCTATCTATGGGTTAAATAGAACTAACAGCATACTTATGCTAAACTGAATTCTTTGAGTAAACTGAATAGCTTGAAATAGAAATGTTTTTGACAATTAAATCGTATTTACATTTAAACTGCGTGCTTATGCTTAACTGAATTATTTGAAATAGAACTGTTTTTCGACATTAAAACTGTATTTACACTTAACTGAATTGTTACATATAACTGCTTGAATAGTTTGAAATGGAAATGTTTTTTACTATTAAACTGTGTACTTATGCTAAAGTGAATTGTTTTCAATAGAACAGATTATTTACACAAAAATGGATTTGGCGTTAAATAACCTACAATGGTTGATATGCCATAAAACCCAACAAACCAAACCTATCTATCTCTCTACGTCCACTTGTTGCTATCTATGTATCTATGGAAATAAATTATGGAAATAAATCCAACAGTAAGAAGAAAATAGAAAAACAAAGTTTTCTAAACGTGATGAATTTATTATGATGTATAGTAAACGTTAAAACGTTTCGGTTTTAATGAACCATCATCAAGACTTTAAGATGGTCAAAAATATTGCTTGAACAACGATGTAAGCTTGCTTGTTCCTATCTATCAATCAATCTATCAATCTATCTCAATAAAACTTTTAACTTCCCCTAGTCGAAACAGTGGTTGATATAAAGATGTAAAGATGAGATCTGAGGCTGATTTAGATAGATAAGTTTGAAAATATGAACAGACTATGGCTGACAGGCGAGAACTGAAAGGAAATCACTGATTGGTAAACTGATCGATCTTCAAAGATGCATAGCGAGTTATTGTAAGTAGACGTTCATTACTCGGAAACATCGGCGAAGCATTCAGGCTGACAAATCCGGGCAAATCCTTCATCCAATTGCCAGCTTGTTTGATTGAAGTGTCTTGTTGGCTCCTCTGTGTATTTAGCTGTCAGCCGGTCACTGAGCCTTGCCTTCTTCTTCTTCTTCTTCTTCTTCTTCTTCTTCTTCTTCTTCTTCTTCTTCTTCTTCTTCTTCCACGGGTCTTCCTTGGGTCTCGATTTTGCTTGTCAATCACCCAATACCCTGGGTCTCCGGATTGAGGACTACTGAATGCGCCGGAAAAGATGCGGGGTCAGGTTTCAGCTATCAGAAGATTTAAAAGGGTGGGGGGAATTCACCAATTGTCAGATTAGTAGTTGAGTGTCGAAACCTGATACGAACAGGACTATTTCTGCATTTGGAAAGAGGTTATTATTATTATTATTATTATTATCTTTTTTTTTATAGAAGACCCACAGGGCATAAAAACAAGAAAAGACGCACATACTCCCCTACATATATATATATATATATATATACACACAAACACATAAACACACACACACTCACACACATATATATAGGAATGTTTTATGTTGTAGCTGAAAACTTGTCCTATTTAATGGCACATTTTATATAATAGCATTGTAGTGTCATGTAAAAAAATAATTACCAGGGCTTACTTTATGAGTCATCCAGATATATATATATATATATATATATATATATGCAAACGCCGGGCTCGTGGTATAATGCTTATCATTGCAGGCTGTAACACAAAGTCAATTTTTCAGCGGAGTTTTACAGGCTTAAATTCAGAGTTTTCTTTCTCCTAGTACGGTTGCGATAGCAAGGTTAAAGAACCCAGTCTGCCTTACTATTTACTCATAGCTGGAGGAAGAATAGTTTGATGAATAGTTTTCCAAAAGATATTGGCGCAATGTGAAATGCAAACAGACCCTATGATTACACCATATATATATATATATATATATATATATATATATATATATATCCTAGAGATGCTGAGATGTTCTTGGTCTAACCTACTGTCATAAAATCTGCATGCTATGAGATTGGCGCACCAATTCTCACGTTTATGTAAACACTGAAAAACTATGAATTTCATATTTTCCCAAAACATGAGATTGAGGAAAGGAAAACATAAAACATATTGTGAGAATTAATTTTTATTTATTACGGACTTTTTTTCCTCATCTTGGTAGTTTTTGTGTTGTTTCTTCTTTCACAGCGTCTCGGCCAAATTTCACCTCTGGCCTTCTTCAGGTGATTAACCGCGACCTCGGATAGGAATGCTGAGTCTTGTAACCGTATCCCCAGTTATTACTGCCTTCCATAGTTGTTGTCTATCGCACCACGTTTTTGACCAAGTAAACCTCTGACCGGCTTGGGTAGGATTTGAAACCGCTATCTTCTGACAATGCTCACCTGGAACCGCAGAGACTCAACGCCTTTATCCGCTGCGCCACGGGCCCCGAAACGTAGTAAAAGAAGAAACAACACAAAAACTACCAAGATGATGAAAAAATCCGTAATAAATAAAAATTAATTCTCAGATTAAGAAACCTCATCTCAAAATGATTCCAATTAAAGACAAGTATAAAACATATTTACTAGAACTACCTCTGTGCAACTTTTTCTGGTCTCCTAAACTGAAAATTCATCTCAAAGGCAACGATTTCAGGATGTGGAAAACTTTAAAATAAATACTATGGTGCTGACTCACTCGATATTAAGAGTTGTTTCAAAGGTACAGTGACCAATGGAATTAGTTTTTTGAATGAACGAGGTTTCTTTGAAAAAATATATATTTCGTTCACTGTTCCTTTCAGTTTCGATACCTTGTAAAAATACCTCATATTTTGAAGAAAATTAACATTTCATTTATTGACCATTTCGCTTGTTACGGTTTCAAAGACCCAAGTGTCTCACCAAATCTAAAGATAGAATTAACCTGTCCCTGAAAAAAACTCAAGTATTTCCAAATAGTCTTTTCTTATTTTACCGACAAAATCCAGTCGATATAAACACATGCTGTTCACCTGCTTGCCAGTAGAAGTACAGGATTCAAAGAGGACAGGCCTAAGATATCCTCCTTCAACATTAACCACTGAACCAAAATATCAGTCCTGAATTTCATGACGATGACCAAGTTTTATACTCGCAGGTATTCATGACTGATGTACTAGCAAGCACTTTAAAAATAAGAATTCTAAAAACATTTATATAAACTGAACACATACAAAATTAATACACACATGAGAACAAATTTGTAAATTGTTGCTTATAGCCTAAAATAATGTATAAAAAGACAATGTTTGTTTAACTCACCTTCTTGTTATTTGTTTTACTTGTATATTTTGTATATAATTCACTTCACAATATATATATATGCGCGCACGCGCGTGTGTGTGTGTGTGTGATGGCTTGGCTTTATGAACGAAGATCAAAAAGGGAGTTGTCCATGCTAACAACCGGCACGTTCTTGGGAGAGATAGGATGGTTACAGTGACTGCAATTAAAGATCTGGTTAGAGTTTGATGTCGTAGAGTTGCAGTTCTGCACTTTTTGTGTTTGACGGTAACCCTGCTGGTTTTTCTAAAGAAAGAGAAACATGGTTGGAGTTGGGAAGCGAAGGGTCACGGTTTTCAGCTCGGGTGGACATACACTAAGGGATTTTTCAAGCAGTCTTAGTATCGTTTCTTTGAGACCATTCTTTCACAATATATATATTTATGAATGTGTGTGTGTTCGTGTGTGTTGATGATAGACCTTTTGATTGCAATCTAACCTCTTAAATTCTCTGAGAAGTCCACGAGAAGGAAGGATTCTCTGAGTGTAACATCACAGTACTGGCGACCGTTGCGGTCAGGACAATCTACAGACAAGCAGTTGATAACCCGGCCTTTGTGAGTAGGTATCAATTATTTTTCTGTTTTCCAAGCAGAGGTGATAAACTTCCGATAGTCTCGATGGAATGGAGAAGCAAATTATGTGTTTATTATTCTATCCGTACCATCAAAGACAGCAATATTTAAATAATTTTGCAATTATATTGGTAGCAACAAAAGCAGTACAAAGGTTAAGTTTGAATAAGTCTTGGAATGATGATGAGTCTTCTTCAAATTACAGTCAGCGTCAGAAAATGGTTCCAATTTAGAACAAAGTCTGCCGAAATCCCTGAGGAGAACTTCAATTCATTCTCGTTTAAATTGCTGATACTTTTGAATGAAACTTTTCTATTCCAGTACATTGTGATCTAACGTCAAATTTCGACCTATTTTAGGCAAAAGAGTAAAATATTAACATACAAAGTCTTTATTATTAATTATTTTATAATTTTAGCTGATAACTTTTTTATTTATTTTGATACATTTATTTCTTATTAAAGTTATTTTTATATTTAAATATCAGACTGATATAAATTTAATCAGTTTTCTTTTCCAGTGTAACTAAATTCCTATAAATTTCATTTTCAGACATTTTAATGTACAGATGATACGAATTCTGGTCATGTGTGAAGAATGTTTTAGACAGAAATATTCTTTTTTATTTATTTATTAAAAATGAATTTTGCATGGCAAAAAAAAAAGAAAAGAAAAAAAGAAAGCATGAAAATAAAAAGGAAAGTGTAGTATAGCCGTGATACAACTATACGTATACATATATATGCGGAAACATAATCAACAATAATGACGAACGAACACACTTCTTTAGAAAAATATACCTCACACACTTTATGGGAAAGGGTTGCGAAAGGGTTGCGTGTGAGAGGTGAGTTGGAGACGGAACAGACTGCAACATATTGACCCCAAGTTCCTCTGACTATAGCAGCACTTTTTTTCTTAATCTGCTAAAAGCTGCTCAACCAGGGGTCCTGAGGGCCCAAGCCGTCTGCTGGAAGCTGGTTCTCACTGCCTCGAACTGCAACAAACTGACTCCAACTAACTCGAACTCTCTGTGGCACCGGGTTATATAATTGTTTGATGCACACCTGCTTCCTGTGAGCGTCGCATTTGCACCGAATTCAAACCGTCCACGGTCAAGGTTATATCTTGATATCTTCGACCGGATGCACCTGTTTCTCGTTTGACGGCTGTGTCGAAGGTCAATATGTAACAAAAGAAGCCAGATATCATTACTTCACAATCATTCCTATCATTGAACTTTACCAATCATTTTTTTTCTCATTTTAGATCCTTACCGTTTCCATATATTTTCATCTCCTTTTGTGCCAATAACTTTAAGAAATAATTACATTTTTTTTTTCAGATATTTATTTTATGAACTGAAATTATCTAAACCACTGACATTTATTCCTGAAATTGTGGGACAATATCATCATCATCATGTTGCACCATCAGCACGGATATCCCTGACCCTCTCTAGCCATCCTTCTCTATCGTCCATTGTTTCCGGCGGGTCTTCAGGACTACACCCAGTATTGGCACAGAGCTGTTGTATATATCTTCTAGCTGGTCGTCCTTCCTTTGAGAAGGGGTCCACAGGAGTACGTCACTTATGAGTTCGTCTCTTCTTCTCCAGCAGTGCCTCGCATGTCTGGTTCGTCTAACTTGGATAGTTTTCGTGATGGATGGTAAATGGCTGTACAGCTGTTGCTTTGTGGGCTGCTGCCTCAATAACTTGTTCAATATTTCTCGTAGCATTTTTGTGTAGTTGCCGTCAAGCTTTTTCTCCATACGTTTAGACAGCGTCCATGTAGTGCATCCTTACAGAATTATCAACACGAACGCTGCTTGGAAAAAACTGCATTTCATTTTATCAGTCAGGTCTGACCTCCATATAAGCGATAGTCTATCGCTAGCTGTCCATGCCTTTGCTAGTCGCATGTTGATGTGTGTCTCGGTTAATGAGACGCTGGTTCCTGGGTAGGTGAACTTGTCTACTAGTTTCAGAGAACTACTGTTTGTCGCCTGTTTGATTTTAAGCACATATTTGTGTGCATTGACATGGAGGCCAATTGCTGTAGCTGCTTGTTCTAGACTTTGTAGCATGGTTTCTTTTTGTTTGGAGTGTTTGTTTAATAGCATATCAACCTTTGTGGGTTATTCAATGTTTAAACCATCCTGGAAGGATAACAGTAGTGGTACTATTTAACCCATTGATGGAGGAGTTTATGCTTTTTGCAAGGGTATTAGTCTATAAGTGAATGTAATAGAATGACTGGACTTTGAACATGATTACAACGATGTTGCAGTTCAGAGTGTTAGCCACTACACCACAAGGCATTAATTTCTGAGTAACTTCTAAGGAACAAATTTCTTATTCCTGGCAGGCAAAAATCTTTATCTAACGGTGGGGATTATGCGGAAAAAATAATGTTTTGAAACATCAACCGTTTCTTTATTAAACCTCAGCATCAATGAATATCATAGGTTACATTTTTTCCTACTTGAAGAAATCTGACACATCCCTGATTTCAGGTTAGTTGTTATTTTACTCGACTGCCATTTAGCTTATATCAATAACACGACAAAAAGAATCATGTGTTTTTGATGAGAAGACTCAACCTCTACTGCCATGCTACCAACATTTATTTCTAATATTGAGGAACAACATCATAAAATAGGAACACAGTGCTTTTATAAACCCACTTCTTCCTAACTGAAAAAAAAGGTATATCCAGTAGTGGTGTTGATATGGAAAAATAGAGTTTTGTAGCTGAAAACTTGCTCTATCCAGTGGAGTTATTATCTTTCTGGATTTGAAGTAGATTTTGTGGAAAAAAATGAAAGAGTTCGAGAAACACTCATATAATAGTATAATTCAGCTAAATATAACGCGATATCTCTGGACATCATTTTTATTATTAATCTACAAAAGACATGAGTTGTTATTTAATTTTTTCCTTCTCAGGCCCACAGTCCTTGATTATTTGTATCTGCTGTTCCTTGTTATTTACTAAGCTTTTCCTAACCTTTTGAAAGCATTGTATTCCAAAATTATTATCATTTGAAATTTTTTTTTAAAGTTGTTTAAAAAAAAATCGATGCCATTTTTTTTTTTTTTTGAGAGTTACTCATATGTTCAGCCCAGTCAGCTTGGGCTGGAGAATCCCTCAAATGCATCTCTACTGTCCAAAGGGTGTCTGGAAATGATATTAAACAATGTGATAGTAAGGCTGCTGTAATACTGGAGCTTTGGGGAATACCGAGTACCTCTTCATTGCCATCACTCCTACGTTTATTCTAGCCTGGAGTCTTAGCACCTGATACAGTCTTATCGATGGGTCAAACACAACTGTTTGTCATTTAAAATGCATACAAGTAATGTACATAATGTATACAAGTAAGGTTAAATTGAATTGTTAGAAATAGAACTGTTTAAAAAATTAACTGTGTGTAAACAAATAACTGATGTTTAATTGCTACTGTTATAGAGCAATATTTGAAAGCATTTAACTGTGCACAAACAAATGATTAATAGTAAATAGACTTATTAATACTAGATAGCAGTACTTAAAACCATTTCATTGTATGCAAAAAAAAAATGAGCTCAGGCTGGTTTTAAAATGTGATCCACAAAATGTGATAAATCATATATTATATATATATATATATATATATAGAGAGAGAGAGAGAGAGAATTTAGCATGAAATAATATTAAATGTTTGATATGCCATAAAATCCAACTAAAGCAAATCCTCTATATTTAATTTATATGTATAAAAAAGACTTGGCATTAAATAACCTACAATGGTTGATATGCCATAAAACCCAGTCAAACCAAATTCAATATATTTAATATATATGCATAAAGAGGATTTGGCATTAAATTACCAACAATAGTTTATATGCCATCAAACCCAACCCAACAAAATCCTATATATTTAATGTATATGTATAAAAAGGATTTGGTATAAAATAACCTACAATGGTTGATATGCCATAAAACCCAACCCAACCAAATCCTATATATTTAATATATATGTATAAAAAGGATTTGGTATTAAATAACCTACAATGGTTGATGTGACATAATACCCAACCAAACCAAATCCTATATATTTAATATATAGGAATATACAAGATTTGGTATTAAATAACCTCCAATGGTTGATATGACATAAAACCCAACCCAACCAAATCCTATATATTTGATATATATGTATAAAAAGGATTTGGTATTAAATAACCTATAATGGTTGATATGCCATAAAACCCAACCTAACTAAATCCAATATATCTAATATATATGTATAAAGAGGATTTGGTGTTAAATAACTGACAATGGTTGATATGACATAAAACCCGACCCAATCAAATCCTATATATTTGATATATATGTATAAAAAGGATTTGGTATTAAATAACCTATAATGGTTGATATGCCATAAAACCCAACCTAACTAAATCCAATATATCTAATATATATGTATAAAGAGGATTTGGTGTTAAATAACTGACAATGGTTGATATGACATAAAACCCGACCCAATCAAATCCTATATATTTGATATATATGTATAAAGAGGATTTGACATTAAATAACCGACAATGGTTGATATGCCGTAAAACTAAATGAAATCAACTCATATGTTATAAAATCCAGCAAAAATAGTTAGACCAGGCAAGGTGTTTAGGGGACCTGGTGGCATAATGGCTAAAGTGCTGGACTGCAACATCGTAGTTAAGTGAGTTCAAACTCCACTTGTAGAATTACGTTCACTTTTGGATTAATATCCAGTGGAAAGGTATGAAACCCCATGTCCCCGTGCCAGCAATGAGTTAAATACTATCAAAACTGTTTTTCAACAAGGTTGTCTTTTGTAGTGAATGACCCATGATAGTTGATATGCCATTAAACAAACCAAACTAAGATTTTTAGTGTTGATGAACTTGGAAATGTCAAAACGTTTACTTTCAAGAAGATGGTAGATATGTGAGTTAAAATTTCTATAACAAAATAAAAGTTGTGAAAAAACTGTTTTCTCTTTGCCTTTCGGCTGATGCATTTCTTGATACATGTTTTGATTATTTTTCTTTTTTGAAAGAAAGTATCAAGAAAGGTTCTTCAAATGTCACTGTTGAAAGAACCGAGTCAGCAGAGATACTTTCTTTTCTCATTTTACGTGTTCTATTTAAACCTGGTGAGTTAAAGTTTATATGTAACAAAAATGTCTGAAAGGATATCTAGGTTAGACTGGTTTGGTTTGGTTTGGTTTTATGGCATATCAACCATTGCTGGTTATTTAATGCCAAATCCCATTTTTACATATATATTAAAAATGTGCTTTTTCAACACATTTTGTAGATACAAAATTAAATGATCAAACAGTTCTATTTCAAGAGATTCAATTTAGCATAAGTATACAGTTTAAATGTCAAATAGTTCTATTTGACCCATAGATAGGACCCTATCATGTGCTACTACTCCAGACCAGAGAGAACCTAGGAGTGATGCCAATAAAGGGGTACGCTGCATTCCTCAAAGCTCCAGCATTACTGGAGCCTCATCATCAGATTGTTTAGTGTCATAACCAGGACACTCATGGTGGGAGTCCTACATCTCTGCAGAGATGCAGTCAGTGTATTCTACAGCCCAAGCCGACAGGGCCAAACCACTCTGCGGAAATACAGTTAGAGTATTCTACTGCCTCAGCTGAAAGAGAGTGACAGGATATCTAAGAAAGAAACAAACTAAAATATCAAAACAATATATAGAGTCTTGAACCTGTGACAAGTTACACAACAACGATGAGGGTTTATTATTTACTCTTTATGTGTGAGGGGTTTCACAGGTCCAAAAAACCTTCAGAATCTCTCCCTGTATTCAGTGGGAAGATCTGGTCCTGGAGAATTAGTGTAGAATTAATTGCAGAGAAGCTGAGAAGCAAAAGGTACCCATCATGTACTTCTCTACACATGTATACTAGTTGAATAACTAGGTGTCCCCAGCAGTGAGATAAGAACTACCTCTAAAATCATATCCTGACTATGACACTAAACTGCATCGAGTGATAAGGCTCCAGTTTTGGAATTCTTTGGAATGTGATTTCACCCATTCATTGCCATTACTCTCAGGCCCACTTAGATTCAGAGTCACTCTGTTGGAAAGGCTTAGAATACATCAATAAATTTGGTTTGGTTTGGTTTAGTTTGGTTTTATGGCATATCAACCATTGTAGGTTATTTAATGCCAAATCTTCATTATACATATATATTAGATATATATGATTTGGTTTGGTTTGGTTTTATGGCATATCAACCATTGTAGGTTATTTAATGCCAGATCCTCTTTATACATATAATCAGTTTTTGTTCAACTTGCTTGGGCAATTAGGCGAGGATAAAGAAAACTGAACTCAAACCAGCTTTTGTGGGTAAGCAGTAGATATATATACTCAAGAGCAAGACAGTCCAGTTGGCTGGTGATGTAGAATACACCAACTGCATCTCTGCAGAGAGGTGGACCTCCTTAATGAGTGTCCTGGATATGTCACTAAACAATCTGATGGTGAGGCTCCAGTAATGCTGGAGCTTTGGGGAATGTGGAGTACCTGTTCATTGCCATTGCTTCCAGGTCCATTCTGGCACATCGTGGTAACACCAGATAGTACCCTATGCATATATGGGTCAAATAGTTTGACATTTAAACTGGATGAAAACAAATGACTTTTGCTAAATTGAATAGCCTGAAATAGAATTGTTAGATCATTTAACTGGGTTTAAACAAATGACTGATGTTTAATTAAATTGTTAGTAATACATAATAATACTTGGAACCATTTAACTGTGTGCAAATAAATGAGTAATGTTGAATAGAATTATTAAAGTAAAACATTAATACTTGAAACTCTTTAACTTTGAGCCTAAATTGAATTATCAGTATTATGTCGCAGTACTTGGAAACATTTAACTGTGTGCAAATGATTGGGTTGTGTTGAATAAAATAATTAGTGTTAAATAGCAATAACTGTAACCACTTCACTGTGTGAAAACAAATGATTAATTTTGAATAGAATTATTAGTGCAACATTTGAAAACATTTAATTGTGTAGAATCAATAGCAATTCTAATGTGCAAACAAATTAGTTCTAACTCATTTAAAAATGAAATTACCGACAAACTAATCTCTTACATATCACATATCTAATTAAATGCATACAAATAAGTGACTGATGTTAAATTATGACTGCTGCATAGCAATACTTGAAAGCATTTATGTGATGCATTCAATAAGTTTCCAGACATTTTTTTTCAGGCATTTAAAATTGTCGTAGACTCTTGAACATTCACCATGTTATTACTATACATCTTATGTGATGACTGACCCATTTTTATGATTTCAGGTTCAAATAAACAGCTACAGCAGCAATTGTAATACACCCTACTAAAGCCTGATTGTCATAGCTGGTGAATTTCAAAAATGCAATCGGGACGTGAGGATACATTAGAAGAACGATATGCAATAAAATTTTGTTTTAAACTTGGAAAAAATACCACAGAAACGTATGGAATGCTTCAGACTGCTTTTCGACCATCTTGCATAATCAAGCATCAGTTTTTGAGTGGTATAAGAGATTCAAGTGAGGTAGAGAGTCCGTAAAGGTCGATGAGAGGTGTGGGAGGAGTAAGGAAGTCAATACACCATAGTTGATTGGCCAAAGGGTTAGGGTTAGGGCTATTATGTTGAGGTTTTAAGGGAGTTCAGGAAGAGATTCCGTTGGAAGAGGCTAGCATTCTTCAAATCGGCTCAATGGCATTTCCCGCAGGTCAATGCACCAGTCCACAACTCCATCCTTGTCACAGACTATTTGACCAAGATGGGAATCAAGACAGTTCTTCACCCTCCCTATAGTCCCTGTGAGTTTTGGTTATTCCCTAAGCTCAGAGGCTGTCGTTATGAGACAATTGAGGAGATGAAAGAGACTGTGATGAAGGTCATTGACATGCTCACACAAGAGGACTTCCATGGGGCCTTCCAGAAGTTGTTGGAATGGTACGACAAGTGCATTGCAGCTGGAGGAGATTACTTTGAAGGGGACTAGAGTTTAATGTGTGTACTATCAATAAAAGTGCCCATACAAATAAAGTCTGGAAACATTTAATGATACTCGTAACTGTGTGCAAACTAATGTCTGATGTTAAATTATGACTGCCACATAGCATTACTTGAAAGCATTTAACTGTGTGCAAACAAAAAACTGATGTTAAATTATGACTGTTGCATAGCAATATGTGAAAGCATTTAACTGAGGGCAAAAAAATTACAATCAAGCTTGTTAATCGACAAAATGATAACAATTCATTTATATTTAATATATCTGTATAAAGAGAATTTGGCATTAAATAACTAACAATGGTTGATGTGACATGAAACCAAACTAAACCAATCAATAGCAAGATACATCTTCTATGGTGGACATTTATGCATTTTTATGGATTTTTCATCAAATTTCTCTTCAAATATTTCTCCATCAAGCAGTATAGCCGCCTCACTGCTATGACATCAAAAACAATTTAAAAACATTCTCATACAAAACTGTCAATGAATTTCTTTTTGGTCTCTTTATTCGTTTGCCAATCAAAAGTAATAATCTGCAGAAAAGGGATGAATTTCCCATAATGCAATGGTAGGAGCTGAGCAAGCGGACATCTTGAATTTCTTCTATTGTTTTATAAGTGATCTTATAATCCCAATGGCACTGTCTTTATTAATTAAGTTAGATTCAATTTTACTAAATCTATTTAAAAAAAAAACAAGACTTAAATTTTTTCAATCCTCTTCCTTAATAGTTACATTTTTTGTTTTTGATTCATTTTTTTAAATCTAAAAATTCTTTTAAGGTTTTATTCAATTCAAGTTTAATATCATTGATTGTGTTTTATTCATTTTGTAGGTTTGTTTTATACTTTTAATCAATTTTCTTTTTTCCTGTTTAACTTTTGTTTTTAAAAAAATTCTTCTTTATTTATTTTTACATTTGATTTTTAATCTTTGATTTTTAGATATTTCCAATTTTCTTTTGTAATTTTTTAGATTCAATTCAATTTTAATTTCATAATTCTTAATAATTTTATTTTTATCACTTATTCCAGAACTTATTATTTTCATAATTTTATTCAAATTTTAGAATTATTTTCTAAGTTGGTTTGTCTGTCATTGTAAAACAGATTCTACTTCATTAATAATGTTACAAGCCAAAGTAGCCATTTAAGCCAGGTCGGCGGGGTCAAGATTTGGATCAAAGTTGGTTATCATGACAATATAAAGGATTTCAAAATGGAGTAGAAAACATGTCTGACAGTTAAGAGATTTATCATTTTAATCTTTTTCATTTTTGTATTAATTCTTCTTATTTACAATGCTTTGCTTACAGCGACTGCTGTTATATTTTAGATTCAATTTAATCTTAATTTTATATTCTTTGTTATTTTATTTTCATCTCATATCCCAGTAGTTAAAATTTATTTACTAAAATTGGGGTTATAAATTATTTTCTAAAATTTGAGTTTTAATTATTTACTAAAATTCACAGTGTCTGCTGTTATATTTTAGATTCAATTTAATCTTAATTTTATATTCTTTGTTATTTTATTTTCATCTCATATCCCAGTAGTTAAAATTTATTTACTAAAATTGGGGTTATAAATTATTTTCTAAAATTTGAGTTTTAATTATTTACTAAAATTCACAGTGTCTGCTGTTATATTTTAGATTCAATTTGATTTTAATTTCATTTTCTTTGTAGTTTTATTTTCATCTCATATCCCAGTAGTTAAAAAATTTATTTACTAAAATTGGAGTTATAAATTATTTACAAAAAAAAGAGTTATAAATTATTCACTAAAATTTGAGTTTTGATTATTTACTAAAATTCACAGTGTCTGCTGTTATATTTTAGATTCAATTTGATTTTAATTTCATTTTCTTTGTAGTTTTATTTTCATCTCATATCCCAGTAGTTAAAATTTATTTACTAAAATTGGAGTTATAAATTATTTACTAAAAAAAAAGTTATAAATTATTTACTAAAATTGGAGTTATAAATTATTTACTAAAATTCACAGTGTCTGCTGATATATATTAGATTCAATTTCATTTTCTTTGTAATCTTATTTTCATCACATATCCCAGCCCAGAAGTTATAATGTTCATAATTTTTCATAAATTTTAGAATTATTTTTTAACATGGTTTCACTTGTCATCGTAAAACTATGATGAAAAATAAATCTCATTTGGTTACATTTCATGTGAGTATATATTAGTGGATATGTTCAACTACCTTGGAAGCAGCATCTTATCAACTGAAAATGAAATCAATAAGTGACTAGCAGAGGCATGGACTGCTATTGAAAGGTTAAGGAATATATGGAAATCAAATCTATCCGATAAAATCAAATGCACTTTTTTCCAAGCAGTAGTTGTGTCAATTCTACTATATAGATGCAACACATGGATGCTGACTAAGCATATCGAGAAAAAGCTTGGTGGGAATTGTACAAGAATGCTATGAGTCATATTGAATAAATCCTGGAAGCAACATCCCACAAAGCAGCAGCTGTATGGCTACCAGCCTCCGATCTCTAAAAACATCCAAATAAAACAAACAAGACTTGCAAGACTCTGCTGGAGCAGTAAGAACAAACTCATAAGCGATGTTCTCTTATTATATTTACCAACCCCTCTGCTTGGGCAGGATATGACACAAGGTCAATTTTTAAGTGGAGTTTAACAGGTTTGAATTCAGAGTTTTTCTTCTCCTAGACTAGTTGCCTCACCAAGGCTGAAGAACTCAGTCTGCCCTACTATTTACCCATAGCTGGAGGGAGAATAATTGGATTCTTTTATAGAACGCTTCACATGACATGCAAGTGTTAGATGACCAACTAGAACCAATCTACAACAGTTCTGTATGGACATAGGATGTTGTCTAGAGGACCTGCCAGAAGTGATGGATGATAGAGACGAATGGCAAGAGAGTTTGGGAAATCCGTTCAAATAGAATGACATGATAATGATGATGATGCAATTACCAATCCTCCACAAAGGTGGGATGAGACACAAAATCTATTTTTAAGCTGAGTTTAACATGTATGAATTCAGAGTTTTCCTTCTTCTTGACTGGTTGTCTAACCAAACATAAAGAGCACAGACAGCTCTACTATTTACCCATTGCTCGATGGAGAATAACTAGATTCATATCTTACCTTATGAAATGCAATCAGCTTTGTCCAGGATTTGAACTTGTGTTGCCATCTCCATTTTCAACGATGATAACCATACACCACGGGTACATCCAAAATTCCATGAGAGTATCTTGGTCAACCTATTAAAATTTTCAGCCAATCCTTGCATGTATATATATTTACCAACCCCTTTGCTTGGGCAGGATATGACACAAGGATCAATTTTTAAGCAGAGTTTAACAGGTTTGAATTAAGAGTTTTCCTTCTCCTAGACTAGTTGCCTAATCAAGGCTGAAGAAATCAGTCTGCCCTACTATTTACCCATAGCTGGAGGGAGAATAATTGGATTCATACCTTTTCCAAGGGTATTAGTGCTATGTGAAATGTAATCAGTCTCGTCCAGGATTTGTACTCGTGTCATTGTGTCGATTTCCTACAACGATAACCATTACACCACGGGCACCTCCAATCCTTGCATGTATATATATATATATATATATATACATAATTCACCAATGATTTATTTATCATTAAGGGTTTTCAAACAATTGTCTTCATCTTTATTGTTATTTCCATAATGTTTTGGTCGATATGTCCTCTGGCCTTCTTCAGTTGCTTGTCAAACTCGGGAACATTCACGGAACTTCGAACTATGTCCTTTATTGAATCCACGAGAGTCGCCTGTTCTGATTCTGTTAGCCATAACCGGGTAAAAGTGTTAAGTATTCCTGTATTGTTACTCGCCTGCAGTCAGGATTGAACCTGCAACCTATATGTGTCCTGCTGGACACATAGCATAGCGGTTATAGACGTTGGTTCCCTAAGCTTCTAAGGAGACAATCATCTGAAGGCCGGAGGACATATTGGCCAAAACGTTATGGAAATAACAATAAAGAAGAAGACAATAGTCCAAAAACCCTTAATGATAAAAATCATCAAGCTTCATCTCAGAAATTTAGATGACTGATTCATTTATATTTCATTTGTGGTAAATAAATCATTCATTGTAAAGTTAGTGACCATAGTCGAGGGTGAACCAAAGGCTCCCTTTTTAATAGCTACTACATCGAGATGTAGAGAAGGGCACTACTCCTTCCCCCAGATTGCCCCACTTTACCCTTGATACATACCTTATAATTCTGAGTATTAAGCAAGGAGGTATCAAGTAGCATTTTTTTAAGACTTTGGTATGATGCGACCTGGGACTGAACATAGATCTCCCGAGCTGATAGCATAGATTTCCCTGGTTCTCTCTCGATATCCTACCATTAACAGATTCTGACAGGTCCTCTAGACTGCATCTCATGTCTGCTTTGAGCTGATGTATATAAGCCCTTGCTGATAAGCCAACACTGGAACATCCATGTACAGGGGTCCATAAGGAAATGTCACTTTTGAGTTCATCCTTATTTCTGAAGCTGTTTTCCACATATCTTCTTTGATAGTTTGTGAGATGGGAGGTAGACAGCCATACAGCTCTTGTTTCATGGTGTGCTGCTGGCTGGATTTGTTCAAAACAGTTTGCAGACTTAATTTGTTGCACATAAATTATATATATATATATATATATATATATACACACACATATATGTGTGTGTATGTGTGCATGTATTTACTAACACTCCTGCACAAGCAGAATGTGACAGAGGGTCAATTTTTAGGCCAAGTTTAACCGGATTGAATTCCATTATCCTTCTCCTTAACCAGTTACCATATCAAGGTTTAAGAACCCAATCTGCCCAACAGTTTTCCTTTAGTTGGGTGTATACTTTTCCCAAGGATATTGGTGCTAAGTGAAATAACTATAATATATATAATATATACGCAACATATCATCAATTATTATTGTTATTATTTCTTTTATCAAACATAAAAATCAGTATGACATCTTGAAAGATGTCATACTGATTTTATGATATTCAGCAGGAATTGGTTGATAAACATTCCATAATTAATTGCTTCCCTTGTACTTTCTGCCCAATTTTAGGATATCATCAGGGGTGTTTGTAATTAATTCTGAATCCAGTGCTAATGTACTTAAATGTCTTTTGCTACTGATGCTATTTATATGTGATGATCACCTGGTGCAATCAGGTGCCTGGTGGTAGACCCTGGGTGTAGCAGCAGGACTCGGTGCTGGCCCACAAGTCAAAAGAGACCCATACTTGGCTTCAGAAGGAGTGCTACGACTTTGTACCCTTCTCTCACTGGCCCCCCTCCTCCCCCGACCTGAACCCGCTGGACTACTTCGTTTGGTCATACGTCGAGAACATCACCAACATGACTTCCCACAACACCAAAGCCAGCCTGATCACCGCCATCCTCCGAGTATTCGCCGAGCTCCCGCCGGCGCTTGTGAAAAAGGCATGCTCCCAGTTCCGGATCCGTATCGAGGCGGCAGTTGAGGCTGAAGGCGGCTACATTGAATAGATGTCATCTCTACAACATAATCAAGTTACTTGAATTGATTTTTTCAATGAAAGTTTTAAAATAACGCTGTAGTGTTGTTTTCTTTCAGACAATAATTTTATCGTTCCACCCTGCATATTCATGTAGGTATAATTTAAGTTTAGCGTATTTGGTTTAATGGCACTTCAACCCTTTATGGTTATTAGATACAAAATATTGTTTCAATGTATATATGATTTTTAAGTGAATAGTTTCTCAGTAACTTTATTTTAAAATGATTAAGAGTTAATTTGTTGCATCCAGTAAAATGGGTTTTCAGGTATTGCCATTAACTGTTTGCACAAAATTATGTTTTTTTCTTTGTACACAGTTAAATGGTTTGAAGTATTGTTATGTAATATTAAAAATTCAATTTAATATTAACTGTTCATTTGCACAGTTAAATGGTTTCAAGTATTGTAAATGATTAAGCAGTTTTATGGGACCCATAGATGGGACCCTAACAAATATTTCCAGTCCTGGTCATTTTGGACCTGGGAGTAATCACAATGAAAACGTGCTTCACATTTCCCAACGTTTCCCTGATTGGAGCCTCATCATCCGATGGTTTAGCATCTTATCTAGAACATTCATTGAGGAAATCTTACCCCTCTGCAAAAATGAAATAAAAATGTATTGTCATGTCAAACAAAAATATGTGGTTTAAAAGGAAGAAAGGTTCAGATCCCATTTTATTGCTAATTTGATTAATTTTTGAGGTAAGATAATTTGTATGAGAGAACGACACAAATGAATCATACCCACAAAAGTCATTTAAATTGAATTAAATATTCAGAGATAAAAATGAATTTTTGGTAATCAAGTAAAATATTAAAATCATATTTAAAAAAAATTGGCTGATTTTGCCATTGAAGAAAAAAAATAAAAATCTGTCCTTTACTATAGTGGAACAATGTCTCAGTTAAGTTGCATTAAAAATTTTTTTAACTGTATGTCAACCTTTCTAGGGTTATTTTAAGCCAAGGGGTTAGGAAAATGCATTGATAATGCATTATTATTTACCTTTTTTGGTGTAATTGTTTCTAAAGTTTGTTTTTTTTTCACACAAGGTCCAAACAATTATAAATAATTTTTAGACAGTTCTATTCAGCCCAAAGATTGGACTCTAACCAGCACAACGCAAATGGTGAAAATGGACGAAGGAGTTGTAAAAAAACAAATTAAAGATAAAAGAAAATCCTCATCAATATTGTTAATTATTATTGTTTTTTTTTTGTTTTGTTTGGTTTTATTGCACATCAAACATTCTAGGCTATTTATTGCCAAATGCATGTTTTATACATATAAACAGTTCTATTTCAAACATTTTAGTTTAATATAAGTACAGTTTTTTGTTGACACACAGTTAAATGTGAAAACAATTCTATTTCAAACAATTCAGTTTAGCATTAGAACACAGTTTAGTTCTATTTGACCCATAGATAGAACCCTGTCAGGTGCTACCACACAGGCCAGAGTAGACCTTGGAGCAATGGTAATAAAGGGATACTCTGCATTCCCTAAAGCTCCAGCATTACTGGAGCCTCACCATTAGATTGTTTAGTGTCATGTCCAGAACACTCACTGGGGGAGTCTTACCCCTCTGCAGAGAAGCAGTTGGCTTATTCTACAGCCCTAGATGACTGGGTAATACACAGAATTAAATCTAAAAATGGTTTTATTTCAAACAATTCAGCTTAGCATAAGTACACAGTTTAAATCTCAAAACAGTTCTATTTCAAGCAATTCAGTTTAGCATAAGTACATAGTTTAGTTCTATTTGACCCATAGGTAAAACCCTATCAGGTGCTACCACTCGGCCCAAAGTATACCTAGGAGTGATGGTGATAAAGAGATACATTGCATTCCCCAAAGCTCCAGCATTACTGGAGCCTCACCATCAGATTGTTTTGTGTCATACCAGAACACTCGCTGGGGAAGTATTACCCCGCTGCAGGGATGCACTAAGTGTAATCTACAGCCCAAGCTGACTTACCAGATAATTATGAGTTTGACTTGTTATATAAAATGTAACTTTGATCTCTAAAAAAGAATGCTCTCTAGTGAGATCAATTCTTTAGTCAGTCGTAAATTTAAGCTTTGCAAGCAAGCATTTTGTGTCTTCAGGTCTCAATGGCAAATGAGTTATTCAGTTGTGTACATCTCCTTGCCATGTAACATGTGACAGGCTTTACTGGGTTACATGATACCTATAGAAAAGATCAATCCTTTACCTGACTTGATATTATGCCTTGTTGGTTGAAAATCTAGATAACTAATACTTTATATTATGCAAAAAAAAGTAATATTTTTATGACCATTCACAATATTTCAGTTTGAAATGTATTATTCATTTAAATCTTTTTTGGCATGGTCATATTTAAATTTCTTTTAGGGCAGTATGTTCATATCTATCTATCTATCCATCTATCTATCTATCTATCTATCTATCTCAGCCAGTTTATGATCTCTCTCTGTCTCTCTCTCTCATTCTATCTAGATATCAATCTCAGTCAGTTTGGGATCTCTCCCTTTCTATCTATCTATCTATCTATCTATCTATCTCAGTTAGTTCATAATCTCTCTCACTCTCTCTATTTCTCTCTCTCTCTCTTTCTGTTTCTATTTATCTATCTATCTCAGTCAGTTAATGATCTCTTTCTCTCTTTTTCTTTTTATCAATCTCAGTTAGTTCATGATCTCTCTCTCTCTCTCTCTCTCTCTCTCTCTCTCTCTATATATATATATATATATATATATATATATATATATATCTATCTTAGTCTATTCATAAATATTTTTATCTCTTTTTCTTTCTCTCAATCCATTCCTGTCTATTAATCTCCGTTCAAATCTATCTATCTATCTATCTATCCCAGTTAGTTCATAATCTCTCTTGCTCTCACTCTCACTTTCTCTCTCTCTCTTTCTTTATCTATTTATCTATCTATCTCAGTCAGTTAATGATCTCTCAATCTCTCTCTCTCTCTCTCTATCTATCTATCTATCACTTTCAAATTCTCCAAACTTACCAGATTTACTATCTACAGTTTTTTTATTCAGGTTTTTTTCATCATTGAATTAATTGTTTGTAAAATTGTTTCGTCTTGCTTCATAAATTTTCCTCGTAACATTTTTTAGTCAAAAGAGAATGGCCATAAAATTCTTTTTTAAAATTCATAATAAAAAAACAGAAATTTTTTTAAATAAAGAAAATATTACTTTACATTAAATAAAATTTAAATTTTAAGCCTTCATGACATCAAAGAATTTCTAACTCTCTTGCAATGTGACATATTATATATATATATATATATATAACGCTGATGAGAAAAACTCTAAAAGTGTATACTCTTTTAGAGTTTTTCTCATCAGCGTTAGCGGATGGTTTTTCACTGGAGTTTGAATGACAGCAAGTCTCCTCAATCTCCAGGACTCTTCTTAGTATTCTGGCTGTCTTCAATAATGCTGTTGTTATGATGGTCTCCACTCATCCGCCAACTTTCAAATCCTCCAGGCCCTTCAATGATCCTTAAGTTAGTGTGCCAAAAGCACCAATCACAATTGGTACAATCGTCACTTTCATGTTCCATAGTTTTTTCAATTCTCTAGCAAGGTCGAGATACTTATCCTTCTTTTCACATTCTTTCAGTTTTATTCTGTGGTCAGCCAGGACAGCAAAGTCGACAATTTTGCAAATTCTCTTTTTTTTTGTTGATTATTATAAGGTCTGGTCTTCTGACCGAGATTAGGTGATCTGTGTGTATGTCAAAGTCCCGTAGTAATTTATGCATGTCATTTTCTAGGACAGGTGCTGGGTTGTGGATATACCATTTGTTGGTATGGTCATATTAAAATTTCTTGCACATTTCCCAGTGCATCACCTTGCCTTATGGAGGTGCCCATGGTGTAATGGTTATCGTTGTGGGAAATGGACACGGCGACACGAGTTCAAATCCTGGACGAGACTGATTGCATTTCACATAGCACTAATACCCTTGGAAAAGGTATGAATCCAATTATTCTCCCTCCAGCTATGGGTAAATAGTAGGACAGACTGGGTTCTTCAGCCTTGGTGAGGCAACTAGTCTAGGAGAAGGAAAACTCTTGATTCAAACCTGTTAAACTCCACTTAAAAATTGACCTGCCCGAGTGGAGGGGTTGGTAAATTGGATCACCTTGCCAACCCAGTTGTGCCTACTCTTGTACTCTTTCTGCGCTAATTTGCTGCATTCACTTATTATGCGAGTGATTGTTTCATCTCTGTCGCCACATAGCCTACATTTGCTATTTTGTTGAGTCTTATCTATCCTCACCTTGATATGATTGGTTCTTATGGCGTTGTTTTGCGCTGCCATTAGGAGAGATTCTGTTTCTCTCTTAAAGTTTCCTTTTCTTAGCCAGGTCCAGGTTTTGTCATGTGAGATGTTTTTTATGAGTCATTTAAAATGCCCATAGAGTTGTTTTTCTTCCCATTTTTGTTTCCTAGTTATTGTCATTTATCCTATTCATCAACCCCTCCGCTCGGGCAGGATATGACACAAGGTCAATTTTTAAGCGGAGTTTAACAGGTTTTGAATTCAGAGTTTTCCTTCTCCTAGACTAGTTGCCTCACCAAGTTATTGTCCTTTATTGTCATCTATTATTATTATAATTATTATTGTTATCATCTGGCTTTCTGTATTGGCACTAACATATGAAACCAGCTCAGTCATCCGGGGCTATACAATGGACTGACTGCATAATACCCCCCACACACACACTCTAACGAGTGTCCTGCATATGAAATTAAACCATCTGCTGGTGAGGCTCCAGTTATGCTGGAGCTTTAAAAAAATGGAGTACTCCTTCATTGCCATAGCTCTCACGTCCACTCTGGCCGGGAGTAGTAGCACCTGATAGGGTCCTATCTATGGGTCAAATAGAACTGTTTGCAAACAAATGACTTATGTTAAATTGAATTCTTAGGGATAGAACTGTTCAATCCTTTAACTGGGTATAAACAAATAACTGACGTTTGATTGAATTATTTGTGATACATAAAAATACTAGGAACCATTTCACTGTGCTAAAAAAAATGAATAATAATAATTTGACCAAAATTGAATTATTGGTATTAGATAACAATACTAGGAACCATTTGACTGAGTTGAAAAGAATAATTGGTGTTTAATAGCAAATACTGTAACCGCTTAACTGTGCGCAAATAAATGATTAATATTAAATAGAATGAGTATTGTCAGTTAGCTTCCTTGGTGGGCACTACCAAAAATGATTTTATTCTGTCAATATCCTTTTAGGGCAGTATGTTCATATCGATCTATCTATCTATCTATCTATCTATCTATCAGTCTATCTCAGTCAGTTTATGATCTCTCTTTGTCTCCCTCTGTCTCTCATTCTATCGAGCTATCAATCTCAGTCATTTTAGGATCTCTCCCTTTCTATCTATCTATCTATCTATCTATCTATCTATCTCAGTTTGTTAATTATCTCTCTCACTCTCACTCTCACACTCTCTTTCTCTCTCTCTCTCTCTTTCTGTATCTATTTATCTATCAATCTCAGTCAGTTAATGATCTCTCTTTCTCTCACTCTCTCTCACTCTCTGTTTGTCTGTCAATTTCAGTCAGTTCATTATCTATCTATCTATCTATCTATCTATCTATCATTTCATTTCATTTGTGGCAGAACTTTAAAATAGTTTTCTAAAATTGTTTTGGAGAAAAGCCTCAGATTTCTTGTAGGATCCAAAATTTGTCTTCCCATTAAGCTGCAGTTGTTGAAAATAAATGTAATTACATTTTTCTGAATAATATCTAAATGAATTTACCTTACTTCTTTTTTAATATCCTCTCTGGTAAAACATAATTACTTTCTGAACGCACTAGTTTATATAATAAATTGTCTTCTCACCTTCATTACTAAAAAGTTTCATGTATTTAAAAGAATCATTTGCTATAACATGTGACTCTATCTATCTATCTATCTGAATCACATGTTTTATCTGAAGATTATTTTTTATCGTTTTATCCTGCTCAACTGGCCATTATTATTTATTATATATATATATAATGGCCAAATAAATATGCTTACAAATCAAATCTTTATTTATTTCCCTCAACATGCAATAATGATGTTTGTTCCTTAGTTATAATCACCTACACATACAGAAATAGATAAAGAATCTTTCCCAACAATACTGTAGCAATATCAGATACATTGATGACTAACATCCAGTAAAAACAATGTGCTGCACATGTACCTTCACATACAAATGCACTATATACCACTCACAAATATACACACTATAATATGCAACTATAACCCACACAAACACACATATGCTCATGCACACACACACACTGACACACACACACACACACACACACACACACACACACACTCACAAGCCCATGTAAAGATTCCTACACTGTATTTGACTATTTTTCGATTTTCGATTCATTTTATTTTGATAGCTGCCTGATGATTGTTGTTTTGTAATAACTTCATGAAATCCTAGGGTCGCAGACAAACTTCCATAGTATTAAATATATAAATCTAATATATATGTAACACTGTTATAATATATATATATATATATAAAATTAACTTAAATCGCAAGTTGGAAATCTTCTACTAAAGTTTCACCTTATCGGATCATCAGGAAGTCTAACTCCAACCCAGAGAGCGAATATAAATTATTCATATAAAAACATACCAATACCTAATAGGCATCAGTATAAGTTCGTTCTGTTGAGGGTTGGAGTTAGACTTCCTGATGATCCGATAAGGTGAAACTTTAGTAGAAGATTTCCGACTCGCGATTTAAGTTAATTCTATAATTGGCTCCACTTGTGTTGAGCACTTTTGTAATTGCAGCATTGCAGGATTTGCGGAATGTTTTTAGTTTTCTTTTGACCAACTGACTGCGTAACCCTTGATTTTTTTCAAGCGGTCGGACAAGGTTGGTCTTTTCTTTCTTTTTGACCTATAATTTTTTCTTTTTTCCCCGGGCAGTGATTTGAGATACTTTTATCTATTGTTCCTGGTGGGTTTTTTTTTGTTTTTTTCTGGTACCGTAAATGCTGGTAGATATTAAATTAGTAAATATATATATATATATATATATATATATATAAGATTGTCTTCTATCTTTTATATGCGAATGTATACACTTGTTTACACCCATAATTAAATACATATTTATGTATATGCGAATATATTGATGCATCACAAAGGATGCTGATGAAGCATATGGAGAAAAAGCTAGATGGGGTCTACACAAGAAACTTATGTGCTGTATTGAACAAAAATCGGGAAGCAACATCCTACTAAACAATAGTTGTATGGCTACTTACCTCTAAAACCAGCCAAATAAGACGAACAAGGCATTCAGGACTCTACTGGAAGAGTAAGAAGGAAATCATCAGTGATGTTCTCCTATGGACCCTTTCATATGAACGAGCCAGTGTTGGATGACCAAGAAGTTCATACCTACCACAGCTCTGTATGGACACAAGATGTAGCCTAGAAGACCCGCCAGGAGTGATAGATGATAAGGATGTTTGATGAGGGAAAGTCAGGGAAATCCATGCCAACAGTGCAACTAGATGATGATATATGAATGGTAGGTAGGAACTACCTCATAAACAACTTTCTCCTATGGACTACTACTCATGGACACACCAGTGTTGGATGATCTGCAAGGACTTAGATTCATCTGCTCTGCATGGACACTGGCTGCTATCTAGAGGATCTACTGAAAGATGGCAAGAAAGAGAGTCAAGGGTATTCGTGTTATTGGCCTGTCTTGATGATAATATAAATTTGCATTTATTTATTTGAACCCCTTAAATGTCCACACCCAGACACACATTTTAGCATCCATGTTTGTAGTTTTAGAACTATTTTGCCTGTACGCATGGAATATATAATTAAAATAATCCTAAATATTTCTGGCTAAATGCATGTTCAGAGATCCTGAAGAAATCAGTGTGTCAATTGATTTATCAGCAAGCATGCTTTCATTGTTAATTTGAAAAAAAAGTGACGTTCATTAATATTCATTACTTGCTCTGTACCTGTTTTCTTTCTCTGCATGGGAAGCATTATACCTGCTCATGAGTTATTGGCAGCCAAGACCGACAATCTAATTAGATATTCAGTTCAATTAATTCACAATTTTATTGGGGGAATTGTAAGAAAACTGGAACGGTTATATTTCTTATCAATTTTCTTCCTTTTTTGTTTCTAAGACTGTGTATCTCTTTCTCTCTAAGTCTTTTCATATCTACAGAGGTTGGACAAAATGATGGAAACTCATAGAATTTCAGCATCGTAATTTTGAAAGTCCTATAAAACCATCAAACGTTTGTTATTTTTACGTTTTTGGATTTATTAATAATCTATCATGTTTTATTTTACTAAAATTGTGGTTTTCTTACAGATATCATCAGAAGAAATTAATCAAAATTCATTAAAATAGCAGATCTATCTGACTTTAAAAGAAATCAAATTGTCGGTGCTTGTATGGCAGGCGGTACTGTAACAAAAACTGCTGAATTATTTGGTGTAGCAAGGTTTGGTTTGGTTTCTTTGTTTAATGGTATTTCAACTCTTTTTAGGTTATTTAATGCCAAAGCCATTCTCCTAGAGGAACAGTAGTGATACTATTTAACCCATAGCTGGGAGGATAAGGGGGTTCATACCTTTCCTAAGGGTATTTGCCCGAAAGTGAACGTCATAGCGCGACTGGAGTATGAACTCGCGTACTACGATTCCGCAGTCCATCGCTTTAACCATTACTCCACAAGGACATCCCCCTTAGTGTAGCAAGGTGTACTGTCTTGAAAGTAATGACTGCATTTGAGAAAGAAGGAAAAACCTCCTTACTGAAGCAAAACTTTGGAAGAAAGCGAAAGCTGTCTGAAAGGGGTTGTCAGACTCTTATGAGGATTGTTAGGAAGAATCACAAGAATACAGCTCTGAAAATTATTGCAGAGCTTAATAACCATCTTGAGGACCAGTTTCTTCAAAATCTGTAAAAAGGTATAGAATAACAATAACACATACCTCCATAAATCATCCAGCTGCCAGGTCGTAGCTCAGTGCAGACTTTCTTACTATGCTAAACTGAAGCTGGTATTTATAATGAAATACACTCACTCACTTACCAGCAGCCAATCACGACCCATGCAATAGAATCCTCCACTCGTGCACAATGGGATGCTCCAAGGCACCATAAATAGCTCCCATTCCTCAGTCGTGGCAATGTTTAGCTTTCTGTCTTCATGACTGATTGCTCTTAGGTATCGCAACTAATTGCCTTACGCGACCTGACAAATCCTACAAAAGATAGCTGCACGAAGCCAGGTTGTTGCGGAGCCGATAAGTATGTCAACACAGCAAATGAATTATGTGAATGAGAACAGCCAAAACAATATGAAGGAACAAAGGCGAGATAACAGTTATAACAAGTGACAATTTATTTGTCGTATTTACAAGCGTGTATGTAAATGTCCGTGACGGTTGTATGTGATCTTCAGCTAGATGGGTGAAGTTGGAAGCTGGTAAGATCACGTTGTAGATGTTTGATGCTGGTAAGCTGAGGTCGGTCGAGTCGTTGAGTACAGCTAGATGTTTGATGCTGGTAAACTGAGGTCGGTCGAGTCGTTGAGTTCAGCTAGATGTTTGATGCTGGTAAGCTGAGGTCGGTCGAGTTGTTGAGTTCAGCTAGATGTTTGATGCTGGTAAGCTGAGGTCGGTCAAGTCGTTGAGTTCAGCTAGATGTTTGATGCTGGTAAGCTGAGGTCGGTCGAGTCATTGAGATCGATATCCCCGGTTATGACGGTATGTTGTGGTTAACCAAGGGTGTGTCGATCTGGTTGCTGGCTCGTTTTTGGCGAAACTCTTTAAAAAGGAATCCTGCATTTTGTGCGGTTGCATTCACCTTACCTTCTGGCGTTGATCCCACTTCTCGTGGTAGATCTGCCTTTCTCCCACCTACATAGGTATGCACAAAGGTCCTTTTAAGGACCATAAGAGGTCTCTGTCTGTGGGTCAGAGCATCTCTGGCAGTCAGTAATGACCAGTCGAAATAGACGGCCTGGTGGCAAACACGAAGATGGATTCTAAGACCAACCGGTCTTAACCCTCGCTCGGTTCCGATTGTCCGATAAGCTGCGCAGCGCTAATGGCACGGTCCAGCCTTTAGCTACCACTTCGCTATCTGCACAGCGCTAAGATAACGCCCATCTTAGCCTCAGCCTCCTGGCCTGTCCGCTCGTCCACACGGCTTTGACACGACAAAGCCTTCGCTCTCGTCCGCTCGTCCACACAGCTTGGACATGGCAAAGCCTTCGCTCCTGTCCGCTCGTCCGCACGGCTTTGACACGGCAAAGCCTTCGCTCCTGTCCGCTCGTCCGCACGGCTTTGACACGACAAAGCCTTCGCTCCCGTCCGATACGTCCGCACGGCTTTGGCGTGAACCTAGCCATAGCCATCGTCCGCACGGCTTTGACACGACAAAGCCTTCGCTCCCGTCCGATACGTCTGCACGGCTAGGGGGCCCAAAAAAGCCCTAGCCTTTCCTCGACCTCGATGCTCTTGCAAGGTATCACGCAGTCCACGTAATGACTCGCTGTTATGGACTGTCCTACCACTGCAACACCAGACTCACGTACGACCCGCCGTACGAGCCAGCAACCAGATCGACACACCCTTGGTTAACCACAACATACCGTCATAACCAGGGATATCGATCTCAACGAGTCGACCGACCTCAGCTTACCAGCATCAAACATCTAGCTGAACTCAACGAGTCGACCGACCTCAGCTTACCAGCATCAAACATCTAGCTGAACTCAACGACTCGACCGACCTCAGCTTACCAGCATCAAACATCTAGCTGAACTCAACGACTCGACCGACCTCAGCTTACCAGCATCAAACATCTAGCTGAACTCAACAACTCGACCGACCTCAGCTTACCAGCATCAAACATCCAGCTGTATCTCTACGACTCGACCTATGCCAGCGACCCTCGTCGAACGCCCAGCTGCGAACATCTACAATGCGATCTTACCAGCTTCCAACTTCACCCATCTAGCTTAAGATCACATACAACCGTCACGGACATTTACATACATGCTTGTAAATATGACAAATAAATTGTCACTTGTTATAACTGTTATCTCGCCTTTGTTCCTTCATATTGTTTTGGCTGTTCTCATTCACATAATTCATTTGCTGTGTTGACATACTTATCGGCTCCGCAACAAGGTTTCACAGGAGGGCTGCAATCAGAAGACCATATTAAAATAAATTTCCAGGTGTTTCCATTATTTTATCCAACCCTTGTATCTCAGTCTTTTCTAGTCTATCTACACTACTAGTCAAAAGTATTTGGCTATCCTCAAACATTTTTACTTCTCATCCGAAAAGTGTTACTTTTAATGAAACAAGTTAAGCCCCATCATGTTTTTATTCATCATACTAAATACAAGTCTTCCTCCGTAACCTTAAGCTTAGTATAACCAGATATCTTTTGAGAAATTGATTTGAAGGTGTTTTTCGTCTTTAGTATTGAGCATGATTTTATCGATCGATGTTCTAAGCTACACTGATTACGCCAATGACATAGCAATACTGGCAAATACGCCCAACACTACGCATAGTCTGGAACGAACCGCCACAGGCATTCGCCTCCATGTCAATGCACACAAAACTGTATACATGTGTTTTAATCAAGCAGGCGACATTTCCACTCTAGAGGGAACCTCTCTGAAACTGGTAGACAAATTCACCTACCTAGGAAGCAGTGTCTCATCACCCAAAAAAGACATCGACATGCGGCTAACAAAGACATGGACAGTTATCAATAAGCTATCAATCATATGGAAATCAAACTTGACCGATAATATGAAACGCAGTTTCTTCCAGGCAGTGGTCGTGTCGATACTACTGTATGGATGCACCACTTGGACGCTAACAAAACAGCTTTAGAAGAAGCTAGATGGCAATTACACAAGAATGTTGAGAGCAATATTGAATAAGTCCTGGAAGCAACACCCCATAAAGTACCAACTATACGGCCACCTGCCTCCCATCATAAAAACTATCCAAGTTAGATGAACCAGAAACGCAGGACACTGCTGGAGAAGCAGAGACAAGCTCATAAGGGATGTACTCCTATTGACCCCCACATATGGATGAGCAAAAGCAAGACAACTAGCTAGAACATACATACAGCAGCTATGTGAGGATATGGGATATAGACCTGAAGACCTGCCAGAGGTGATGAATGATAGAGAAAAGTTGCGAGAGAGGGTCAGGGATATCCGTGCTAGCGGCACGACATGATGATGATGATGATGGAGCATGAATGAAACGTTTCTGAAAACTTACATTATATCACCACTTGAACTCACATTAGACTATATTGAGTTGAATTATGGCTTGCTAGATACAACCTGTTTTACCTATGCAGAGGACAATTTCATCAGGGTCACCAGCTTGTGTAACAGAAGGCTGACAGCTGCAAACATCACTGCATAATTAAATCAATATCATGAAAAAATGTCAACATCTGCTGTTAGAAGAAAACTCTGTGAAGCTAGCCTATATGTGCATTCAAGAAACCTTTGTAGAGGAAGCGAAAAAAAGTTTTAGTGCACCAAAGCACACGAATAAAGTCCTTGGGATTGACGAATCAAAGTTCAAAATCTCTCGGTCAAGTTGGAGGGTCTATGTGTGGTGAAGAGTCAGTGAAAGAGCTGTAACCCCCAGTATCTCACCAACTGTAAAGCATGGAGGAGGTTCTGTTATAGTGTGGGAGGCTTTTATCAATTGCAAAGTCGTGGATTTGCACCAGGTGAAGGGCAAATTGTATCAGACTGGCTATCACAGCATACTGCAGCATCACATGATCCCATCCGGAACATGGTTTGTGGATCAAGCATTCATAGTCATGCAAGATAAGGACCAAAAGGATACAAGTAAACTTGGGACTTAAATCCCATTGAACAGGTATGGAAGGAACTTGATTGAAAAGTCAGAGCTAAACAACTCATAAGTGTGGCTCACCTCTGGCAACTCTTGCAGGAGAGTTGGGCAGAATTATCTTTAGTCTACCTCCAGTCTTTGGTGGAAAGAATGCTGAGAATCTGTGATTGTTTAATTTCTATTAAATGACTGGTTTTTGGTTTAATTTTTATTTAATGAGTTGTATTTAGTATAATGAATAAAACCATTGTAGTGATTAACTTGTTTCATTAAAAAAACACATTTAGGATCAAAAAGAGAAATTTTTGATGGTGTCCAAATATTTTTTTTGACTGGTAGTGTATGGCTACAAAGTAAGTGAGTTCAATCCCCAGTCGTGCTGTTAGGTTCCTTGGCCGCGCAAAAGCAGGACGACCAGCTCGAACGTACATTCAGCAGCTATGTGAGGATACAGGATGTTGTCCTGAAGACCTACCTAGGGCGATGAACGATAGGGAGGAGTGGCAAGAGAGGGTCAGGGATATCCGTGCTACCAGCGCGATATGATGATGATACCCCAGCTAATAAGTAAATGGTATCACTGCTGTTCTTCTACAAGGAAAGCTTTGGCATTGAATGGCCTATGGAGATTGATATGCCTTTAAGTAAAAAAATCAAACATATATATATATATATATATATATATCTACCCTTTTTTCCCAATTTTTTTACTTTAAACATACTTTTGATTTTTCTCAGGCCACTTAAACCTATCTACTGTTGAAATTCTTGTCATCTTTTTAAATCAGCCATCATTTCCCATTCCAACCACACCATCAAACTGTTGCATATTGACCCTCGATTGAGCTGTTAATCAGAGATTTCTCAGGACAGGATGCACCTGTGCAAATTAGCCAAAGAAGCATATGTGGGTGTTGGTAAATCATGTTAATCACTGTCCAGAAATGTGCTGGCATTGTAAAATCATATATACACAGGTACCCACAGAGTAACAATTAGTCTCTGTCTTTGGTCCTGATATGGTCAGTCATAGAGAAAGTCCGGCAGGCGCCTGGTGGGGCAATGGCCCGCCGCAGTCTATAGTTGAATACATTTCGTTAAAGAGCAGAAGTTCTTTGTGAAGCTCTGAGTGTGAAATAATGCATCTAAGAAGATAATGGTCAATATATCAGTGTACAAGTCGTTTAAGTCCTCCATCTGTCTCACACTTACTGTAAATTTCATACCCTTTCAAGAGTAATAAAGAGAGATATATCTTTTTAAAGAAGTGTCATGCTAATTCTGTTGCATAGCCACATACAACTATACGTATACATATACAACTATACACAGAAACATAGTCAACAATAATGACGACTTCAACGAACGAACGAACGAACACACTTCTTTATAAAAAATATACCTCTCACACTTTATTCTTGAAAGGGTTGCAAAAGGGTTGCTGTTGGTTATGTGTGAGAGGTGAGTTGGAGACAGGGACAGACTGCTACATATTGACCCAAAGTTCCTCTCGCTACCGTAGCAGCACTTCTTCCTCATCTTGGCTGGGCTGCTCAACCGTGGGTCACTGAGGGCCCAAGCCCTCTGTCTGGAGCTGCTTCTCACTCCGCGGGCATCCTATTTCCAACTGCGACTGGAACTGAACTGGAACTGACTAACTGACTGACTCAAGCTGTCTGTGGCACCTGGTTATATAATTGTTTGACGCCCACCTGCTTCCTATGGGCATAAGCATCTGCACCAAATTCAACCACATCCACAGGTCAAGGTGATATTCTGACATCCTTGACCGGATGCACCTACCTCGTCATTCTTCTGTTTATTTACACAGGTGCATCTCTTGATTGACGGCTCGGTTGAGGGTCAGTATGTTACAATTCCGTCATCATCATCATGGTCTATCACTCTTCCTTGAGATGGTATTCAACAAAACAAAGCCCTGGCTATTTTTATATTTCACCCTGCCTGAAAAATATTTAATGCGAGAATAATATCGGAATTGACAATTTATATGAGTAATAATTTTTTAATAAAAAATAAAACATTCTATTTTCCATACCACACTTATACTTTTAAATAATTTTTCATATAGATATGTTGTTTAGATAATTATGTGTTTGGTGAATATTGTGTACTTGTTGCCAGCAATGCCCTTTCCTCTTTTGCTTACTGCCTAGATGTCATGATGTATAAATATGTTGCTGATATTTCCAGACAGAGTGTAGCAATGAAATTTATATTCCTTGATATTCAGATTTTTATTTCTATATTTTTTATTTTTTTCTGTTTCTCTTTCTTTCTGCCCCATCCCCTTTTCATCTATTTCCTCTTTTGACAACAACTATATTGTCACCAACTTTCTGATGAAGTCTTTGGTTAAATAAAGACGAAATATTAATTGAATCCATTGTCTGTTTTGTCTTCTTCTCTGCTTATTTTTACACATTTTGTAGGATTTTTCCTGTCTGCTTTCTCTCTCTCTCTCTCCCTATATATATATATATATATATATATGTATGTATGTACGTATTCTTAGTGATTAAAAAAGATGTCATCATTTCTATGGGAGTACTTTCATGATATAACTTCCAACAGTTTCCATATGTTTTCCATCTCTATCAACACATACTTGTAATCTTCCACCGGTAATTTAAAAATTGTCAATATTTCAATAAGAGTATTTTTACTAGAAAATCATTATATCAGAAAGGAACTCCTATAGAAATGTTTTTACTAAAGACCCTTTATATATATATATGTCTAAACATTCCTTAAGTGTGCATAATTTATGACAGGGGAGTATGCTCCTCACCATCCATGGGTTGAGCACTCAAGTGGGGAATTTACCAGCTACCACATAGACTAAAATGCAATAGATCTTCTCATAAATTGAGGACTCCGGGTAGTCAAAAACATATATGTAAAAAGATACACGTAAAATATCCCTTCTCTAAAACAGAGAATGGTGACGGCTTTGGGGTAACATATCCGATTGAGGTAAAGTCAGCCATATTTTGATCCCAGCGTGAAGCAGCTCATGTGTTTAGCCCCATTGAAGAGTTGTGATACAATGAAGCAGTCCATCATTGGATGATAAGACACAATATATATATATATATATTCATCATCATCATGTCGCGCCGTCTGCGCGGATATCCCTGACCGTCTCTCGCCATTTCTCCCTATCACTCATCGCCTCCGGCAGGTCTTCAGGATTACAACCCGTGTCCTCACATAGCTGCTGTATGTAAGTTCGTGCTGGTCGTCCCACTCTTGCACATCCATGAGTGGGGGTCCACAGGAGTACATCGCTTATGAGCTCGTCCATATATATAAATGTGTGTGTGTGTAAATGTAGAAATGTGAAAAAGAAATAGAGGTTGTATATATATATATATATATATATATCTGTGAGGAAAGCACCAACAAGATGCAGTTTACTCCAACAGTAATTTAGAAATGACATGCTGTACCGCGTGGCATTCACGTTGGAAACCCCAATTTGAAGATTTCAGTGTTTATGGGTGACAATTTGAAGACAGGTTCATATTCCTATTGATCAAAACCAAAAATCCAGATCACATTAAGGTCATTTCCGATAGTGATATTATGCTTCCATTCATCATCTCATATGGCATCAGACTCAACATAGAGGCCTATTTCAAGTGCCTGGAGGAAATAGTGGACCCTAGATTGAGAAGGTAGTTGCTGGAAGATGCTATTTATAGCATCATTTGGAGGGTCATGTTGTAAAAGAAGAGATAAGATGTGAAAGATGTAAAATGAGGTAAAAATATCACGATTCAGAATTTCAGGATTTTGATTCTCGGGTGACCTAGTATAATTCATGACTGACCTTTTGAAATATATTGTGATATTGTTCTGCATTTTATTTGGTTATGGTTTGTAGGTTATTTAATGCCAAATCCCCTTTATACATATATATTAAATATATATGATTTGGTTTGGTTGGTTTTTATGGCATATCAACCATTACAAGTTATTTTTATACCAAATCCTGTTTTTACGTATATATTAAATATGTGATTTGTAAATACATTTTGTAGATATACACAGTTAAATGATCAAACAGTTCTAGTTCTAACAATTCAATGCATTTCAAGTTATTTGTTTGCATACAGTTTATATCAAACACTTCAATTTAACCCATAGTTTGGACCCTATCAGGTGCTACCACTCCCAGCTAAAGTGTACCAAGGATCGATGCCAATAAAGTGGTACTCCACATTCCCCAAGGCTCCAGCATTACAGAAGCCTCACCAATAGATAGTTTAATGTTATATTAAAGACATTCAGTGGGGGTGGAGTTCTTTCCTATCTGCAGAGATGCAGTTGGTGTATTCTACAGACCCAGACAACTGGGTCGTGAATTTTTGGGCATTGAGTACATCAAGATTTTACCAATTAAAAACTGTTTTTGCTTTGATTTTAATTTTTAATTGTAATATATATTTATGAGTTAGGATAGCATCAAACTTTTACATCTGCTATATTTTTACAACTGAAAAGTATATACATATATATATATATATTTTCATCCACAGACAGATCTGTTTCGTTCTATCAGAACTCATCAGTGTGGCTTGACATACTAAATTCCCGAAACTGGGATCGAAATCCAGTTGACTCAAACGCCAATCCAAGACTCTATCACTCAGCCCTGATGAAACCAGCAGCCGTGAAGTAAATTTTAAATGGTTATGAATCACAATTGTTATTGTTTACGTACATCCGCTTACCTTCTACATTCACTAGAGGGCTCAACCCTACGGGGGTAGGGGAGCATATATATATTGTCATCCACAGACAGATATGTTTCATTCTATCAGAACTCATCAGTGTGGCTAGACATACTATATTCCCGAAGCTGGGATCAAAACCCAGTTGACTCAAACACAAATCCAAGACTCTACCACTCAGTCACGAGTTATACTTCTTACGGCAGGTTGAGCACTCCTGTGGGGAATCACCAGCCACCACATACATGTAAATTTCTCATAAACTGAGCACTCTAATAGCCAATAAGTGTATATGTAAATTAATATAGGTATAAAAAATTCTTGATGTAAAGTCAGCTGGTTTTTGAACTTGGCTTCAAGTGTCTTGCGTGTCTTGCAATACTGAAAAGTTGTGATACAATGAAACAGTCCCTCTGTGGATGATGATATATATATATATATATATATATATATATATATATAATACATGTATATATATATAATACATGTATATATATATACAGGTTCATTTGCATAATACCGGCCCATTAGTTAGAGTGTTCACTAATGGCTCGGAGACTTCAGTTCAATCCCAGTTCAAGTCAGACTAAAGATTCAAAAAATGGTACGTGGTACCTCCCTGCTTAACACTCAGTATTATAAAATAAGGATCTAGGGTAAGTAGAGCAATCCAGGGAAAGAAGTAGTGCCGATCCTACAACTTGGTGTAGTAGATATTGAAAAGGGACCCTTCACGTTGGCCAACTTACCGATATATATATATATATATACACACACACATGAATATGTCTGTGTACATGTATGTGCATTAAGAAAGTAGAAAAATCAAAATAATCAAGATTTTATGAATTAATTAGGACAGTCAACATTTAATATTTTGGTTTTAATAACTTTTTTCAGGACTTTAAAATCATGAAAAATGTTGTTTAATTTCCATATTTACTTACATCTAAGTGTATGCATATTATAGTTGAAGCCAATTTAAAACTATCCTCTTGAAGCTTAAATTTCATTTTTATCCTTTCCATTCATTTTCCATGTAGAGACCCTGTCTTTTATTTTATCCATAACTGTATTTTCCTCACATTTTTAATCCATTTTTCATATTTCCCCATAAACTAACATTCCAAGTTTTTTAAAAATTTGTTATTTAAATAATGGCTTAACTAATTATATTCAAGAAAAGATTTGAAAAAAAAAGAATTTATGTTTTTCAAAAACATTTCCCATGATGCCTCGTGTCCTTTTTTTTTTTCTTTTTTGAGTTCTCTCCCTTCCCTTATTCTTCTGTTTCCCTCCTCCCTCAATGACCAAGTTGTTTTTTCTTACACCTCCCATCTCCCATTTACATATTTTCCTCTATTTCTAAGTCTCTGTATTAATAATCCACTTTTCTTTATTCAAATCTAATTTTTACCCAGTCCATAATTAACCTTCTTCTTCTCTTCTATTTGACATCATCACAATTATCATCATCATCATCTATTTTTTGCATCCTGTCTTCTTTCACTTCCATCTCAGCTATTTTTTTCTTTTTGTCATACTTGCATGATCTTCTTCTTCTTTAAAATTTCATTATTTTCTTCTCTTTCTCTGTTTTCTCAATATGTACCTACTCCACCTTTTCCTAGTCATCCTCCTTCTCCACCACCTAATTCTTCTTCTTCTTCTTCTTCTTCTTCTTCTTCTTCTTCTTCTTCTTCTTCTTCTTACATCTCCTAGCTTCTCATTCAGCAATCCATTCACTTCTTCTTCTTCATCTTCTTCTTCTTCTTCTTCTTCTTCTAGCTTCTCATTCAGCTATCCATTCACTTCTTCTTCTTCTTCTTCTTCTTGCTTCTCATTCAGCTATCCATTCACTTCTTCTTCTTCTTCTTCTTCTTCTTCTTCTTCTTCTTCTTCTTCTTCTTCTTCTTCTTCTTCTTCACAACCTTCATTATTTTCTTCTCTTTCTCTTTTTTCTTAATATATTTTCTGAACATGTACCTACCCTACCTTTTCCTTGTCCTCCTCCTTCCCCCCTCTTAATTTTCTCTCCTCTTCCCTCCTCCTCCTCCGCCTCCTCCACTTCTTCTTCTTCTTAACCTTCATTATTTTCTTCTTCTTGCATCTCCTTGCATCTCCTTGCTTCTTCTTCTTCTTCTTCTTCTTCTTCTTCTTCTTCTTCTTCTTCTTCTTCTTCTTCTTCTTCTTCTTCTCTTTCTCTTTTTCTTTATATATTTTCTGAACATGTACCTACTCCACCTTTTCCTTTTCCTTCTCTTTGTCCTTCTTCTCCTCCTCTTCTTCTTCTTCTTCTTCTTCTTCTTCTTCTTCTTCTTCTTCTTCCTCCTCCTCCTCTCTCCTCCTCCTCATCATCATCATCTTCTCCTTCTTCTTCTCTATACAAACCTAACTTTATTTTTAAACTTAAAAAAAAGATTTGAATAAAAAAAATGAAAACTCATAAATTAAGCTAATAAAGGGATATGAATGTCAGTGGCAATGCTAGATGCGGGGAGGCTCCCAATTTTGTAAATAAAATATCATGTTTAAAAGATATTTTATGAAAATGTTTTTTGTTTTTTAAACTGTCTAAAATGAATGCAATACTGATTGGTCAGCCATTTTCTAACATTGTCATTTTCTGTCAGTGATTTACTGACATTTGCTCTGTCTGTCTGTCTGTCTGTCACTTTTTCTTCATTTCTCTCTCTCTGTCTGTCTGTCTCTCTCTGGTTTCCTTCCCGCCAAAAAAATGCAAGGAATTTTAAATGGTGGTCATCAACAGCTGATGATCCCAGAAAAATATTTTGTTTTTCGCCGACATTGTTTTCCACTTCCATAAAAAGTTTTTAAAAAATGGATAAATGAAAAAAGATTTGAAAATTAAATTTAAACTTTAACAAATTGAATAATTATAAAGAATGTTAATTAAATTTTTAATGTTTGGGGGCTAAATGTAACCCTAAATTTGCACCTCCTGTCACTTGTGAGGGCAAGATATTCAGCATAGATAACCTCAATGAGTTTAATATTCATAAGGCATCATGGGTAATATTCACACAAAAATCCTGTCATATTTTCTTTGTTTTGTTTCTATGCAAAATTGGGAATCAGTTTTAACATTAATCTGATTCTTAATCTAATCACTTATTTGGATTAAATAATAATCGTAATTAATTATAGAAGTAGGAGTTGTAGTAATTTTCAGATTATTCACCAGTAGGCATTTATCAAGTTTAGCTTAGTTTAGCACAAGGCCAGAAATAGGGAGCACTTTGTGTGAATCAAACCCACTAAAAAAGGTCTGATAGCCAAGATTTAAAACCATTTCACCAGGTACGCTTACAATTATTTACTATCATTTATTATTTGTTGATTTTTTATTAAAAGTAGTTGTAGTTGTAAGTAAGTTGGCGACCATAGTTGAGGGCGACTAGAAGACTCCCTTTTCAATAGCTACTACACTGAGGTGTAGGGGAGGGTGCTACTCCTTTCCCTGCATTGCTCCACTTTATACTTGATCTCTATCTTATAATACTAAGTGTTAAGCGAGGAGACATCAAGTTCCATTTTTAAAGTCTTTGGTATGACGCGACCTGGGATTGAACCCAGGTCACCTGGACAATTGGTGAACACTCTACCCACTATGGGTTGTAGTAATAATTAAGATCATTCAATATTAGTAGTAATAATTATTAATATTGTTGTGGTTAGTAGTCAGCATTAAATAACCCAACCAGAGCTAGTGTGCCACAAAACTAAACAACCAATTAATCACAAAGACAAACATTTATATATATATATATATATATATATATATATATATATATATATATATATATATAAATACATGCATATATATATATATATATATGAGGATCATTAAATAAGTTTCTAGACTTTTTTCATATGGGCACTTTTATTGATAGTACACACATGAAACTCTAGTCCCCTTTGAAGTAATCTCCTCTGGCTGCAATACACTTGTTGTACCATTCCAACAACTTCTGGAAGGCCCCATAGAAGTCCTCTTGTGTAAGCGTGTCAATGACCTTCATCACAGCCTCTTTCATCTCCTCAATTGTCTCATAACGATAGCCTCTGAGCTTAGGGAAAAACCAAAAGTCACAGGGAGCAAGGTCTGGACTATAGGAAGGCTGAGGAACTGTCTTGATGTCCATCTTGCTCAAATGCTCTGTGATAACGATGGAGTTGTGGACAAGTGCATTGTCTTGGGGGAAATGCCACTGAACCGATTTGAAGAATGCTGGCCTCTTCCCTAGCAATCTCTTGCTGAACTCCCTTAATACCTCAACATAGTAGCCCTAAGCCTAACCCTAACCCTTTGGCCAATCAACTCTAGTGTATTGACTTCCTTACTCCTCCCACACCTCTCATCATCCCTTACAGACTCTCTGCATTCCATGAATCTCTTATGCCACTCAAAAACTGATGCTTGATTATGCAAGATGGTCGAATAGCAGTCTGAAGCATTCCATACGTTTCTGTGGTATTTTTTCCAAGTTTAAAACAGAATTTTATTGCCTATCGTTCTTCTAAAGTATCCTCACATCCAGATTACATTTTTGAAATTCACCAGCTATCACACCCAGGCTTTAGTAAAGTGTATTCCAATTGCTGCTGTTGCTGTTCTTTTGAAAGTGAAATCATAAAAATTGGTCAGTCATCTTATAAAATATATAGCAATAACATACTAAATTTTCAAGAGTCTATGACAATTTTAAATGCCTGTACAAAAGAGTCTAGAAACTTATTGAATGCATCACGTAAATGCTTTCAAGTATTGCTATGCAGCAGTCATAATTTAACATCAGTCACTTATTTGTACACATTTAATTAGATATGTGATATGTAAGAGATTAGTTTGTCGGTAATTTCATTTTTAAATGAGTTAGAACTAATTTGTTTGCACATTAGAATTGCTATTGATTCTACACAATTAAATGTTTTCAAATGTTGCACTAATAATTCTATTCAAAATTAATCATTTGTTTTCACACAGTGAAGTGGTTACAGTTATTGCTATTTAACACTAATTATTTTATTCAACACAACCCAATCATTTGCACACAGTTAAATGTTTCCAAGTACTGCGACATAATACTGATAATTCAATTTAGGCTCAAAGTTAAAGAGTTTCAAGTATTAATGTTTTACTTTAATAATTCTATTCAACATTACTCATTTATTTGCACACAGTTAAATGGTTCCATTTTGTGTGCATTAACATGGAGGCCTATGCTTGCTGCTGCTCATTCCAAACTATGCAGAAGTGTTTCGGCTTGGTCAGGTGTATTTGCCAGTATCGCTATGTCATCGGTGTAGTCGGCGTCGGTAATTGTTGTTGCGGGGTATCTTCTGCTTCTTTTCTTCGTCAGTTCGAAGCCATTCTCTTTGATTTTGTCAATCGATGTTCTAAGTACGTAGTCTAGACAAATGATAAAGAGGTACGGAGCCAGCGTGTCCCCTTGTGCTATAACCAAACGGGGGACATCTCCACTCTAGAAGGAACCCCTCTTAAACTAGTAGAGAAATTCACGTACCTAGGAAGCAGCGTCGAATCAACCGAAAAGGACATCGAAACGAGGTTAACGAAAGCATGGACAGCTATCAATAGGCTATCGACTATATGGAAATCAGACCTAACCGATAAAATGAAACGCAGTTTCTTCCAGGCAGCGGTCACATCGATACTGCTATATGGATGCACTACATGGACGCTAACAAAACGGCTGGAGAAGAAACTAGATGGCAATTACACAAGAATGCTGCGTGCAATCCTCAACAAGTCCTGGCAGCAACACCCCACAAGACACCAACTGTACGGCCACCTGCCCCCTATCACGAAAACTATTCAAGTTAGACGAACCAGACATGCAGGACATTGCTGGAGAAGCAGAGATGAACTCATAAGAGATGTACTCTTATGGATCCCCACACATGGCCGCGCAAAAGCAGGACGACCAGCACGAACGTACATTCAGCAGCTATGTGAGGATACAGGTTGTTGTCCTGAAGACCTACCTAGGGCGATGAACGATAGGGAGGAGTGGCGAGAGAGGGTCAGGGATATCTGTGCTGCCAGCACGATATGATGATGATGAAATGGTTCCAAGTATTATTATGTATTACTAACAATTTAATTAAACATCAGTCATTTGTTTAAACCCAGTTAAATGATCTAACAATTCTATTTCAGGCTATTCAATTTAGCAAAAGTCATTTGTTTTCATCCAGTTTAAATGTCAAACTATTTGACCCATAGATAGGGCACTATCTGGTGTTACCTCTACGTGCCTGAGTGGACCTGGAAGCAATGGCAATGAATGGGTACTCCAGATTCCCCAAAGCCCCAGCATTGCTGGAGCCTCACCATCAGATTTTTTGGAAACTTATTGAAGGCAATGTGTATATATATATATATATATATATATATGTATTTATGCATGTATATATATATATATATATATATATCTGTATAAATTAATAGATAGATACACATATATATTGTTTTTTAACACACTTTATATATATATATATACACTTGATCTGATGATTGCATACACAAGAAAATTCCAGATTCTAAGTGATGTGTACACTATCTTCCAACTTATACAATTTTTTTTTCATCATACAACGTGTGAAAACACGTGTGATACTCTGTCCTCATCAGCCGCCAACCAGGATATTAACACAGTTTTGGTAGCTCAAGGCGGTACTGCCACTCCTGGCGCTACCAAGCAGCTTTTGCCACCGGACAGGGTATTTAAAAGAAATATATATCTATATATACACCAGATCAACTAAAAGCAGTATATCTTATACACACACATATATATATATATATATATATATATGTATATATATATATATATTATTTTGTTGGTCCATTGAGAGAAAAGTAAATATTCTAAAATGAATAGATCCACAAATGAATTTCAATGTGGTACTTAAGGTTTTTTTTCATTTAATATATATATATATATATATATTTATGTGCATTTGCCAATGGTCCGGGAGACCTTGGTTCAATCCCAGGTCGTGTCATACCAAAGACTTTAAAAATTGTACTTGATACCTCCTTGCTTAACACTCAGCAATATAACGTACTTATTGAGGGTAAAGTGGGTTATCCAGGGAAAGGAGTAGCACCCTCCCCTACACTTCTATTGAAAAGAGAGCCTTCAGGTTGCCCTCCACTCCAGTCTCCAATTTAACTTTCTTTATATATATATATATGTACAGATATCAGAAATCAAGTGCAAATAAAGGTAGACTGCATTACTTTGACCAGTATACCAATGAAATGTTGATATAAATATAAAAAAGTTTGCATGATATATATATATATATATATATATATATATAGTATTTTTCAAAGGTGACCACAGCTTGGTGGACCTGAAACACTTCCAGTGCCTTTAACTTTGTTCGGATTTCTGATTTAGCTGATTGGTTGTTTTGTTTTATGGCATATAAACCCCTTCTGGTTCATTTAACACTGAATTAAGTCATTTTAATAAAGGTTTCAAACAGTTTAATTTAGCATTAGTACACAGTTTGACAGTTAAAGTCAAAAACAGTTCTATTTCAAACAACTCAGTTTAGCATAACTACAATTTTTGTTTACACACAGTTAAATTTCAAAACAGTTCTTCTTCAAACAATTCAGTTTATCATAAGTATGCAGTTTAAACACACAGTCAAACATAAAAGCAGTTAATTTCAAACGATTCAGTTTAGCATAATTACAAAGTTTAGATTTATTTGACCAGTAGGTGCTCTCAGGTGCTGCAACTCTGGGCCAGAGTTGCCACTGAAGCGATGGCACTGAAGGGGTACTCCGCATTCCCCAAAGCTCCTGCATTACTGAAGCCCCTCCATCAGATTGCTTTGTCTCATATCCAGGACACTCATTGGGGGAGCCTTACCCCACTGCAAAGATGCAGTCAGCGTCTTCTGCAACCGAAGCTGACTGGGCCATATTTAATTTTGGCTTGGTTTACTTTGGTTTGGTTTTATGGCATATAAACCATTGTAGGTTATTTAATGCCAAATCCATTTTTATACATATAAACAGTACTATTTCAAACAATTCATCGATAGAACCCAGGGATAGAACCCTATCAGGTGCTACAACTCTGGGCCAGCGTGGACCTGGGAGTGATGGCAATAAAGGGGTACTCTGCATTTCCCAAATTGTATTTTTATGATGAATATATGTATGTGTAAATAATCTGATGTATCAGAGTTACAACAACTTTGATTTTCAAGACATCCTTATCATATTTACTAACCCCGCCGCTCGGGCAGGATATGACACAAGGTCAATTTTTAAGCAGAGTTTAACAAGTTTGAATTCAGAGTTTTCCTTCTCCTAGACTAGTTGCCTTACCAAGGCGGAAGAACTAGTCTGTCCTACTATTTACCCATAGCTGAAGAGAGAATAATTGGATTCATACCTTTCCCAAGGGTATTAGTGCTATGTGAAATGCAATCAGTCTTGTCCAGGATTTGAACTCGTGTCGCCGTGTCCATTTCCTACGATGATAACCATTACACCACAGGCACCTCCTTAAAAGGACATCCTTATGTATGCTAAAACTATTGAATACTGCTGAAAGTAGCTCTTTTGAGGCTTTTCTAGAAAACCAGAAAACCCTTGTACGCATACGTAAATCTAGTAAAATAATATTGCAAATTGTATTTTTATCATGGAAATATGTACCCGCAAATGATCTGATATGTTGCAATTAGAAATCCTTTGATATAAAAAGGGATCTTTATGTATGCTAAAAGCATTGATTTATTGCAGAAATTGTATATTATATCGCTTTTGCTGAAAACCACTTATCTCTTGTTCATGTTCCTTATCTTGTAATATAATATTGCAAATTGTATTTTTATAATGAATATATGCATGTGTAAATAATCTAATGTGTCAGAGTTACAAAAACTTTGATTTAAAAGGACATGCTTATGTATGCTAATGTACCATATTCACAATTAACGGTATGTGCGAAATGGACATATAATGTTCATAACGATAGAACATAGGAATCTCAGGATTCGAAAACACATAACGACTTCTTGTTCAGGTACGAAACCTTTTTATTAACTTTGAGTTAAAAGTTTCGACGCAAGGAGGAGAGACACAATCTTCTATACTGTCTTATTCATTTGGCCCCCAACTCGAGCGGCCCCCCATAGGGCGCACGTTCACCTCGCGCCTGTGAACTCCAAAAGTCGATCCTTCTCGTTTGGCGTCTAGTACCCGACTCTTATTTTCTTCAAATTCTCACGCAAACCTCCGCACGCTTCCGGTGCGTGACGTCACCTGCACCTTGTTACCCAGTATCGTCTCGGACTATTATGACATCTGAGAGACACTTCCATCTGCCCGCGCGCACCCGCGTTAACACCTGCTTCAATGTTGTACCTAGAACCCTTCGGCTATTTTATAACACTAAAACCATTGAATACTGCAGAAAGTAGTTGAACGCTGTTTTAGAAAACCTGACTTCTGGGGTACTGCGTCATGAAATTCTAACTTCCTTAACAATTGCTTGCTGGCAAATATTCTTGGATAGCTTCATTATCATCATTCTCATTTCATTGGAAATTTTCCCCATGATTTTAGATGTAAGAATTTTCACAATGTTTAAGGAAAGTTTGGTGCTATTGTAGAAAAATATTTGCATATTAGCAGTGGATAATTTTTCTTTTTTAAAATACTTTATCTTGACTGGTTTGTGTGAGGTGTGCAAAAACTTTTGCATGGACATTTTTAGGGTAGCCTCACATTTTCCCTTTTCATTTAAAACCCCTAAAACAAAATGTAATGTGTAGGTATGGAAATGACTCCAACGAGGCCAATGTTTTTTCCATAAAATATGCAATGCAAAAAATCCACATATAAGTTTGTAATTATGGGAATTTAAAATAGTTTAAAGAAGTGAACAAAGATTTTGCACGGTGCTATATATATATATATATATATATATATATAAAAAGATAAAAAAATTAAGAGAATTTTTTTGAAAAAAGTGAAATACAAATACATTTTAGAATTTTTTCTGTAAGTGTAAATTTTTCATGACATGGAAATAATTTATGGTAAAAAATTATTTAAATTTTGCAAAAAATAAATATTTTTAGACTATGTAGAATTTACCATAAAATATATGACATGTATAAAGAAGCATGTTTTACACAAACACTTTTGAGCCCATTTAGCAGGTGCAGTAGAATAAACTGACTGCATCTCTGCAGAGGGGTAAAATCCTCCCCACAATGAATATTCTGGATATAACATTAATCAATCTAATGGTAAGGCTCCTATAATGGTGGAGCTTTAAGAAATGCAGAGTACCCCTTCATAGCTATCACTCCCAGGTCCACTCTTGACTCGAGTGGTAGTACTTGATTGGGTCATATGCAGGGGTCAAACCAAACCAAAAAAAAAACAACATTGGCTTAATGGTTAGAGTGTTCCTCAATGGCCCGGGAGATCTGGGTTCAATCCTAAGTCGAGTCATACCAAAGACTCAAAAAATGGCACTTGATGCCTCCTTGCTTAACACTCAGCATTATTAGGTACAGATCAAGGGTAAAGTGGGTCAATCCTGGGAAAGGAGTAGTGCCCTCACCTACAACTTTGTATAGTAGCTATCAAAAAGGGAGCTTTCGGGTCACTCTTGACTACAGTTGCCAGCTTTACTTCTTGGTTTACCATTATGAGCCTGAATTGAAATTACTGTCAGTGGAGTAGAAACACATTGACACTTGGTAAACGAAAATTTCAGGTGCACTGTTCTGTAAAGAATGTCATGCTGACAGTCTTGTGAGTCATGGAAAGATCTAACACTATTGATTTCTAGGAAATCAATAGTGATGGATCTTTCATGACTCACAGGGAGTTCTTTGTATTGCTTACTCCTCTTCAAAATTCACTTTATTTATTTAAGGAACCTCATATATATCATCATCGTCAAGTCAAACTGCTAGCTTGGATGCCATCAATCCCTATCATCCATTGCTCCTGGCAGGTCTTCTCTTTCTCACCATTCATCCCTATCCTATCATTCATTGCTCCTGGTGTAATGGTTATTGTCGTAGAAAATGGACACGGCGACACGAGTTCAAATCCTGGACGAGGCTGATTGTATTTCACATAGCACTAATACCCTTGGGAAAGGTATGAATCCAATAATTCTCCCTCCAGCTATGGATAAATAGTAGGACAGACTAGGTTCTTCAGCTTTGGTGAGGCAACTAGTCTAGGAAAAGGAAAAACTCTTAATTCAAACCTGTTAAACTCCGCTTAACTTTGACCTTGTGTCATATCCCGCCCGAGTGGACGGGTTGGGTAAATAGGATCATTCATTGCTCCTGGCAGGTCTTCTCCCACTCCGTTTGTCCCTATCATGCATTGCTCCTGGCAGGTCTTCTCTCTCTTGCCATTTGTCTCTATCATTCATTGCTCCTGGCAGGTCTTCTTTCTCTTGCCATTAATCCCTATTATTCATCACTCCTAGCAGGTCTTCTCTCCCTTACCATCAACCCCTATTATCCATCGCTTCTGGCAGGTCTTCTATACAACATTCTGTGTCTGCACAGAGCAATTATAGGTAAGTTCTTGATGGTTGGTCAAGACTGGCATGTCCATGGGAATGGTTTCATTGGAGAACGTCTCTTGTGAGTTTGTCCTTGCTTCTTCAGCAGTGTTCTGCATGTCTTGTTTATCTTATTTGGATGGTTTTAGAGATGGGAAATTGACATATTTATATATATATATATATATATATAAGTGCATGTGAGTAGTTGGGCAGCAGTCTTTCATTTAAGCATGTTAGATTAAATAATAAAGATGACACATTTGGTCTGTATAATTTTATCAAGTTCCTTTCAAGATTCCCGATAAGTGTCTTGATTTCAAGTTGGAATTGGAGGATGAATTTACCAAAATTGTCCCAAGTACTTTTGAACCTTTTATAGGCCATCATCAGGGGTTGCTTGCGTGTGTAAAGAGTATTTTCTTAAAGAGTTTTTGAAAAGAGTTTTTTGTTTTTTTTTATAACATTATATAATTACGTAAAAACAGAGTTAGATAAAATTGAGATGCTGATAAATTTAAAACCAGAACGCTATCAATGGAAATAGAATATCATCCAGAAAGTAGGAATCTTAGAAGAAGCAACTAAAAAACTAAAGGCATTTCAAAATATTGTCGCTATTTTCAAAATTAATTCTATTGATTTTATGTTTTTTGTTTTCATATGTCGGGCTTCAAGGATTTGTAGTCGTAGGTTATTAATTTTCTGTGCTATTATAGTGTTGTTTTCAACTAGAATTTTTCAAAATTTGGATTTCGGAATAGAATTGGTATAAGATGTAAGAGTATGGAGCTCGAACCATTTAGATGCATAGTAAGCCATCTTGAAAGAGTTGTAGTTGTAAGATCAACTTACATATTATTTTCTTTAGAGACACAGTCTCTCAAGAGACATTTGAACATATATAAGACATTTGTCCTATCAACAAGTTCAGTGGAGGGGGAAGAGTTATTAGAAATAATTAGGTTGCAGGTTTTAAATTTGCTGTAGTGATTGGTAAGTCTTATTTTTTGGTAGGATCTGTAGGGAGAACATTTTTATGGATAACGTTTTTTGATATATATTCATCTATCTTATAATTAAATTAATTTTTATAGTAAAGGTTTATTGATTGTTAATTGTTTAGGATATTGTTTATGTATATATATATGTATATGTATATATATATATTTATATATATACACATATATATTAATATAGCGGATATTTGGTATAATGGTTGGTATAATGGTTAGAGTGTTCGCCAATGGCCCGGGAGACCTGGGTTCAATCCCAGGTTGAATTATACCAAAGACTCAAGAAATGGCACTTGATGCTTCTTTGCTTGACACTCAGCATTATAAGGTACGGATCAAGGGTAAAGAGGAGAAATCAAGGGAAAGGAGTAGTACCCTCCCCTACACCTTAGTGTTGTAGATATCGAAAAGGGAGCCTTCGGGTCACCCTCGACTATGGTTACCAAGTTTACTTTTTACTTATATATTTATATACCAATACCACTGCACCAGTAGGATGAAACAAGATTAATTTTAAAGAAGAGTCAAACAAAATTCAGAGTTTTCTTTCTCCTAGACCAGTTGCTTTACCAAAGAGCCCAGACAGCCTTTCTGTTTTCCCTTAGCTAGAAGCTACAATTCATACATTTCCAAAGGATGTTAGTGCTATGTGAAATGCAAACAGCCTTGTCCAGGACTTGAACTCATTTATCATGTATATTTTCTATGACGGCTACCATTTCACCATGAACGTATGTGTCTATATATATATATATATATATATATATATCATGTTATGCAGCTAACATGGATTTCTCTGACTCAACTTTCATCTCTATCGTCCATCACTTTTGCTTGGTCTTTTAGACGACATTCTGTGCCTGTACAAAGCCGTTATTGATAAGTTCTTGTTGGTTGGCTAATGCTTACATGTAAAGGGGTCCATAGGAGAATGTGCCCTGTGTGTTTGTCTTTATCTTATTTGGAAGGTTTTAGAGATGGAAGGTGGGTGGCTGTACAGTTGTCGTTTTGACAGATGTTACTTCCAGGATTCGTTCAATATGGCTCATAGCATTCTTGTACAGATACTGTCAAGCCTTTTCTCTATACACTAAGTCAGTATCAATATGGTGCATCCATATAATAGAACTGACACAACTGCTGCTTGGAAGAAATTGCATTTAATTTAATTGGATAGGTCTGACTTCCATAAGATCAATAACCTATCAATAACAGTCCATGACTTTGCTTGGCACATATTGATCAAGATTACCATCAGATTACCATGACTCTGACTCAAACCTTATAAATATATATATATATATATATATATTTTGTCTTAAATTAAAAACCAAAGACCGGTTACTTTAGGATTATAAATTTATTTCCATCCTGTTATATGTTTCTGATGTAAACCAAAAACACAAAGACAAATTTAACAGGGCTTCTTCAGATCTTATGGTTAAAATAAATCAGAATAGACTCGGGAGGGGATGGAAGAGGGGTGAAGAGTTATCTCCTCGTTTTTTCTCACTTTGGTTTTTTTATTTGTTTATTTATTTCATTTATTTTTATCTATTTAATTTTACTGTCAGTTGGAATTATAGTAATTTAACTTTTTTATTTTTCTGCTTTTTATTTTCTTTATTTTCTTTATTTCGATAATTAACTATTTTTAATGTTTTTTTATATAATAACTTTTTCGTAAAGGAAATATTAATACTTATATTAATTTTGAGCCTATTTCCTTTTTCTTAAAGAAAGTATTGCTCTGTAATATTAATTACATTGAGCTCTCCACCAGGAAAATTCAAATGTTCAGTTTTTGAATGATTTTCTTGTCCTGAAGGAATTACTCCCAACTCTGGTTTAACTGGACCGAATTATACAATATATATATATATATATATATATATATATATATCAGTGGCGACTGTAGTCTATTTTTGCTACTCATGCCAACCTTCCCCCGCCCTCTGTCAACTTCAGTTCCCAACCTGTGGTCCGTGGACCCTAAGTAAGTCATCATAGTTGCTATTGCATGATTCTCCATTGTATCGCACAAATTGACAAACGTACCTTGCATGGTGTTTTTTTTGTAAACAATCAAGATACTATATAATTTGTAGTCTTGTTAATACAGTAGATAAGATATTTTTTTTCTTTTCAAAAGTATAGAAGAAAAGAGAAGATGTTCATTACTATGACGAGAAAAATATGTTTATTAGAATTAAGAAACTGATGACAATATACACAGACACAGCTAGTAGTTTCAATTTCACTTAAAATAAAGATTATTTGTTGAAAATGTATTCAAATAAACGAATTTTAGTTACAGAATGTAATATATGCAACATTCATTAAAGAAATAGAGATCTGTTAGTGAAAAAACTAATTAAAACACGCCGTTTAACCAACATTTACCATAGCGATGATGATGACGTCGGCGACGGCTATAATCTGCTATCCCCTCCCCTCTCTCTCTCTCTCTCTTGGTCCCTCCCCCTCTTCCCAAGACAGTTGTCAGCAGTCACAATGTGCTAATTTTTTTGAGCACTGTATTCTGGCTAGCTTTTTCTATTGGCTACAGCCAAAAGCGAGATTTCGCTAACATTACTGTTATTATAAGGGTCTAGTGCCTGGCACGGATTACGCATGTTCAACATTATAGCCGATTTTATGGGATGTTCAATGGATCTGATGGTGGCCAGACAAAGACCATCCATTCAAAACAACATCGTTGTATTATTCCCAGATATATTTATGAACTTTTGGCTACTTAGTTATCGAAACTTGAAACGTAATTTAATTGAGATCAGACTAAGTATGTTTGCTTGAAATTAATGGATGATTTTTAATCCATTTTGAATAACATTGACCGAATTATTGGTCGTGCCTGGCATGAGTAGCACTAGTCCCATCTCTGCCCCTGATATATATATATATATATATATATACAAAAATGGCCTCAAATTTAATGCCGTTAGTTGGTTGTATTGCATTTTCTTAGACCAATCTATGACTAAATTATGTATTTCATTATTTTTCTTTTCCCATTGCCTTCTCATATATTCCCTGTGGTGTAATGGCTACACAAGCTAGACTGCTGCCTTGGAGTCATGTTATACATTCACTTTCAGACTTGGGAAAGGTTTCAACCTCCATATCCACCAGCAATGGGTTAGATAGTATTGCTGCTATTCTTCAACAAGTACGGTTTTAGCATAAGTCATGAAGGTTGATATGCCATTAAACAAAGAATCCTACTCAAAGTTTTCCTTCTCTACTCTACTCTTAACTCATGCCAACATTTTTTTATGAGGAATATTCAGTATTTATTAGTTCTTCTCTTTTTTGCATTTCATCCGAATATTTTACTTTTTAGATAAATGAAACTGAAAGTTTAAAACAAGCAGGTGAGAAAATAGTTTTTATTTCAAGTTTTATACAGATTTTCTGGCTAATATTTGAGTACTTTTCTGCTTTTTTGGTTTGGTTGGGTTTGATGGCATATCAACCATTAGAGGTTATTTAATGTCAAATCCTCTTTATACATATATATTAAATATAGAGGATTTGGTTTGGTCTGGTTTTATGGCATATCAATTAATGTAGGTTACTTAAAGCCAAATCCTTTTCATACATGTATATAATATATATGATTTGGTTGGTTTGGTTTTATGGCATATCAACCATTGTAGCTTATTTAATGCCAAATCCTCCTTATACATATATATATATATATATATATATATATATTAAATATATATGATTTGGTTTGTTTGTTTTTTATGGCATATCATTAGAGGTTATTTAATACCAAATCCTCTTGATACATATATATTAAATACAGATGATTTGGTTGGGTTGGGTTTTATGGCATATCAAGCATTGTTGCTTATTTAATGCCAAATCCTCTTTATACATACACACATATATATATATATATATACATATATTAAATATATATGATTTTAGTTTGGTTGGATTTTATGGCATATCAACCATTTTTATCTATACATATTAAATGTATATGTTTTGTAAACACATTTTGTAAAGCCTGAGCTCTTTTTTGCACTCGGTTAAATGGCTTCAAGTATTGCTATTTAACACTCACAATTCAACATTGTTCATTTGTTTGCATATAGTTTGTTTTATTTGAACAATAGATAGGACCCTATCAGGTGCTACCACTCCAGGTCAGAGTAGACCTGGGAGCAATGGCAATGAAGGAGTACTCTGCATTCCCCAAAGCTCCAGCATTTCTGGAGCCTCTCCATCAGATTGCTTAATGTTATATCCAGGACACTCATTCGGACAGGAGTCTAACCCTTCTGCAGAGATGCAGTCAGTGTAATCTACAGCTCCAGACAAATGGGATTAAACTTTTCTAGTTTAAAGAAAAACATTTTCATATAATTTGTTCATTTCCCTATATATATATATATATCTTTTTATACAAAAAGAAAAAGAAAAAATTACTTCCTTGGTGTCATTATGAATTTATTTCTGGTTGTGAAACCATCATCAGTGGAAAGAAAATTTATAAACAAAACATCTTTTAGATATTATTATTGGTTGGTTTATTTTATGGCATATCAACCTTTGTAGATTATTTAATGCCAAATCCATTTTTATACAAATCATCAGTTCTATTTCAAACAATTCAGTTTACCATGAGTACACAATTTAATTGTCAAAAACGTTTCTATTTCTAGTGATTCAGGTTATTCAAACAGTTCTAATTCAGCCAATTCAATTTGGTATAAGTACAGATTTTGTTTATTCACAGTTAAATGTCAAAACTGTTCTATATTAAACAATTCAATTTAGTGAGAGTTCAGTGTTAAAAACACTTCCATTTCAAACAATTCAGTTTAGCATAAGTGTGCAGTTTAATTGTGAAAAACATTTATATTTTAAACTATTCAATTTAGTCAAACAGTTCTAATTCAAACAATTCAGTTGAGCATAAGTTTGCAGTTTAGTTCTATTTAACTCATAGATATGGCTCTATTAGGTGCTACCATTCTGGGCTGGAGTGGACCTGGGAGCAATGGCAGTGAAGGGGTGCTCTGCATTCCTTAAAGCTCCAGGATCACTGGAACCTCATCATCAGATTGTTTAGTGTCATATCTAGGACATTCGTCAGGGGCGGTCTTACTCTTTTGCAGAGGTGCAACCTGTGTATTCTACAGCCCCAGTCAGTATTACATATTAATTATTTATTTATTAAAATTACTTTATATTTGATATGTGAATTATAAATTAATTCTTTGCTTATTTTGATTGACTTAATATTCGATATGTTAATTTCTTCTCAATATTAATAACATGAATTTTTACAATAATTTTAATAGTTAAAATTATTTTTTTGTAAATTAAGATCAGTATTGAATTATTATTTCCTGATAATACAAATTATATTATTTCATATTGATAAAACGGGATCGTTTCAATAAAAGTATAAATACAAATTTTGACTTTAAACTTAAATAAGTTGTATACCACAATTTACTTTTTCTGCAATTAGGTTTTTTAAATTTCAATTGTATGTAAATTAGAGGTAATGTTATTTTTAGTTTTTTTATACGATTATATAAACATTGTATAAATGAAAATAATAATAGATATATTAACTCCACCATTAAAAATTTTTTCTTGATTAAAAAAAACATGATAAAATATATTTTAAAAAATCATTTCAATTTTAAAAAATGCAATAAGAAATTTTTTTCAAATGCCATTCTTGCTGGAAGCAATATAAGAACACCCAAATAAAATTTTCTTTCATCTGATGATGATTTCACAACCAGAAATAAATTTATAATGACACCAAGGAAGTGAATTTTTTCTTTTTATTTTTATATAAAAAGATTTTTAGCTCTACACTTTGAGTGTTGATGTGTTTTTAATCCCAAATTAACTATACATAAATAGACGTTGACATTGAGCACTCAAAATGGATTTCCTTCTCATATGATATAAATATGCATATCAAAGCTCTTCATTTTAATTGAGCATTCTGGTATCTGGTATAGCAAAATGTAAACAAATGAAAGCTACTACATAATGTCGTATCATATTTACCAACCCCTCCGCTCGGGCAGGATATGACACAAGGTCAATTTTTAAGCGGAGTTTAAAAGGTATGAATTCAGAGTTTTCCTTCTCCTAGACTAGTTGCCTCACCAAGGCTGAAGAACCTAATCTGTCCTACTATTTACCCATAGCTGGAGGGAGAATAATTGGATTCATACCTTTTCCAAGGGTATTAGTGCTATGGGAAATGCAATCAGTCTCGTCAAGGATTTGAACTCGTATCGTCGTGTCCAATTCCTACGACGATGACCATTACACCACGGGCACATCCACTACATAATGTCTTATAATTCCCGAGCTGACATATGTCAACTGAGAGATTCGCGGTATGATAATAACTCTAACGTAAAGTTGGGCAGGTTTCCATCTCAGCTTGAAGCGTCCTATGTATCTAGCTACACTAAAGAGTTGTGATACAACAAAACAGTCTGTCAGTGGATGAAAATATATATATGTATATATATATATATATAGTCATCCACAGACAGATCTGTTTCATTCTATCAGAACTCATCTGTGTGGGTAGACAGTATCTTCCCGTAGCTGGGATCGAAACCCGGTTGACTCAAACGTCAAACCAAAGCTTCTAACCATTCAGCCACGAGGAGACATTAGCTGCAAAGTAAATTCTAAACAGTTATGAATCACAATTACTATTGTTTACATACATCCGTTCAACGGTAGCCGAGACCTCAATTCAACTACTATATGTATATATATATATATATGGTATTTGATACCTCCTTGATTAACATTCAGCATTATAAGGAATGTATCAAGGGTAAAGTAGAGCAATCCAGGGAAAGGAATAGTGCCTTCCTCTACACTTCGGTGTAGTAGCAACTGAAAAGGGAGCCTTCGAGTCGCCCTCTACTACTATATATATATATATATATATATATATATAAACAGTTATAAAATAAATCTGAGTTTTATGACTTTTATGGTCAGGTGAGGTTGTTATATAAACCATTATTATTATATATTAATTGCATTTGATAAGAATACTTGAAACCACACATCTCGATACAAATTATTTGTGTGGATCACCAGTGCACTAGATGATTGAAACATGAAGGGTCAATAGATAAATACTTTTTTCTCAGGTTTTTTTTTTCATACATGTAAAACTTTGTAGTGTTTGAAATTAGGTTTTAGCAAAAATAATTTGTATCTTACAAAAATATTTGTTTTGTGTCTATTGAAAATTGCCCCAAATTTAGCAAAGTGCTTCAAGCTTGAACAGAGGTCTGTCATGAAATTCTTGGTAGCTGAAAAATACAAACCAAGTAGAATTTACCAAAAAATGCGTGATGTGTATGGAGAAGAATGTTTTAGTTTAAAAAAAACTTTACAGATTTATTGATAATGAGCTTAGCATAACAATAAAAGAAAAAGTTCCACCCACGATGGTCAGTGAAAAAGGTCATGCTGGCATGAAGGAACATGGAAGGAACCATCACTATGGATTTTCTTGTGAAAGATGCAATCTATACTATAAAACATTTTTAATATTACAAGAGTCATTCAAAAAGTTCTAAATCTTACTTGCATTTTAAATTTGCTGTTCGTCTCTCACATTTGTATGGGTCTTATTAACACTGAGATTAAGACAGAAATCGAAATTAGTGTATCTTTTATACGAAGAGGTAGTGTGTTGTGCTGTTACAACAAAAATGTTCAACTATGATATGAAAACAGTGCTTTTTATTGCCAACTCCTTAGGTAAAATTCCTTTTAATTACTGAATAATGCTCATATATATGTCCTCATTGGTAAAATGGTTAGAGTGTTCACCAATTGTCTGGGAGACCAGGGTTCAATTCTAGGTTGAGTCATACCAAAGACTCAAAAAATGGCACTTGATGCCTCCTTGCTTGACACTCAGCATTATAAAGTATTGATCAAGGGTAAGTAGAGCAATCCAGGGAAAAGGAGAAGCACCCTCTCCAACACCTTCATCTAGTAGCTATTGAAAAGGGAGCCTTTGGGTCACCCTCGATTATGGTCGGCCAACTAAGTTACAACTTATATTTATACATATATACATGTATATATATATACATATATATATATATATGTATGTATGTATGTATATATAGAATACGTGTTATTTCATTAGAATCCTTTCAAGTTTCTTGACAAGTGTTTTGGTTGGAGTTGATGAATGAATTTTTTAAAAATTCTGTTTCTCTTGATAGTACTGTTTTAAATTCGTTCAATGTCATCAGCATCTTAATTTAATCCAACTATACATTTATGCAATTTTTGCAATGCTATAAAAAACATAAAAAACTTTAAAAAAACAATCTTTATACTTGTAGACAACCCCTGATGATGACTTATGAAAGGTCTGAAAGTGCTCAGTGCAATTTTGGTGAATACAAACTAATGCTTTGAGAAAGGTATAAACCCTGGCATCTGCCTAGCTTTGGATTAAATGGTAGCATTACTATCCTACTACAAAGATAGCTTTGGCATTAAATAATCCATGATGTTTGATATGCCATTAAACAAAGAAAACAAATGCTGATTTTTATAAATGTAGATCTATAGTTATACAGATATTCATCCATATGCACATACACACACTTATATATATATATATATATATATATATATATATATATATATATATATATATATATATCAACATTTTTGGTAGAGTGGGGGTTAAAATTTATCCATTTTCAAACCACTGCTTCTCTCTCAGCCATCAGTCGATTAAATATTTTTGCTTTGACAGATTTGCAATTCTGTTTCTTCTTTTTGTAAGGTTAACCAAAAAAATAAAAATAAAAAAAGGATAAAATAAATAAGTAAATAAATAAATAAAATACAAAATCAAATTCTTATTATTCTTTTAAAATTTCGATTTGCACCCTTCCTTCAACCAAAAAAGAAAAATAAACATTATTTCATCCAATTTAAATATGTTGAATTTTGCTACCCTAAAATAACTCAGCTTAAGACTGAATTTTCAAAAGCAACGCTAGAATTTTACAATGATGGGAGAAAATCAAATAAATGCTTGCATAATTTAATATTCAGGTGCCTCACCCGTCCAGCAACATAGAAAGGTTTAACCTTGAGATGCTATTAACTAACTGCATAAACATCTGGAGACAATTGAATATATTTACAGAAGCATCCTTGACAATGTTCCCAAAGTCAAGTTACCCCTACCTAGGCTTCCATGAAATGAAGTTTTAAAATCTGATCTTATACGATGTTGCTTGTAAATTTAACCTTAATTCAATACCCAGCTAATGAGTCATCTTCTAAAATGGGAACGTGGTGCTCAAGCAAAACATTTCTCTTCTTTTTTTTTTTAAAGAAAGAGATAAAAAGTCCTCAACCAGACTAAGGAGGGAATTAACAAGAATTATTAAGCATATAACCTGTTCCATGTATTCATCCTTAAATTTGGCAATCATGGTATTGAAGGTTTTGTCCCCGTGGCATAATGGTTAATGTGCTGGACTGCAGGATTGTAGTAAGCGAGTTCAAACTCCAGTTGCACTATTACGTTCACTTTCAGACAAATACCCTTGGCAAAAGTATAGAACCTCTTAACCTCCCAGCTATGCGTTAGATAGTACTAATGTTCTTCTAGAAGGATTGATTTGGCATTAAATAACCCCAGAAGGTTGATATGCCATTACACAACAAAACAAAATTAACAAATAAGGTGAAATATTGATCATATGGAAATCAGACCTAACCGATAAAATGAAACGCAGTTTCTTCCAGGCAGCTGTCGTATCGATACTGCTGAATGGATGCACTACATGGACGCTAACAAAAGGGCTGGAGAAGAAGCTAGACGGTAATTACACAAGAATGCTGCGGTCAATCTTGAACAAGTCCTTGCGGCAACACCCCACAAGACACCAACTATATGGCCACTGCCTCCTATCATGAAAACTATCCAAGTTAGATGAACCAGACATGCAGGACACTGCTGGAGAAGCAGGGACGAGCTCATAAGTGATGTACTCTTATGGACCTCCACATATGGCCGGGCAAAAGCAGGACGACCAGCACGAACATACATTCAGCAGCTATGTGAAGATATGGAATGTAGCCCTGAAGACCAGCCAGAGGCGATGAACGATAAGGAAAAGTGGTGAGAGATGGTCAGGGATATCCGTGCTAGTGGCATGACATGATGATGATGATATATATATATATATATTCAATATTCTAAAAAAAATTAACTACGGGATGTACATACATGCATAGAAATGTACACACACAAATATACACAAAGTCCAAACTTGTGAATACCTATAAGAAAAAAAAATTAAATGAAATAAAATGAAATAAAAAACAAAATAAATTGAATAAATCTGAATAAAGAATAATCACACCCCAATAAATAACATATAAGTCTATTGAAGAGGACAACAAAATCAATTACATGTGTGGTTGGTTGGTTGGTTGTGTTTTATGGCATATCAACTTTTGTAGGTTATTTAATGCCTAATCCATTTTTACGCAAATAGTCAGTTCTATATCAAACAATTCAGTTTAGCATGAGTACCCTGTTTGATTGTCAAAAACATTTCTTTTTTATGCTCTTCAGTTTAGTCAAACAGTGCTAATTCATACAATTCAGTTTAGTATTAGTATAGTTTTTGTCCACACACAGTTAAATGTTAAAACTGTTCTATTTCAAACAATCCAATTTAGTGTATGTACACAGTTTAGTTCTATTTGACCCATAGATTGGACCCTATAAGGGGCTACTACTCTGAGCTTGAGTTGACCTGGGAGCGATAGCAATGAAAAGGTACTCTGCAATCCCCAAAGCTCCAGCATTACTGGAACCTCACTATCAGATTATTTGATTTCATATACAGGACATTTATTGGAGGTAGGGGGTACCCCTCTGCAGAAGTGCAGTTGGTGTATTCTACAGCCCTAGCCAACTGGGCAATGAAACATGTGTGGAGCATACTCACAGGAATTAAAAACTTAAAATACCAAATTCAAATCAGTTGCAAACCTATTCATTCAAGAATATATATATATATATATATAAAGGGCATTGTTTATGAGAAATAATTTTTTCATAAGCTCTGTTATTATTTTGAGCTCTAAAATCCTTCATTCATAGGTTCAATCCCAGGTCGCGTCATGCCAAAGACTTTAAATATGGTACTTGATACCTCCTTGCTTAACGCTCGGCAATATAAGGTATGTACCAAAGACATTGTACCGGGACATTGGCCCAGCGGTTAGAGTGTTCGCCAATGGCCCGGGAGACCTGGGTTCAATCCCAGGTCGAGTCATACCAAAGACTTTAAAAATGGAACTTGATACCACCTTGCTTAACACTCAGCATTATAAGGTACGGTTCAAGGGTAAGTTGGTGTAGTAGCTATCGAAAAGGGAGTCTTCGGGTCACCCTCGACTATGGTCGCTAACTTTTACTTACCAAAGGTAGTGTGGAGCAATTCAGGGAAAGGAGTAGTGGAAAAGTGAGCCTTCTGGGTGCCCTTGACTACGGTCGCTAACTTTACTTAATTTATTTGTTTACACATTTTTGCATATGTCCCCTGATGAAGGCCCTAGATTGTGTAGAAAGTATTTGGGTACTGATCAGTTATGGGAGTTTCATTAACCAATGTGTCAACTTGAAAGGACATATGCAAAAATGTCTATACAAAAGATATCTCTATTGTTTATATATATATATATATATATATATATATGGGATAGAAGAGGCTCTAGTCAAATGATGAAGCTGTGGTGAAGACAACCTTTCTAGGAGAAGTTAACTCCACCATAAAACTGGAGATGGAAGCACCAGCTTTAATCCTTTACTGACTGGTAGGAATTCTTTGACAAGAAAAGTCTAAGAGAAAATACTCTGAAATATTATCTGCAGTTTACATAGTCACCCGTTTTCTTGCTCTGCTTATCACTGGACCCAGAAAAAGGCTAAAGTATCATACAAGTTTCTGAAAATAGATGAAACCAATTAATGTGATAATGATTTATTGCTGGGACAAGAGAAATGTTGGTCATTTGGAACACGTCCTGTAAAAAATGCATTTTTTGAGCTGGAGACATCAAATTAATGTTTTTTCTAATTGTTAATATATCAGCTTCCAGGACATGTAATGTTTTTTTGAGTTTCTTTTCCCAATAATAAATCATTATTATATTAATGGGTCGCATTTATTTTGATACCGTTTTGAATGATTCTTATCTCAAAATAAGAGGTGAAACAAAATATTTTTTTCCAAGGCATTTTCATCAAGGATGAATAATTGTTATATTATGATATTTTCAAATTTGAAACAAAAAAGAATGCAACATTATTATTAGTAGAGTTATTTAGCAGTCACATGGGTTCCATTTATATTGAGACATGCTATATATATATATATATATATATATATATGTATATTGAGACATGCTATATATATATATATATATATATATGCTTAGTGAGACACTCTCTCTCTATATATATATATATTGAGATACCCTATATATACAGATGTCTCACTTTCAGACATAGCCACATCTTGAAAGAAAACCTGTTCTGTTTTATCAGAGAGATAAGATTTTCATACAGTTGATAACCAATCAATGCCTTCTTGTGAGTATGGTTACATCGACTGTAGTAGTTCGGTTTGGTTTGGTTTGGTTTCATGGCATATCAACCATTGTAGATTATTTAATGCCAAATTCTCTTCATACACATATATTAAATATATATGATTTGGTTTCGTTGGGTTTTGTGGTATATTAACCATTGTTGGCAATTTAATGTCAAATCCTGTTTTTATGCATACTAAATATACGTTTTGTAATCACATTTTGTTGATATACACAGTTAAATGATTCAACAGTTCTATTTCAAATAATTCAACTTTGCATAAGTTATTCATTTGCCTTTATTTTCAATGTCAAAACAGTTCTATTTGACCCATAGACAGAATTCTATCAGGTGCTACCACTCTGAGCCTGTAGACCTGGGAGCAATGGCAACAAAGGGGAACTCTGCATTTCCCATAGCTCCAGTATTACTGGAGCCTCACCATCAAATTGTTCAGTGTATCATATTCAAGACACTCATTGTGGGGACCATACCTCTTTGCAGAGAAGCAGTCGATGTATTCAACAGCTGCAGCTGATTGTTATTTTCCATGAACTAGTTTTGAATTTAGAGTCGACCTCTTAGATTTGTTGCTCACCAAGTACAGTCTGCCAAGGGCTAATATAAATAATTAGAATCATTGAAGAATTTAAGAGCCAGGCAAATTCAGGTAACCCTGCCACTCGCATCCATATATAAAATTAATAATCTTTTTCATCTGCCAAAATCTGTTTAATTTTATATGTTTACTCAAGGAAATACAACTAAATACCCATTAGTAAAGCAGAATATTTTGCCTGAATGATATGGAATATTGTATTTTGCCTCCAGGGAAACTTATGAAATATAATATAAATCTTATATTTCTAGAAATAAATATTTACTTGCTGAACACATGGGAATACCATAGTTTAATTAGTAGAACTTTGGAAAAAATATGGAAAATGAAAAGATCTTTGAAAGGTAATCAAGATCCTCTCACACTATGCACAAAAAGTTCCAATACTCATACATGATGGAGAAACCTGAAATTTGAAGAAGGAAGATCAATCCACTTCAGTTTTTCTTATTCGTACCCACAGACTATCCCACAATTCCCCAATTCCATTTCTTCCTTTTCTACATCAAGTTACTAAACATTTCTGGTTCTAAAACTTAACTGAGGATTTAGCATCAAATTTTGCTTGGAAATTTAATCTGTATATTGTACATTGAAAATTATGGAGGAAAAGGATTATCAATGGTCAGGAAGTAATGATTGAATTACTGACAAATTAAAGCTATCATATGTAGTTTAAGAATGTAGCAATATTGCTCGTTAATACATTTTGTAATCAATGCCATTGGCCTAATGAGTAGAGTGTTTGGCAATGGTCCAGCAGACAAGGGTACAATCCCAGGTCAAGTCATACCAAAGACTCAAAAAATGGTAATAGATGCCGCCTTGCTTAGCACTCGGTATTATAAGGTAAGGATCCAGGGTAAAGTGGAGCAATTCAGGAAATGGAGTAGCCCCCTTCCCTATACTGCGGTGTAGTAGCTATTGAAAAGGGAGCCATCAGGTCACCCTTCAAGCAAGGTCACCAACTGAACTTATACATTTTGATGAATATGAATGTAGACAGATATATGAGAATCGGCTGAAAATTTCATAGACTATTATACTCTCATTGAATGTGCCAATATGAGGTTTATTTTTAAACGTAGTTCCATTTGTGGTCCACAAACTAATTTCATTGATATTGCAGTCATTGGATTCCATTCATCAAATATATATATATATGTGTGTGTATGTGTGTGTGTGTTCTACACATTATTCTATTACCTATAAATGAATAAAAGTTAAGTTGGCAACCGTTGTCGAGTGCGACCAGAAGGCTCCCTTTTCAATAGCTTCTACACGTAGGGTGTAGTGGAGAGTGCTACTCCTTTCCCTGGATTGCTCCACTTTTCCCTTGATGCATACCTTATAATGCTGAGTGTTAAGCAAGGAGGTATCAAGTACCATTTTTAAAGTCTTTAGTATGACGCGACCTGGAAATGAACCCAGGCCTATAAATAAATACACCACTAATATTTTTTTATAAAATGTTAATTTTCTTTTAAATCATCAAAGATACTAGGATTTTATTATTTTAGAGGCATACCCTGTTAAAATATATACTATTCAGTATTATTTATTATCTGTTGTATCATTGCTCATACCATGTGACTTCCGGTATCTCGGGGGAACAAAAGATGTGGTGTTTCTTAAGCACGGTCAGTACTGAAAGATCTCTGTCAGTAGTAAGAACAACTTCGGGCATAACACCAACAGCACGAGATTCATAATATTTATTGAACTGTACCACTTTAGTTAATAAATAGTTAACTCTATTTCACTGTGTATCACTTCCTTACCATGATACAACATTATCAAACTGTACTTGTTAATTTTCTTCAAAACTAGAGATACCAGGATTTTATTATTTCTAAAACAAGATATTATTAGCTATTATTTTTTTACTAAACTCTATAGCTTCCTGAATTTTTATTTTGAAATCCAAAAGCCCTCTTGCCCAGTCGGCTGGAGCTGCAGAATACACCAAGTGTATCTGTGTAGAGGGGTAAGCCTCCTCCAATGAGTGTCCTTTATATGACACTAAACAATCTGATGTTGAGTTCCTGTAATGCTGGAGCTTTGGGGAATGCCATCACTCCCAGGTCCGCTCTAGTCTGGATTATTAGCAACTGATAGGGTCCTATCTATAGGTCAAATAGAACTAAACTGTGTACTTATGCTAAACTGAATTGTTTGAAATAGAACTGTTTTTGGCATTGAAGCTGTGTACTAGAACTGTTTTGTCATTTATACTATGTACATATGCTAAACTGAATTGTTTGAAATAGAACAGTTTTGACATTTAACAATGTGTAAACAAAAATCTGTACTTATACTAAACTGAATTGTTTGAAACTTTTATCTAAATGACTTAATTTAGTGTTAAATGACCCCAAAAGGGTTGATATGCTGTAAAACAAAATAAAACAAACCAACCAAAAGCCTTCAGCTTTATAAAATTTTTATCTAAGGCATTATTGAAAAACTGATTTTAGGGATCATTGCAACGAAGAAGCTCATTTGGTTGACTCAAGAAAAATGAAGAGATATTTCAAAAAGCAATCAAAGCTTGTTTATATTATGCCAAGAATGGAGAAAGCTTAAGTTTGAAATAGGAAGATAACAGAAAACCGAGGGTATTTGAGAATTATTTTCTTAGGAGAATAAATCAGATTAATCATCATCATCATCATCATGTTGTGCTGCCAGCATGGATATCCCTGACCCTCTCTTGCCACTTCTCCCTATCGATCATTGCCTCTGGCAGGTCTTCTGGGCTACATCCCGTATCCTCACACAGCTGCTGTATGTATGTTCGAGCTGGTCGTCCTGCTTTTGGTCAGCCATATGTGGGGATCCATAGGAGTACATCACTTATGAGCTCCTACCTGCTCCTCCAGCAGTGTCCTGCATGCCTGGTTCATCTAACTTGTATAGTTTTCATGATAGAAGGCAGTGGCCGTATAGTTGGTGCTTTATCGGGTGTTGCCGCCAGGAGTTGTTTAATATTGCTCGCAACATTCTTGTGTAGTTGCTTCTTCTCCAGCCATTTTGTTAGCGTCCAAGTGGTGCATCCATACAGCAGTTTCGACACGACCGCTGCGTTTCATTTTATTGGTCAGGTCTGATTTGCATATGACCGATAGTTGATCAATAGCTGTCCATGCCTTTGTTAGCCGCATGTCGATGTCTTTTTCGGTTGATGAGACACTGCTTCCTAGGTATGTGAATTTGTCAACCAGTTTCAGAAAGGTTCCGTCTAGTGTGGAAATGTAGCCTGCTTGATTAAAGCACATATATTCAGTTTTGTGTGTAATGACATGGGGGCCAATGCCTGTGGCGGCTCATTCCTAACTATGCAGTAGTGTTTCAGCTTGTTTGGGTGAATTTGCTAGTAGCACTATGTCATCGGCGTAGTCAGCGTCAGATATTGTTTTTGTGGGGTACCTTCTGCTTCTTTTCTTTGTCAGCTTGAAGCCGTTCTCTCTGATTTTATCGATCAATGTTCTAAGCACGTAGTCTAGACAGATGATAAAGAGGTATGGGGCTAGCGTGTCCCCTTAAGGAGTGACGTTGAAATACCTGATAAAATCACTGACATTAGCAAGAAGAAGAGAATGAAGTTCTTTGGCCATGTAGTTAAAAAGATGGTGCCAATTATGTCAACCATTTGTACAAGAATAACTTTTTCAACAGAAGACCTTCAAGATGAATATTCTAGAGATGGAGTGACTTAATAAGAAAAGACACAAAATAATCACTGTTGATAGCAGAAAACTGACAAAGGACAGAATGAAATGAAGGTCTCATGTGGACAAATAGATTTGAGTACCCTAACAATAATAATAATAGAAAGAAAGAAGTAAAGATGGCCGACCGTAGTTGAGGGTGACCCGAAGGCTCCCTTTTCAATAGCTACTACACAGAGGTGTAGGGGAGGGCGCTCTCCTTTGCCTGGATTGCTCCAATTTACCCTTACTGAGTGTTAAGCAAGGCGGCATCAAGTACTATTTTTTGAGTCTTTGGTATGACTCAACCTGGGATTGAACCCCAGTCTCCCAGACCATTGGTGAACACTTGACTCATTAGGCCAATGGCCTGGTATGATAATAATGATAACACAAGAAGAGTATAAGATCTGGGACAACTGGGTGAGGAAGAGGATCCTCTGGGAATCATGAAAGAAATTGAAATTTGACCATACTACCAAATGGTATATTCACAAACCAGAATATGTTTTGGAGAATGAGATGCATAAAATCTCAGGAATTTTGAGATACAAACAGATTACCTAATCCAAGCCAGAAGACGAGACTTTGAGATAATTAACCAGAGAAAGAGAACTTGTTGTACTGTTGACATTGCCATGCAAGCGGACCTCAAAGAGAAAACCAAAGAAAACAAAAAGAGACAAAAAGAGAGACAAGTAATCAGATATTGCTAGATAACTAAGTAAATCTGTGGTGCATGACAGGTGAAGGTAATATAATTATAACTGATTTGCTAGGAGTGGTTCCCAAAGGCTTGGAGAGGGGGTTGGAAGAGTTGGAAATTGGAGGATGAATCAAGACCATCGAAACTATAGTATTGTTGAGATCACCTAGAATACTGAGCAGAGTTCTGGAGACCAAAGAAAACTTGCTGTCCCTCAGACTCGAGTGAAAGACCATCAGCCAATTCTGGTATAAAAAACTCTCAAGGAGTAAAATAATAGACAAATACTTCAGTTGAAAAAGCTGAGAAATAAGAAAGTGAGAGTGATACAAATTTTAGGGGTACCCCAGAATAGTTTGAGATCTGGGGAGTGAAGAGGCACTTTTTCATTGTAATCATTCCTAGGTCCACTCTGACTCGAAGTTGTAGTAACTATTATGATCCCATTTATGGGTCAAAGAGATCTGTTTGCAAATTATTTCAGCTTTGGTTTTGTTGCTTAATGGCATATAAACCTTCATAGTTTATTCAATGCCAAAGCCATCCTTATAGAAGCTCAGTACAATTTAAATGGGGTTTAACACAAACAAAACGGAATACATGTGCTTCATCCAAAGAGGCGACAACTCCACACTAAATGGTAGGTCTCTGAAACGAGTGGATAAATTCACCTTCTTTGGAAGCAGTGTCTCATCAACGGAGAATGACATCAACATGTGACTAGCAAAGGCATGGACAGCTATCAATAGGCTCTCGGTCATAAAACAGTCAGACCTGACTGATAAAATAAAATGCAGTTTTTTTCAAGCAGTGGTTATATCAATACTGCTATATGGATGCACTACATTGACCCTAACTAAACATATGGAGAAAAAGTTTAACGGGAATTACACAAAAATCCTGTGAGCTCTATTGAACAAGACCTGAAGGCAACACTCTACAAAACAGCAGCTATATGGCTACCAACCACCCATCACGAAAACTATCCAAATTAGATGAACCAGACATGTGGGACACTGCTAGAGAAGTAAGGACAAACTCATAAGCAATGTATTCTAGTGGACCTCTTCACACAGACTAGGAAAGGTTGGAAGACCAGCTAGAACCTATATACAGCAGCTTTGTGCTGATACAGGATATAGCCTGGAAGACTTGCCGGGAGCAGTGGACGATAGAGATGAGTGGTGAGAGAGGGTCTGGGATATCTGTCCTGGCAGTATGACATGATGATGATGATGATGATAACTTTTTTAAAAGGCATTTGTCTGGAAGAGAATGCAACAGAGTGACTGAAGTGTGACCTTGCTTTCTATGATGTTGTATATACGAACTCTTCCACACAGGCAGGATGTGACACAAGGCTAATATTCAAGTGGAGTTTAACAGGGTTGAATTCAGTTTTCCTTCTCCTAGATTGGTTGCCTAACCAAAGCTAAAGAATTCAGTCTGTCCTACTTGCTTACTATGACGTTGTTGTCCAGTATTTTTCCTGATACCCCATGGTGACTTTTCCAGTAAATATTTGTATTTGATAGGAATACTTGATATATAATAATGTGCAAAAAAAAAAAAATTGTACGAAACTACACAAAAGTGTAAATATAAACATATAATTTACGCAATTCCCTAACCTCTAGGCATAAAATAACATCTGATGGGTTGACATGCCATTAAGATCAATCACTCATAAAACTGTTCCAAAATGTCAAAAGAGATGAAAGTGAGAAAGAAAAAGATTAAAAGAGAAAAAATATGAAATTTGAGAGAGAGAGAGAGAGAGAGAGAGAGAGAGAGAGAGAGAAGAAAGTGAGAGGTGAAAGAGAGAAAGAGAGATAGAGTAATTAAAAAATAAAAAGAAAGCTCGCACGAGAGTGAGAGAGTGAAAGAGAGAGAGAGAGAGAGAGAGAGAGAGAGAGAGAAGAAAAAGAGAGAGGGAGATTGAAAAATAAAGAAAGTAGTGTAAAAGTAAAAAGAAAGTGCACACTAGAGAGAGAGGGGGGAGAGAGATAGAGAGAGAAGAAAGAGAGAGATAAAAGAAAGAGAAAGTTAGGGAGATAAAGAAAGTAAGAAGAAATGAAAATAAAGTTAGAGACAGAGAGAGACAGAGAGAAATAAGGAGAAAAATTGCAAAAGAGAGGGACAAAGAGATCACAAGGTTGAGAGATATAAATAAAGTAATTAAAAAGTAAAAAGAAAGCAACAGAGAGAGAGAGAAAGAGAGAGAGAGAGAGAGAGAGAGAGAGAGAGAATGAAAGTAGTTAAAAAGTAAAAAGAAAGCGAGAAAGAGAGAGAGAGAGAGAGAGAGAGAGAAATAAAGAAAGTAATTAAAAAGTAAAAAGATAGATAGATAGAGAGAGAGAGAGAGAGAGAGAAAAGACATAAAAGAAAAAATGAAAGAACATTGAATGAATTTTAAAAAAATGATCATACAAAAGAATGACAACAACAATAACAAAAACAGTTCTACCTCTGTTCACTTTCCGAATACACCACTCTCTCTCCATCCCCTCTCTCATCATCCTAGTATCCCTAATTTTCTTTCACCTCTATCATTCCATATTTTTATATCTCCTGACTAGCCCTTAAAAACACCATCCAAGCTACCATTAAACACTGCGGATCACAACTCAACCAGACAAAGAGAAACTCACGTAAAAATTCTCCCTTGCTTGATCAATGAGAAAATATTTAATTTGTTCTGCCTGGCTGGATTTCGATATGCATTTCCCTTCTGCACCATTTCTGGGTTTGTTTGACAATGGTATAATGGTTGTCCATAGAGTGTGCTGTCTTTGAATAATTGACAAAACCATGACAGCCAGAATAAATGCCTTTGCACTACAAATCACCCTGCTGACCAGCATATAGTCAACAAATTTATGGGGGAAAATAAAAAAAAAAACAAAAAATAAAAACCAAAACACAAAAACAAAACCTTGGAAAATGCTGAGTTCACAGGGTTTGGTGTTATTACTTTTTCTGCTTATAGGGCATCTTGGGTAGTGTAATGGTTAATAAGCTCGACTCGCAAACCTACGCGAGTGAGTTTAAGTCTCATTGGGTACCTCAGTAATATGGCCTTGCGCCACATCTAAGCAAAACGCTAAATAAATTAAGGGCACCTCTGTTGGTGTGATGGGTAGCAAGCTAGACTAGCAAACCTACACAAGTGAGTTTGAGTTTCATTGGGTGCTCCATTCATATGACCTTGTACCACAACTAAGCAAAAAACTTAGTAAATTACTACTTTCTCTACTGCTAGTGCTATAAATATAATCTGTGTGAAGTTAATAAAAAACTATTAAGAAACAATAACAGAAAAAATGTACTATGAACACTATTCAGTAACCTCCAGGCATAAAATAACTCAAGACGGGTTGGCATGCCATTAAGATCAATCATTGAATAAACTGAAAACATTACGCTGAGCATGTCTCCTAAGAGAGTTGCTAAAAAGACCCTCTGCGGCTATAAATCACAAATTGTACAATTTACAAGAGAGTAATTAAAACCATCTCTTCAGATAATTAATCACAAATTGTACAATCTATGAGTGAGTAAGCAAAAAGTTGTTTTGAGACAATAAACAGCAAATTGTTCTATACTGATACAAGACTCATTTAGGTAAGATCTGTTGGCATCCCATCTATAAGTCAAATATACATTTACCAAATACTTTCACATAAACTGGATGTGACCCAAGGTTATTTTTCTGGCAGAGTTTAACAGTTCTGCCTGGCTGGATTTCAATATCACCCTGCTGACCAGCATATAGTCAACAGGTTTATAGGGGAAAATAAAAAATAAAAAAAAAATAAAAACCCAAACCCAAAAACAAAACCTTCTAGACTGGTTGCCATACTGAGGTTACTTAGTCTGCCCTACTATTTACCTATGGTTGGAGGGTGAATTACTGGATTCATTCCTTTCCCAAAATATTATTTGTATTAGGAATAACTGATACAGTGAAAATTGAATTGAGTGAAGTTTGGTTTCAATAACTTGAAGTTCTATGTTCAGATAAAAAGTATCATGGCCCAGTCAACTAGGGCTGCAGTATATCTGACTGCATCTCTGTAGAGGGGTACATTGCAGTCTAATGAGTGTCCTGGTTGCTCAGTAGGATGGGGCTGTAGAATACACTGACTGTATCTATGCAGAGGGGTAAGACTCCTCAAATGAGTGTGCTAGATATGACACTAAACAATCTGATAGTGAGGCTCCAGTTTCTGGTGCTTTGGGGAATGCGAAGTATCCCTTTATTGCCATCACTCTCAGATCCACACTGACTCAAAGTGGTAGCCCTTGATAGGGTCCTATCTATGAGCTTTATAAATGTTTGGAATAGAATCTTTTTTGACATTTAAATAGTATACTTATGCTAAACTGAATTGTTTGAAATAGAACTGTTTTGATATTCTCACTGCATACTTATGCTAAACTGAATTGTTCAAAACAGAACTGTTTATATGTATGAAGAGGATTTGGCATTAAATATCCTACAATGGTTGCTATGCCATAAAACCTAACCTAACTAAACCAAATCATATATATTTAATATATATATATATGAAGAGGATTTGGCATTAAAATACCTTTAATAGTTTATATGCCATAAACCCCAATCAAACTCAATCACATATATTTGATATACATGTATAAAGAGGATTTAGCATTAAATAGCCTACAATGGTTGATATGCCATAAACCCCAACCAAACCATAACATATATATTCAATGTACATGAATAAAGAGAATTTGGCATTAAATAACCTATGATGATTGATATGCCATAAACCCCAATCAAACCAAATCATATATATTTAATATAAAGAGGATTTGGGATTAAATAACCTACAAGGGTTGAAATACCATAAAACCCTATCAAACCAAATCATATATATTTAATATACGTGTATAAAAAGGATTTGGCCTTAAATAACCTACAATGATTGATATGCCAAGGGTTGAAATGCCATAAAACCAAACCAACCAAACAAACAAGGATATTGAGTACTATAACTCACTGCTACAATTATTTTGATGTGAGAAACACATTTTTGACACTTGTAGATGAGGAAACATTTTATGGGTTTAAATATTCTTGCACTAATCAATGTAAAATAATTCATGATGAATTAACGACATATTTATTGTCTGAGCAAACTTAATGGAATAACATGGAATTCTAAAAACACACTATAGAGAAAAGTCCTCTCATGCAGTCTTTTGATATAAATGTGATTCTATGCCCATCACAGCACCAAATGCGAAGAGTTGCAACACCATGGTACGATCTTAAACATCAACTGGTGTTACTTCTTCAAACATATGGTAACTCAGCTGTTCCAGATATGAAGGTGTTTATTGTTCAGACTGCATACAGTTTTCTAGCAATCATCGAAGCACAGGAGTAGGAGAGAGGGAGAATTTATAAGGGTCTATGAACAGAGACACACTTGACAGTACACAGAGCCACCCACCCCCTGTTGCTGCCACGAAGGGTTCTGTGGATCTCGACTCAACTCAACTGACAACTTTACAAAATTCTGTCATTCTTACATATTCTAAAATTAAGTATATCATTAGTGTAATGTTATCTCACTAAATTATTGCCTCATATCATCTTGATCATAACACTTGTCCCAACTTTCATTTTGTTTTTATTTAATTCCTATCAAATTTATGACATGACATGAATCCATTTTATTTACATATGGCCTTCCTGTCCTGAAATGACTGGTGTCCTTTGACATATGTTCGCATTTGCACACACTTGACCTTTCCAAACTGATCTAAATTTCTACTCAAAGATTTTAGCTAACTCAAAGACCCCTGAATAATTCGCAACCGGACCAAACTAAATTATAAAATAATTAATACAATTAACCATCACCGCAAATAGTTTATATAATTTAAGAGTCCTTAATAAAATGAAGTTGTGTAAAAACTTATGTCAAAGCATAGTGATATGCCCAGTACGAAATGAGGTTTTTTGGGGCTAGAGGCTCCTGTTGGGAAACACATACACTCCTGTGTATTTCTTGTTGTTAAGGCAAGTGTGAGAGAGAAGTTGACTTTTAAATCCTATTTTGATCATGCTACCCAGTGACCATTACAAGTATCATTTGGAAGATAAGGAATGTAATCCCCAAAATACTATATAACTGTAAACAAATTATTTCATTAAAAATATTAACTTAAGTGAATTCCTTCGATTTTCTTGTAGTGGTAAGATTCCATGTAGACCTTTAACATAATTATGAGAACCAACCTATTTTGTAAAACAGCATTAAAAAAATATTGGCCACTAAATCAGTGAGATGTATGTATATATTTGCAACTGATCACCCCCACCCAACACTTGCAATACTATGTACATACTGGGCTAAGTTGTTTGCACTAAGGCAGATGGGATGAATTCATGATGAAATGGATAGATGAGTCCATCTTCTCTCCTCTTAGCTTTAGATGAATATTTGAGGAAACTGGGTTCTTTAGCCTTGGTGTGGTAACCAGTTTAGGAGGAGGAAAACCTTTGATTTCAAACCAGCTGTTCTCTGCTTAAAAAGTGTTGTTGTGTCATATCCTGCATGAGGTGGAAGGGTTGCGTAAATGTATAGATTGGCTTTGCTCTGTTCTAAACATTGTCTAATTACAAATTCTCCTGACAAAACAATCTTTCTGTTGCATTTATAGAGTTGTCTCCCTTGAAAACAGCTTTTGTTCACAGACACAAATAACTGATTTGATTATTATGCACTTCAACACTGAACTAAGCGTTCAAAAAGTTCTCATTTTTTTCTTTCTCTCTTTTTTTTCTCTCTCTCTCTCTCTCAATATTTTGGCAACATGGCTGGAATCATAAAGTAATTTTGCAAAAGTCAGGATTATTTTTTTAATCTTTTTTATTTTGCTGTTTAACTTTTTATTCTTTTATTTATTTATTTGATTTTCATCTGAAAGATAACAAAAGTGTTTTTGGATTTGAGTTGTAAGGAAGAAGAGGTCAGAATTTGATACCTAACTTATCAAAAGAGTCATTCTGCTTATGGTTCGTCTGAAATGTTGTCTACCATAATGAAACAAGCAAACAATCTTGATTCTAATAGTTTTTTTTAACTTTTATTCTTAGAGAGTTCCAATTCATCTTCTCATGATGACTTATAGAATATGAAGTCGCCATCGAAAATCTAGAATCAACTCGCTTAATCTTTTGTTAACAAGTTGAATAAAAGTTGCTTTTTAAAATTCCCTCCATATTAATCTAATATCACCTTTATATGAATGAAAAAGAAAAACTGAAAGGTTTTTAAAACTTTTTCATGGGGAAAGCTTCAATTCATCTCCAACTAGAATGTGAGGAAAGTGAAATGTTATCTTAGAATGGAATAATTTTGACTCTGAAAAGACGAACCTTTTTAATGTATAAATAAGAGCTGCTCTGATATTCATCAAAATATTTAAATCTGCTTTGAAACAGGTTTTATGGAATTATCCAGAAAATAAAAGAATTTCTCTTCCTGTCTTAAGTCATTCTTAAAGAAAACCTTCTGTTCAAATCAATATCATTTAGAAGGTTGACATTCATGGATTGTAAACATTAACACAACCATCCATAGGTATTTTTGTTGGTTAGCAAAATAAAAGGATTTTCTATTCAAATTTTGAATGTCGAATCAGTGGAAATTCTTTTTACTGCCTTTCATTTTACAAATAAATATAAATGTAGTGATTGATTGATTGAATGGGTGATTGATATTTAATTGAATTGTTAGTGATACATAGCAATACTTGAAACTTTGACTTATGCTAAACTAAATTGTTTGAAATAGAACTTTTTGTTCATTTAAATATGTGTAAACAAATGACTGATGTTTAATTGAATTGTTAGTGATACATAGCAATACTTGAAACTTTGACTTGAGCTGAACTAAATTGTTTGAAATAGAAGTTTTTGTTCATTTAAATGTGTCTAAACAAATGAGTGAAGTTTAATTGAATTGTTAGTGATACATAGCAATACCACCATCCATATGTAATTTTGTTGGTAAGCAAAATAAAATGATTTTAAATTCAAATTTTTAATGTCGAATCAGTGGAAATTCTTTTTACTGTCTTTCATTTTACAAATAAATATAAATATAGTGAGTGATTGATAGAGTGATTGATTGATATGAATGATATTTCAAACCATCTCAAATTGTTTTACGCATCGACGTTAGGGAACTGTGTTCATCATTTCTTTATGTTATATCATTGTTTCTCATGATATTTTTGAACACAGTTATAAAATATCAAGTACTCCCATCAAAGACAAATATTGTCCAGTCGGCTGGGGCTGTAGAATACACTGACTGCACCTCTGCAGAGGGGTAAGACCCCCCCCGCTAATGAGTGTCCTGGATATGACACTAAACAATGGATTTGGCGTTAAATAACCCACAAAAGATGATATGCCATAAAACCAAACCAAACCAAACCAAAGACAAATAATTTGCACACCGTTGTTTGGTTTCAAGTATTCCAATCGATATTTACCAACCCCTCTGCCCGGGCAGGATATGACACAAGGTCAATTTTTAAGCGGAGTGTTACAGGTTTGAATTCAGAGTTTTCCTTCTCCTAGACAAGTTGCCTCACCAAGGCTGAAGAACCCAGTCTGCCCAACTATTTACCCACAGTTGGAGGGAGAATAATTGGATTCATACCTTTCCCAAGGGTATTAGTTCTATGTGAAATGCCATCAGTCTCGTTCAGGATTTGAACTTGTGTCACTGTGTCCATTTCCTACGATGATAAACATTAAACTATGGGCATAGACCAACTGCATCTTTGCAATGTCCCATTTATGACATTAAGCAATCTAATGGTGAGGCTCCCTCCACTTATGCTGGAGCTTTTGGGAATGCATAGTAACCCTTCATTGCCATTGCTCCTAGGTCCACTCTGTCCGAGAGTGGTAGCACCTAAAAGGGTACTATCTATTGGTCAAATAAAAGTGATTTTCATTTGAACTGTGTAGAATGTTCGCCAATGGTCCAGGAGACAAGGGTTCAATCCCAGGTTTAGTTATACCAAAGACTCAAAATATGCTACTTGATGCTCCCTTGCTAAACACTCAGCATCATAAGTTAAAGATCAAGGGTAAAATAGAACAATCCAGGGAATGGAGTAGCACCCTCCCCTACACCTCAGTGAGATAGCTATCGAAAAGGGAAAATTTGGGTCACCCTCGACTAAGGTTGACAACAAACAAAGGACTTATGATTAACTGAATTGTTTGAAAGAGAACCATTTAATCATGTAACTATGTGTAAACAAATGACTGAAGTTTTTGTTCATTTAACTGTGTGTAAATAAATGACTGATGTTTAATTGAATTGTTAGTGATACTTAGCAATACTTGAAACTTTGACTTAGGCTGAACTAAATTGTTTGAAATAGAAGTTTTTGTTCATTTAACTGTGTGTAAATAAATGACTGATGTTTAATTGAATTGTGAGTGATACATAGCAATACTTGAAACTTTGACTTAGGCTGAACTAAATTGTTTGAAATAGAAGTTTTTGTTCATTTAACTGTGTGTAAATAAATGACTGATGTTTAATTGAATTGTGAGTGATACATAGCAATACTTGAAACTTTGACTTAGGCTGAACTAAATTGTTTGAAATAGAAGTTTTTGTTCATTTAACTGTGTGTAAATAAATGAGTGAAGTTTAATTGAATTGTTAGTGATATATAGCAATATATAGAACAATTTAACTATGTTTAATGGAATTACTAGCTCTAATTAGCAATACTTTTGCCTAAATTGAATTGGTAGAGTTTTAAAAAGATGTTAGAAACCAGTTAATTTTCCGCAAATAAAACTATTGATGTTTGAGAGCAACATTTGAAACCTGGTCCATGAGTACAAGCAAATAATTTATACAAGATAGAACAATTTTCATTCGAATATTTGGAAACATTTAACTGTGTGCAAACAATAGTAATACTGACTCATTTGAAAAAAATATTTTTAAGAAACTATTGACTTATTAGTCATATCTATATTCATTTAGCTGTATACAAACGATGAGCGCTGGCTCATTCAACAATGTAATTACAAACGATGCATTTGCACACCATATATATATATATATATATATATATATATATATAGGATTTGGCATTAAATAACCTACTAGGGTTGATATGCCATAAACCCAACCGAACAACTATTGAATACTAATAATTATGTGGTTTCATGTAATTATATCTATTCAATGATAATTATTTGTTTACACACAATTATATGATTTTAAGTAACTCATGAAAACAATCCTTTATATTTAATTATAGCTTCAAGTAATTATTCTAAATACAAATGATTTACCTGTCTCAGTCGGCTGGGGCTGCAGAATGCACCGACTGCATCCCTGCAGAAGTGTAAGACTTCCCCAACGAGTGTCCTGGATATGACACTAAACTATCTGATTGTGAGGCTCCAGTGATGCTTTGGGGAATACGGAGTGCTCCTTTATGGCCATCACTCCCAGGTTCACAGTGGCCCAGAATAGTAGAACATGATAGGGTCTAAACAATGGATCAAATAGAATTAGACAGTGTTCTTATGCAGAACTGAATTTTTTGAAAAAGAACTGATTTTGATATTTAATCTGTGTTTCTATGTTAAACTTAATTGTGTGAAATAGAACTGTATATATGTATAAAAATGGATTTGGCATTAAAAAATCTACAATTCTATAAAACCAAACATTAAATAACCTACAATGCCACAAAACCAAACATTAAATATCCTTCAATTCCACAAAACCAAACATTAAATAACCTTCAATGCCACAAAACCAAACATTAAATAACCTTCAATGCCATAAAACCAAACTTTAAATAACCTACAATACTACAAAACCAAACATTAAATAACCTACAATGCCTCAAAACCAAACATTAAATATCCTTCAATGCCACAAAACCAAACATTAAATAACCTACAATGCCTCAAAACCAAACATTAAATAACCCACCATGCCTCAAAACCAAACATTAAATAACCCACCATGCCTCAAAACCAAACATTAAATAACCTTCAATTCCACAAAACCAAACATTAAATAACCTTCAATGCCATAAAACCAAACTATAAATAACCTACAATACTACAAAACCAAACATTAAATAACCTTCAATGCCACAACACCAAACATTAAATAACCCACCATGCCTCAAAACCAAACATTAAATAACCTTCAATGCCACAAAACCAAACATTAAATAACCCACCATGCCTCAAAACCAAACATTAAATAACCCACCATGCCTCAAAACCAAACATTAAATATCCTTCAATTCCACAAAACCAAACATTAAATAACCTTCAATGCCATAAAACCAAGCATTAAATAACCTTCAATTCCACAAAACCAAACATTAAATAACCTACAATGCCTCAAAACCAAACATTAAATATCCTTCAATGCCACAAAACCAAACATTAAATAACCTACAATGCCTCAAAACCAAACATTAAATAACCTTCTATTCCACAAAACCAAACATTGAATAACCTTCAATGCCACAAAACCAAACATTAGATAACCTTCAATGCCACAAAACCAAACATTAAATAACCCACCATGCCTCAAAACCAAACATTAAATAACCTTCAATTCCACAAAACCAAACATTAAATAACCTTCAATGCCACAAAACCAAACATTAAATAACCTTCAATTCCACAAAACCAAACATTAAATAACCTTCAATGCCATAAAACCAAACTGAACCAAATGATTTACTGTTATATGATATTAAGTATTCCAATCAAATATGAATAATTTTTAAACAGATCAATCAGAAGAAGTGATATTTATTTTTCTTGCTTAGTCATGTAAAGTCAATTTCTATTCAAATTTTGAATATTGAATGATTCGAATTTTTTTTTACGGGAAATACATAAAAATCATATTCTTCCTCATAAAAGTGATTGTATCTCTATCACCCAGATAGTCTTATTTTTAAACATAAATATATATCACAAAATTGAAAATAACTTCCTTGCTTTTCTGTTGAAAAAAATTTTACAGTTATTGCCTTTGAAAACCATGAAATTTATTTTTTATATGTTTTGACAAAACAAAAAAAAATCTAACTTTCTTGGAGTTTTATTCCTTGGGATTGTCATTGGTCAGGAAATTATGCAACTATTATTAACATGATAATGTCCAATACATAAATCCCAGCAAATGAAAACCATGAAATTCATTTTTGTATCTCGACACCAAATTTTTTTTTTTTATACATTTTTATAATTTTGTGTGATATAAATGGTAATGTTCAACAATCACATGAAGAAATAAAAAAACAGGTCAAGGCTGGACTTTTCATGCCAAAAGCATATATATATATATATATATATATATATATACCATATAAAAGAAAAAAACTTTAAAAATTATGCACATTTCTTTGTAATAATATCTATTTCAGCAGACCTTATATTTTTTAAAATGTTAGTTCAGCATCTTCAGACAAAGAAATAATGAGAAATTTCTAATGAATATTTAGAAAAACCAGCACAATTTTGGCTACCTTATGACCGTAACTCAATTTTTTTTTTCTATGTAAAGATCAGACCATTTGTTTTTCTGGTCTGGTTGACAAATAATAATCAATTCCTATATCAAGATATATCAATTTTTGACTTCTCTTTCCTTTCCACCTCTTTTTTATGTAATGGCCAACAAGCTTTTAAACCCAAATGAACGAGATGAATGAAAAATATAAAATAAAGGAATAAATTGATTTGGGGATAGAAAATTATCGATTGTAAGCAAGTTACATGGGAATTAATAACATCTTTACAAATTTAGATTATATTATAAGATATATTGTATATTAATACTATCTTATCTAAAAAAACTAAGAAAATTGTCATTTTTATTCTATTCAATATAATTGATCTCATTAAAAGTTGAAATAAAAATTATACCCGTTACTGTTAAGACATTATCTAAAATTATAAACAAATACAACATAATATTATATATCCTCAGGATTACAATTATATCATACATGTTATCATAATATTCATATTATTACTAAAACTCAAAACCTTAAATTTATAAATAAAATTATACCAAGTATTATAGATAATATCATGTTAAGAATTATCATCTCTATTAATATTACTATTACATTTATTACAACAAATCATCTAACCTATTAATATTATAAACTAATCATCAACTCATAATTATTATGAATATTAATAACATCAGTGCCAACAAAAAACAAAAACAACAACAGATATCAACAGCAGTACAATAGGTTATTACTTAATGTAATAATTAACATTTAATAATTAATACCAATAACAAATTATTCTAATTGATATTGATAAGTATTACTACGTACAACAAAAATAGCATTCATAATATGCACTCTGTAATCAATACAAAATAATATCCTATATCACTTATTACATAATTTAAATAAATAAAAGAAGTTGTTTTAAGTATAAGAATTAATTTAGATCAAATCTTAAAACACATATACTCAAATCCAAAGTACATTAACTTTAATTAAATTTAAATCATATACATACGTGCATACATACATAAATACATACATACATAAATACATACATACATACATGCATATATATATATATATATATATATATATATGAGTTCTGATAGAACAAAACAGATCAGTCAGTGGATGACTTGATAGATATATATATTCCCCTACCCCCGTAGGGTTGAGTTCTCTAAGCGAATGAAGTAATCGCATTGCCATTAGCGTTTGTTGCAAGGCTCTTCATATATGAATTGAACTCTCAGTAGCCGTTAAGTAGATGTATGTAAACAATAGTAATTGTGATTTATAACTGTTTAAAATTTACTTCATTGCTACTGTTTCCTCATGGCTGAGGGATAGAGGCTTGGATTGGCGTTTAAGTCAACCGTGTTTTGATCCCAGCAACGGGAAGCTAGTATGTCTAGCCACTCTGATGAGTTCTGATAGAACAAAACAGATCTGTCTGTGGATGACTTTATATATATATATATATATATATATATATATCCACACACACATACATATATATAAATTAGAATACATTTTTTTTTGTTTTTTTCTTTTCCCCTTCCTATATATATAAAAGTCATTTCACGTTAACTTATATCTATTTTTATGCTGATATTTAAACATCAATTCATTTCTTTGATTTAGTAGTTTACTTGTATTGCTATATTTTATCATACTAATTTTTTCTTCTAGACAGAGATTACATCTACTCCTGAAATTACTTGGGGGTGGTTGATCTTTAATAAAATTCCATCTAAGTAATGGTGTAAGGCCACTATCCTTCAATCTCCAGTACCATTTAGAAAGGGCTGTTTGGTCTCTTAAGGAAGAGTTAGAAAAAAAAATCCTATCTCTATTAAGCCCCTACTTCCAATTTCCCGCAGAAATTCCAAAGAACATTTTTATGTCCTTTCAGTTTTCCATTGGAAAAATAGTAGCCATGTACACTACATTCTCAGAATTACATTTAACACCAACACAACATTCTTACCTAACCCTGCTGTTGCATAATGGTTTACCCATCTCTTGTCTATCAAGATTTGATTGTTACATCTTGATACAAGAATTGAAGGTCATTAATCAACCAGACAAGAAAAACAAATGGTATGGTTTTTACTTGAATGGGAATTTACTTACATAGGAATTCGTAACCTCTGAGCAAAATTAAATTATATTATGAAATATTATATTGTAGTTTAAAATGATTTTATCAAAAAACAAAAAAAAATCAAGAAAATTGTCATTTTTATACTATTCAATATAACTGATCACATTTAAAGTAATAAATAAAAATTATACCAGTTACTGTTAAGACATAAATTATAAATAAATGATCGGGTCTTTACTTAAATAAAAAAGATAAATGAAAAATAGAAAATAAAAAAAATTAGAAATTAAAAATTAAAAATAAGAAATTAAAAAAGCAAATGAAATTTGGGATAGGAAAATTGGATAAATGGAATTTGTGGGTTTTTCTAAAACTTCATAAGAAATTTCTCATTATTTCTTTGTCTGAAGATGCAAATCTATCATATTTTAAAAATATAGGGTCTGCTGAATTAAAATATTATTGCAAAAAATATGAGTAATTTATAATTTTATATGGAATTATTTGCTTTATAATTTAGTTTATTATCATTTTATATTGAGCTCTCTTTTGGGTTTTGAATTACATGGATATTGCAATCCTATTTACCCAACCCCTCTGCTTGGGCAGGATATGTCACAAGGTCAATTTTTTAAGTGAAGTTCAACAGGTTTGAATTCAGAGTTTTCCTTCTCCTAGACTAGTTGCCTCACCAAGGCTGAAGAACCTAGTCTGCCCTACTATTTACCCATAGCTGGAGGATATTGTAAAAAGAAAATCTGAATATAGAATTGATTCCATTGGCATTGGATAATATACAGATATATATATATATATATATATATATATATAGATAGATAGATAGATAGATACCAACCCAGTCCAGCAAAGTGGCCATTATGCTACCTGGGCTCCTTTCCAATGAATTAGTGTTAAAGAATTAAAACTAAAGATCATCATCATCATCATGTCGCGCCGTCTGCGCGGATATCCCTGACCGTCTCTCGCCATTTCTCCCTATCACTCATCGCCTCCGGCAGGTCTTCAGGATTACAACCCGTGTCCTCACATAGCTGCTGTATGTAAGTTCGTGCTGGTCGTCCCACACTTGCACATCCATGAGTGGGGGTCCACAGGAGTACATCGCTTATGAGCTCGTCCTTGCTTCTCCAGCAGTGTCCCGCGTGTCTGGTTCGTCGAACTTGTATAGTTTTTGTGATGGGGGGCAAGTGTCCGTATAGTTGGAGTCTCGTGGGGTGTTGTCGCCAGGACTTGTTTAATACTGCTCTCAGAAGCCTAGAGGGTTTATGGCTTCAGGATATAGTTTATTTAGCATATTCATGACTTCACCATTGAAACATGAATAGTATAAAAATACACTTAATTAATAAATGGACAAATGTGATGATGAAAAAGAAAAAAATATAGAAGTTTATAATATTCATTTTAGGGTAAAGTAAAAATCATTGACTAATTGGGAATGAAATGGTTTCATTGAGTTTTATGGCATATCAACCATTGTTGGTTATTTAATGCCAAATAATATTTATACACATATATTAAATATATATGATTTGGTTTGGTTGGGTTTTATGGCATATCAACCATTGTAGGTTATTTAATGCTAAATCCTCTTTATACATATATATTAAATATATATGATTTGGTTTGGTTGGGTTTTATGGCATATCAACCATTGTAGGTTATTTAATGCCAAATCCTCTTTATACTTATATATTAGTTATACATGATTTGGTTTGGTTGGGTTTTATGACGTATCAACCATTGTAGGTTATTTAATGCTAAATCCTCTTTATACATATATATTAAATATATATGATTTGGTTTGGTTGGGTTTTATGGCATATCAACCATTGTAGGTTATTTAATGCTAAATCCTCTTTATACATATATATTAAATATATATGATTTGGTTTGGTTGGGTTTTATGGCATATCAACCATTGTAGGTTATTTAATGCTAAATCTTCTTTATACATATATATTAAATATATATGATTTGGTTTGGTTGGGTTTTATGGCATATCAACCATTGTAGGTTATTTAATGCCAAATCCTCTTTATACATATATACTAAATATATATGATTTGGTTTGGTTGGGTTTTATGGCATATCAACCATTGTAGGTTATTTAATGCCAAATCCTCTTTATACATATATACTAAATATATATGATTTGGTTTGGTTGGGTTTTATGGCATATCAACCATTGTAGGTTATTTAATGCCAAATCCTCTTTATACATATATATTAAATATATATGATTTGGTTTGGTTGGCTTTTATGGCATATCAACCATTGTAGGTTATTTAATGCTAAATCCTCTTTATACATATATATTAAATATATATGATTTGGTTTGGTTGGGTTTTATGGCATATCAACCATTGTAGGTTATTTAATGCCAAATAATCTTTATACATATATACTAAATATATATGATTTGGTTTGGTTGGGTTTTATGGCATATCAACCATTGTAGGTTATTTAATGCCAAATAATCTTTATACATATATACTAAATATATATGATTTGGTTTGGTTGGGTTTTATGGCATATCAACCATTGTAGGTTATTTAATGCCAAATCCTCTTTATACTTATATATTAGTTATACATGATTTGGTTTGGTTGGGTTTTATGACGTATCAACCATTGTAGGTTATTTAATGCTAAATCCTCTGCATATGTATATATAAAATATATATTTTTTTTAAACACATTTTCTTGATAAAATTTTAAATATGGCTAACATGATTTTTTTGCACATGGTTATAAAGTTTCAAGTATTACTATATACCATTAATTATTTTTTTCAACGTTACTCATTCGTTTGCTCATAGTTAAATGTTTTCAAGAATTCCTCTGTATAACTAACCATTCAAATATTAGTCATTTGTTTACACACAGTTAAATGATGCAAAGGTTTTATTTCAAGCAATTCAATTTAGCCTGAGTTATTTGCTTGCACTCAGTTTAATTATCAAGCAGTTCTATTTGACCCATAGGAGCCTTTCAGGTGCTACCTCTCTAGGTCACAGTGGATCTGATAGTGATTGCAATAAAGGGGTACTCAGCATTCCCCAAAGCTTCAGCATTACTGGAGCCTCACCATCAGATTGTTAAGTTTTATAATCAGGACACTTATAGGGGGAGATGCCCATGGTGTAATGGTTATCGTCATAGGAAATGGACACGGCAACTCGAGTTCAAATCCTGGATGAGAATGATTGCATTTCACATAGCACTAATACCCTTGGGAAAAGTAAGAATCCAATTATTCTCCCTCCAGCTATAGGTAAATAGTAGGACAGACTGGGTTCTTCAGCCTTGGTGAGGCAACTAGTATAGGAGAAGGAAAACTCTTCATTCAAACCTGTTAAACTCTGCTTAAAAAAAAAGTTGACCTTGTGTCATATCCTGCCTGAGTGGAGGTGTTGGTAAATAGGTATAGGGGGAGATGCAGAAATACACTGACAGCATCTCTACAGCCCTAACTGACTGGGTCATTGGTGATCTGAGTTCAAATATTCATGGGAGGTGTTAATATTTCATTTTGCACCGGTGTCTTTGAGGAAGACCTGAATCTATTTCTTCTATGCCCAGCTATTGTTAAATAATAGGGAAGACATAGTTCTTTATCTTTAATAAGGCAGTCAGTCTAGGAGAAGGAAAAGTTTACTTAATCTACACTGACATAGAAAACATGTAAAATTTCATTAAAATGGATTTTGATCCCATTGAAAGTTAGATTAGGGTCCCGAACAGTGTTATCAGATATTATTTAAACAAAAATGCAGTTAGATATTTTTCTGGTTGGGGAGTACCAGTGGTTTACTTGGTAACATGGTGCACATTGACATCGTAGTGAATTCAAACTCCTGTTGTATTATTACATTCAGTTTCAGAAATACTTTTGGAAAGGTATGAACCAACTTATCCCTCCAAGATATGGGTTCTATAAGCATGGTGGTAGCATTAAATAACCACCAAAGTTTGATATGCCATTAAACAAAAAAAGAAAACCAAACTAAACCCAGCAAAATATTTCTTTTCCGTTTACTTTTCCTCAGAAGAGTTGGTTGTCAGTCAATCTTGTCACAACTACTATGACTACTACTACTACTACTTTACCTACTCGGTTAGAACTGTAGAATAT
>OY757943.1:42472115-42652115 GCA_963585895.1 Sepioteuthis lessoniana
TAATTATGCAAAATTGAATTGTTTGAAATAGAACTGTTTGATCATGTAACTGTGTGTAAACAAATGAGTGATGTTTAATTGAATTGTTAGTGATACATAGCAATACTTGAAAGCATTAAACTAAATACAAACAAATGATTAATAGTAAATAAAATTATTCGTATTTGGTAGAAATAAGCGAAGCAATTTAAGTGTGTGAAAAAAAAAATTAGATCAGACTCGTTTAAAAATGCTATCCACAAAATGTGTTTATAAATCATATATATTCAATATATCTGTATAAAAAGGATTTGTTATTAAATAATCTTCAATGGTTTATATGCCATAAAACCAAACAGTGGTGTAATGGTTATCGTTGTCGGAAATGGACACGGCAACACGAGTTCAAATCCTGAACGAGACTGATGACATTTCACATAGCACTAATACCCTTGGGAAAGGTATGAATCCAATTACTCTCCCTCCAGCTATGGGTAAATAGTTAGGCAGACTAGGTTCTTCAGTCTTGGTGAGGGCAACTAATCTAGGATCTGGTGGAAATTGGTTCATAAAACTTCCATAATTAATTGATTCCCTAGTTCTTCCTGCCCAGTCTTGGGCGATCATCTGAAGAAATTAGTATTAGATAGGAATACTTAGGAGATGCCCATAGTGTAATGGCTATCATCGTAGGAAATTGACACGGCGACACGAGTTCAAATCCTGAACGAGACTGATAGCATTTCACATAGCACTAATACCCTTGGGAAAGGTATGAATCCAATTACTCTCCCTCTAGCTATGGGTAAATAGTTGGGCAGACTGATTTCTTCAGCCTTGGTGAGGGCAACTAGTCTAGGAGAAGGAAAACTCTGAATTCAAACCTGTTAAATTCCGCTTAAAAATTGACCTTGTGTCATATCCTGCCTTAGCGGAGGGGTTGGTTTTAATATATTTTTTATTTTATGATTTAAGGTATTTTTTCTACGAGATGGGAGTATCCTTTTTCCGATTTTGTTAAATGATTTAAAACTTTTAAAAATATAAATAGATTTGCGCATGGATAAAGCATGGGCTGTCATTGACAGATAAATGGTTAAATGGATTTTAGATCCCTTTGATAAAATAAAATAGGAATTCTTTCATCTTGGAGCAACGTCAGTACTATTGTATGGCTGCACCACTTGGACTCTGATAAAACGCTTGGTGTGGGAGTCCCTGTGACATAAAGGTTAATGTGCTGGGCTGCAGCCTTAAAGTAAGCGAGATCAAACTCCAGCTGTGCTATTATATTCACTTTTGGACACATATCCGTAGGAAAGGTATTATCTCCACAGCTTTGGGTTAGATAGTGTAACTGCTTTTCTTCTTGTAAGATGCCTATGACATTAAATAGCTCGTGAATATTGATATTCTATAATAAACGAAAAACCAAAGAGAACTCTGGGAGAAACGGCTAGATGTTTGTTTGTGTATTCGGGTTTTATGGCATATCAACCTTTGTAGGTTATTTAAAGCCAAATCCATTTTTATTCAAATAAAAAGTTCCATTTCAAACAATTCAGTTTATCATAAGTACAAAGATTAATTGTCAAAAACATTTCTATTTCAAGCTATTCAATTTAGTCAAACAATTCTAATACGAGCAATACAATTTCGTATAAGTGGTGTTTTTGTTTACACATGGTTGAATATCAAAACAATTCTATTTCAAACAATTCAGTTTAGTGTAAGTTCAGTTTCACTTAAAAAAGCAGTTCTATTTCAAAAATTTCAGTTTAGCATAGAAAACCCATTCAATTTTTAACAATTCAGTTTAGCTGAAGTACACAGTTTAAACGAACTACACAGTTTAAATGTCAAAACAGTTCTATTCCAAGCAATTCAGTTCAGCATAAATACAGTTTTGTTCTGTTTGATCCATAGATAGGACTCTTTCAGGTGCTACCATTCCGAGCCATTGTGGACCTGGGAGCAATCGAAATAAAGGAGTACTCCGCATTCCACAAAGCTCCAGAATTTCTGGAACATCACCATCCGATTGTTTAGTTTTATAACCAGGACACTCATTGGAGGGTCTTAGCTCTCTGCAGAGAAACAGTCTGTGTATTCTACAGCCCCAACCGACAAGGCAAAATGCTAGATTGGTTTGGAGAAACCCTGGAAGCGGTACTTCAAAAAAGAGCAGTTGTCTGCCCTTTGAGTCTTATCTCATGAACCATTCAAGTAAAAAGAGTAAGAAATGAAAGGCATTTCTGGAGAAGTAACAATGAACGTATAAGTGATGTTCTCCTTTGTATTCTTATACATGATCTCAGCAGTGTTGGGTTAGTGTAAAAAAACTTACATTCAACAGTTCTGTGTGAACACAAGTTACCATCAAGAAGAGCGATTCTCGAGTAGACTCTTAGGTTTAGATGTGGGTCTGAGAAGATTTTAGAATGGTCCAGGAGTTGGTCCATGCAGAATTAAAAGGGATGAATTGATTGGATGACTGAAAGTAAAATCCTCTCATCGCTTGCTCTTTGAAAAAGTTATTCCGTTCTCTGTGTTCCATCGAAGCGTTACGACCGGGCGCCGTAACGTTACATTTTGTTAAGGCAAGTTAATCTGCGGCAAATGATGTACTTAAAAAAACGTAATTTATTGCTGACTGAAAAGAGAGGAGGTTTACACCTGAAGTCGAACCAAGGTTTAGAAGTTCAACTTGACAAGCTGATAGGGGTGACAGTGTAGTCGGAAGATAAGATTTATATTTTCAATGAGATTTTGTTTTTGTAAATAAAATGTATTTCCTGTTCCATTTAATTTTATTTTCTGTTCATATGAGCCTGAATTTTTTTGACATTGTAAATGGGCTACACGGTAGAAAAGCTTGTGAAATCCTGATCAAGAGGACCTGCCAAAAGTAATGACTGAGAGGGATGGATGGTAAGAGAGAGTCGAAGGAATCTTTGCTGCTGCTGCTGATGATGATGATGATGAATTCGCAACTTCCTATGGTTACTATTATTTTTTGTTAAAACCGATTTTAAAAAAGTACTTTTTTAGTTAATATTCAAAAACAAATTCACATTTAGAACAATTTTTTTCTGTCAACATTTGGCCATTTACTGAAAAAAAAAATGGCTGCTCTTTGTTGGAGGTGATTTTCTTTTGGTGAAATAATAATAAAAAAAGAAAGACGTCAAACACTTAGTGATACTTTTGATACAAAGAGAAATTTAATATGACCAGAAACATCTGAAGGGTGATATTTTTTCTTTTCTTGATAAAGGAAAATAAAAAAAAGTTTTTGATCTAATAAAAATTGTTTTTGTATGTTTTTTTTTCCTTTGACAAAATTTATTAGACCTTGTCCGTTGAGAAAACTTCTTGTGGCGTTCATTTTATTTTTGACACCTTTTCGTTTCTTTTGTGTTTTTATATTTTAGACATCTTGTTTTTTTCCAAGCACATTGAATATTGAGATATTGGTGGAAAATGTGTTATGGCTGGTTTATTATAGGGACATGATGGTCAAAATAAACACACACACACGCGCGTGCGCGCGCGCACACACACACACACACACACACATATATATATATATTAATACATACTATATAAACAGATATAATATATACTGAATATGAGTACATATTAGATGTTAATCAATATACAAATATACACAGGCATAAAGTACTGAAATATTTACATACATATATATATATATATATATATATATTCAAGCATGTTTTGTTAAAGACGATGGAACACTGTTTATTATTTCTGATTTTGTTTCTTTTTAGTCTCCTGGTTATTTTCTTGTGTCGGGATCTAGATGGTAAAAGAATTATCCAATATCTTCCGCTCAAGTGCTTTCGACTATAGTTGTGGTTATCATCAGGAGTAGTGCTGAGTTGACTGCTGAATTTTAACTGTTTTAATTATTTGTAGCCTTTTGTTTTGAGGTTGTCGGTTGAAACGTTTTCAGCGTTTTGTTTTAGAACGTTCAATTGGAAAAAAAAAAAACGGTTTACTAATAGAGTTACTGATTTTTAGTTATGAAAAATATCTAATATGTTGGTGTCTGTGTTAAATGCTACTTTATTTATGTTTGTTTTTTTAATTTTATTTTATGCATATTGCTTCTAGGATTTGTAATCGTTTTTTATTATTGTTTTTATGTAAAATTATAGTATTATCTGAGGGAATCTTACTCACTTTTAACTCCACACCTTGATTTAAAAAAATCAAAGACAAAAACATCTCAAAAAACATTTCAAACCCACGTCTGTTCAATGGTGCACTCATGGTGACAACCATTGTTTGCACGGCTGGGAGCCGTACGAAAAGTGTATAGAGTCTCATTGAAAAGGCCAGTCGGGCGGACATAAGGTTGGCGGAAATGGAGTACCCCTCATTAAAATAAGCATTATCCTGTTGTTCAGGGAGGGTCTCTGATTATGTTCACCCATCTATTTACAGGGCCCTAAAGTTAAAGTACCCAAGGTGTGTTCAGAGATGATCGAGTCACCACTGAGCTTGGCACCAGCTCCCTGAGACATGCCGTCGGCATCCTCACCCCCAAGGATTTCCGTGCCGTAGTCGACAGTGAGTAAGGTAAGTGGGTTTAATGGCTTTAAACCTTGTCACTTTGAATGAGAAGGGACTGAGGGATCCAAGTAAGTGTGCACACTTGGTGAATTCTCGAACCTCAGCGTGGATGTTGCTGCAGTGCAAAGACTCACTTCAATTGCGCTGCTGACTGTTGAGTAATGAAGAATGACAATGTCGTCTTTTCGGCATATGGCAGCCGTAGAAGCGCTGGGGTATCTTTGCTAATAGGACGCAGCCTTAATTCTGATGTAAATCTTGTTCTTGCAGGTGATGGGGGCCAGTTGGTTGGAGCTGATGTTGCCATTAAAAGTTTTGAGTTCCAGGTGGTTGCGGTTTATGCGCCATTTTCGGCGGTTAGCACCATCCCTCGACAATCCAATAACGGATAGTGTTAGTGGGTGATTGTAATGCGATCCTTGAACCCAAGAAAGACAGAGCCAGAAGGGGAGCTAGAGGGTCAGGAAGATGTGAAAGCAGCCTGATTGATTTTAATGCTCACCATGACTTGGTTGACAGGTTTCGTCTGGATCACCCAGGGAGAGAGATGTGGATGTGGCTAGATTGATCGCTCTCTCTCCGTGTTAGATCATATCTGGACAGAGTGTGAGTTAGAAGAGCAGACACTGATTTTGTTAAGTGTCCCACGTTCCACTAAGTAGCGTGAACTGACCATAGGCTTGTTAGGATCAGTCTGTGATTAGCTGATAGGCCTAGTCTAGCCGGTTACTGGAAGTTAATCACCTCCTTACTGGAGATACGGGACTTCCGGGAATGGCTGGAATCTCTAGTTCGGCAGACATTAGTGGGGGCGGTTACCGGGAATAAATGGTGGGGATCTCTCAAACATAGGATTAGAGATTTCGCCGTCAAATACGGTCACCTGCTCAACTTAGACAACACTAAGGTGGCAAAATATAAGCTTTCCCGGGCGGTGGACAAGGGGGATTCTCTAGCCGCAGATTTAGCTTGACGGGACTTTAAGCCTGAGGCTAGCGAGCGCTACATAGAATATGTAGTTAGATCTGGGTTAAAAAGAGTTCCCAACGAAGCTGTGAAATGCAATGAGCTTGAGCGTGAGCAAGAATTGTAAAGAGTGGACGGCCGGCATCGAATCCAAGCAGCCGTGCTGCTCGATGTCATAGACTTTTTGCCTCAGTTTCAAGGTGAGAAGCGTGTGCTGTTTCTCGCGATCATAGCAGTAGCTAAAATAGTGATTTGGACGACGCGAAAGAAGGGATTGTATGAAGGTGCAAACGTTACTTATTGTGATTTTGTTCTTCAGGCATCAGCTTATGGTCAAAATTAGATGCAATAGAAAACGCTTGGACCGCATAACATTTGACAGAAGATGAGTGCATGCAACAAGCCTGGTCATACGAAAGGGGGCAAAGCTGGAGTCATCCTTCCCTCCTCTTCCTCTTATGGCGATTACAGACAAAGTCCTTCAGGATCTCAACCCCGGTAAGTAGGATTGCTTGTCTCCCTCTTTTCCCTTGTTAGCAGCATGTTGTTAGTCATTTTCCCGTCATCTAGCTGTTAGTCTCCAAGATCTTCCCCGCCTCTATTCTTTGTGGTTTCCTAACCCTTGATCCAGTCCCACTTTTTACGAAGATCTTGGACTTTCATTACAATAATTTCATCCTGGTAACCCACATAAGTCTCCAGCCCCACCCAGCGTTTAGTTCCCTTCCCCATTAAGGAAGGTCAGGCTTGTTTTCGGTCCCCTTGGAGAACGGAAAACATTTAACAGACGAGGGATGGGGGGTAAACAAACGAGTTTTTCTTTTTGTTCCATTTTACTTTTTCTTTCGGGTTTTTCTCTCATCTTCCATCTTATCCGTAAATTGTATATCGATCATTACTTATGAATAAATTTCATAGATTTTTCATCCAGGGGTTTAAGTAGGATTCTTCTCATTGGTGGTTGCGGTGTACATGTTGAAGGAGGAATGTCTTATTATATTGTATTAATGGGTCAGCAAATGTGGCTAGGTAGGGACCCTTAATTATATAGTCTAGTATGACAGCTCCCTTTCCCCTCCCTATAAAAAAACATTGGGGCTTCATATCCCTCTTTGTTAATATTGTTTAAAATTTTTATAAAGGAAATAAAATCAGTCATCTAGCATTTGCCTGGAAACACTTTACCAGACCTTTTCAACTATCAGTTTGAAATAAAACTATTTAATCATTTTACTGTGTGTAAATAAATGACTTTAATTGAATTGTTAGTTATTAATAGCAGTACAGGGTGGAACGATAAAATTGTCGTCCTAAAGAAAACAACACTACAGCTTTGTTTTAAAACCTTTATGGAAAAAAATCAATTCAGGTAACTTGATTATGTAGTAGAGCTGACATCTATTCGGCCTCAATCACCGCCTCGATGTGGATACAGAACTGGGAGCATGCCTTTTCGACAAGCGCCAGTGGGAGCATGGCGAATACTCGGTGGATGGCGGCAATCAGGCTGGCTTTGGTGCTGTTGGAGGTCATGTTGATGATGTTCTTGACGTATGACCAAACAAAGTAGTCCAGCGTGTTCAGGTTGGTAGAGGAGGGGGGCCAGTGAGAGAAGGGTACAAAGTCGTAGCACTCCTTCTGAAGCCAAGCCTGGGTCTCTTTGGACTTGTGGGCCGGCGCTGAGTCAGGGTCTGCCACCGGCCACCTGATTGCACCAAGGGGTCACCACACTCTTCAGCACATCCAGGAACACTTTGGTGTTGACTTTCAAGCCGACTTCGAAGATGTGAGGTGGCATGATGTGGCTCTCACTTGAAAGCACACCAAAGACCATCATTAAAGACCATTGTTTTCATCACCCTGGGCACGTTGAACCATCAGGATTTGCATTTTGAGGTTGCTGGCAATGGTCCTGTTGTCATAAGTTGGATCAGTAAAGAGCATGAGTTGTACAGTGGCGCATCTCCGATCTCGCTCGTTGAACATTGTGTCACTTTCAGACATGATAGAAGGCTCCTATCGCTCTAGGGATTTTTAATCTTTGTGTTTGAGAGAAATACTTGTAATCATTTAACTGTTTGCAGATGAATGAGCTCATGTTGTATATTGACCTACGACCCGGCCGGGCTGTCAAAATAGGAAATGCACCTATGTAAATAACAGGTGCATCCGGTTGAGGCATAGCAGAGTATAACCTTGACTGTGGATGGGTTGAATGAGTGCAATTTGTGATGCCCACAAGAAGAAGGTGGGCGTTAAACTATCATATTACTCAGTGCACAGGAAATTCAATCAGTTGGAGACAAGATGTGTTAGAGAAAGCCAGCACCCACAGAGGAAGCCCTCAGGCCCCTGATTGAGCAGTTTGGAGACCAGACCAGTTGGTGACAAGATGCGGTAAAGAAAGCCAGCACCCAGCAGTGGGAGCCCTCAGGCCCTCGATTGAGCAGTTGCAGTTGGAGAGAAAATGCTGGATTGAGGAACATGTCCCAGACAGGCTGGGCCCCCAGGTCCCTGGTTGAGCAGCCCAGGAGAATGGGAAAGAAACGCGCTTATGGCCAATAGAGTGGGAGTCAATATGTTACAGTTCTGTTCGGTCTCCAACTCCCTCTCACACACAACCCTTTCAAATAAAGAGAGAAGTATATTTTCTAAGACCTGTGTCGCTCGTCTTTATTGTGTGTTGTTATGATTTTGCAGGCATATGCATATGAGAATACAACACTCAGACTTGTTAAAAAATGTATCTTCAAAATGAGTTAACAAATCATTTAATAAATGTAAAAACATGATTTGGTATGAGAGAGCTAACAAGAGTTGATGTGTCATAAAAAAACAAATGCAAACAAAACATTTCAATGTCAGCGGTGTGTTTTATTTGGTCTAATACTCCCTTTCTCTCTCTCTCTCTCTCTCTCTCTCTCTCTCTGGCTGAGTCAGCTGGTGCTGCAAAATACACCAACTGCTTCTCTGCAGAGAGGTAAGACTCCTCCAACAAGGAGCCCTGTTGGCTAGAGCTGCAGAATACACAGACTGCATCTCTGCAGAGGGGTAAGACTCCTCCAACAGGGAGCCCTGTTGGCTAGGGCTGCAGAATACACAGACTGCATCTCTGCAGAGAGGTAAGACTCCTCCAACAAGGAGCCCTGTTGGCTAGGGCTGCAGAATACACAGACTGCATCTCTGCAGAGGGGTAAGACTCCTCCAACAAGGAGCCCTGTTGGCTAGGGCTGCAGAATACACAGACTGCATCTCTGCAGAGGGGTAAGACTCCTCCAACAAGGAGCCCTGTTGGCTAGGGCTGCAGAATACACAGACTGCATCTCTGCAGAGAGGTAAGACTCCTCCAACAAGGAGCCCTGTTGGCTAGGGCTGCAGAATACACAGACTGCATCTCTGCAGAGGGGTAAGACTCCTCCAACAAGGAGCCCTGTTGGCTAGGGCTGCAGAATACACAGACTGCATCTCTGCAGAGAGGTAAGACTCCTCCAACAAGGAGCTCTGTTGGCTAGGGCTGCAGAATACACAGACTGCATCTCTGCAGAGGGGTAAGACTCCTCCAACAAGGAGCCCTGTTGGCTAGGGCTGCAGAATACACAGACTGCATCTCTGCAGAGGGGTAAGACTCCTCCAACAAGGAACCCTGTTGGCTAGGGCTGCAGAATACACAGACTGCATCTCTGCAGAGGGGTAAGACTCCTCCAACAAGGAGCCCTGTTGGCTAGGGCTGCAGAATACACAGACTGCGTCTCTGCAGAGGGGTAAGACTCCTCCAACAAGGAGCCCTGTTGGCTAGGGCTGCAGAATACACAGACTGCATCTCTGCAGAGGGGTAAGACTCCTCCAACAAGGAGCCCTGTTGGCTAGGGCTGCAGAATACACAGACTGCATCTCTGCAGAGGGGTAAGACTCCTCCAACGAGTGTTCTGATATGACGCTAAGCAATCTGATAGCAAGGCTTCAGTGATACTCAAGGTTTGGGGAATGTGGAGTACCCCTTTATTGCCATTGCTCCCAGTTGAGCTCTGGCCCGGAGTGGTAGCACTTGACTGTGTGCAAAAGAACTCAGGCTTGTTTAAGAATGTTATCTACAAAATGTATTTACAAATTATATATATATTTGATATATATGTATAAACAGGACTTGGCATTAAATAACCCACAATGGTTGATATGCCATAAAACCAAACCAAAACAAACTAAACTGACTTTGGTATAAAATTACCAAACAAGGTTTGACATAGTGTAAAACAAATATCCTACCAACCAACCAACTGACCAACCAACCGACCAACCAAACAATATTGATCTCTCTATCTCTCTCCCTCTCTCTACTTTTAAGGAATTAAAATCCAGCCTTTTTAATTTCATTTCTTTACTATGAAATTGAAAACACAATTTTTAGGTGAATCTTTTTTTGAAACAAAATAAAGAAATGAGATTTTAATTCTTCTCAGCTTTATACTGCTCTGCTGACAAGGATTTGAGCACTTTTGATTCATCCAATGCATTTCTAATGAATGCTTGTTCCCATTTGTTTATATATATATATATATATATATATATATATATATATATATATATATATATATACACACAAGAATGTATATATATATATATATATATATATATACGTTGAAGTGATAGATTTTGGTGAATCTGACTGTATTACTGAAATATGTGGAAAGTTGGATTAATTAAATAACTAATTCTGATTTAGATATGTGATATTTCATTCTTTTTATTCCAACAAACTTTTTCAAACTGAAACCGTTTTCCTCGTTTACTTATAAATAGAAAAATACAGAAAACAGTTTCAGTTTAAAAAAGTTCTTAGAAATAAAAAGAATGAAATATCATGCATCTAAATCAGAGTTAAGGGTTTGATTTATCCAACTTTCCACATTTTTCTATCATATATGTATATATTATCATCATCATCATCATTAAGTCACTCTTCTTGCATGACTCTCCCTGACTCTCACTATTCATCTCCCCCTATCACTCCTGACAGATCTTCAAAACAACATCCTCTGTCCACACAGACCTGATATTGATAAGTACTTACTGGTCAGGCAATACTAGTATGTCTATTGAAGAACATCACATATGAATTCATCTCTGCACCTCCAGCACGTCTTCTTCATCTTCCTTGGATGGTTTTAGAGATAGGAGATAAGTTGCTATACAGCCATCATTTTGTGGAGTTTAAATTTGTTCAATTTAGCTTGTAGCATTCTTGTGCAGTTCCCATGTAAATATGCAACTAGCAAAGGTGGGGACTGCTATCGATAAGGTTTCAATTATATGAAAATCTGATCTATCCGATAAAATAGAATTGGATATATATATATATATATATATATATAATGACATATTTGTGGTTCATATCTTTAACTGAACTATGAGGCCCTCAAATGTTATCCATGGTATATATACATATAAATCTCTCCAATCATAGATAACATTTTTTGGCTATGACAAGTGATTTATTTATAATGGAGAAAGCTTGTGTAGAACTAGCTATAATTTGTGGATGAGGTAATCACAGAAGAATTGTGCAACATTGTGCTCCAGATTCTCTGAACAACACCCCATATTTAGTTTGTTTGTTTGTTTGTTTGGGTTTTATGACATATCAACCTTTGTAGGTTATTTAATGCCAGATCAATTTTTATACAAATGAAAAATTCTATTTCAAACAATTCAATTTAGCATAAGTACACAGTTTAATTGTCAAAAAACATTTCTATTTCAAGTTATTCAATTTAGTCAAACAGTTCTTATTCAAAAAATTCAATTTAGTATAAGAATTGTTTTTAACCACACAGTTAAATGTCAAAACTGTTCCACTTCAAACAATTCCGTTTAGCATAAGTACAGAGTTTAGTTCTATTTGACCCATAGATAGGACTCTATGAATTGCTACCACTCCAGGCCAGTTATTTTATCCATATGTTTATTTATACCATATATGTTTCACTATGTATATCTGAGTAATTTTCCTCAAATACACCCACAGATGCACAGGAAAAAAGATCTGGTTGATTGATATTTATGAAGATCCGTTCAGTTTGGTTTGGTTTCTTTGTTTAATGGCATATCAACCTTTGCAGGTTATTTAATACCAAAGCTATTCTCCAAGAAGAACAGTAGTCGCACTATTTAACCCATAGCTGGGAGGATAAGGGGGTTCATACCTTTCCCAAGGGTATTTGTCTGAAAGTGAACATAATTGCGTCAATGGAATTCGAACTCGTTTACTACGATTCCGCAGTCCATCGCTTTAACCATTTCACCACGAGGACACTCCCTATTTATGAAGAGTTTAATAGATAAATAAACAAATGACTGAATGTTGATGTTTTTAAACTCTGCCTCAACAAACAAACGTCTTATTGAGGTTCGTCTGAAAATGGAAGGCACTCAGTTATATTAAAGAAAAAACATGGAAAAAGTAAAAAAAAAAAAATTTCCTTTACCTTTTTTTATAACACATAACATCTTTGATTTGATATCTGACAAAGATAGAAAATATTTTCTATCAATACGGATGTTATTCATTGATTTATTTCAAAAATTATCAAGTTTTCAGCTTCAAAGAGGTGAATTGCATTTGCCACAAAATACCCTACGAGATTCAATCTATATTCATTATATAATGCATCCACTATTTCTCTTTCTCTCTCTGCTTTTCTCTCTCTCTCTGCTTTTCTCTCTCTCTCTTTCTCTCTCTCTCTCTCTCTCTCTCTCTATCTATCTATCTATCTATACAGGGTATTTTTAAAATATTGTTATCATTTGACAAGTACATATTGTTTCAGAAAAATTGATATCATTTCTTATAATTTGAAGCAGGAAGAAGCAGTTGTTTTGGCCAGACAATTTTATTTAGTTCCTGGACAAACAAACGAGCAAACAAAACAAACAGAATGTCATATCATCTTTATATACACAGGGGGCCGAAGAAAAATGGAGATCCGAGTCAGCTGGGACTGGAGAATATGCCAACTGTATCTTTGTAGAGGAATAAGACCTTCCCATTAATGAGTGTCCTCGATATGAGACTAAACTGTACAAACAAATGATTGATATTAAATAGAATAATGAGTAATGGATAGCAATACTTGAAATCATTTAACTGTGAGCAAATAATTTATTAATATTTTATGGAATTGTTAGAGTTGAATTGCAATACTTGAAGACATTGTCATTGGTCAGGAATTAAGGCAAGCTTTACTGAAAATCAGGAAGGAAGGAATTGTCAGTGGTCAGGAATAAGGTTTGTTTGATTATTTGGTTTTTATGGTATATCAACCTTTGTAGGTTATTTAAAGCCAAATCTTCTTTATACATATATATTAAATATATATGATTTGGTTTGGTTGGGTTTTATGGTATATCAACCATTACAGGTTATTTAATGCCAAACTGTCTTCATATATATATATATATATATGAAATATATAGGATTTGGTTTGGTTAGGTTTTATGGCATATCAATCATTGTAGGTTATTCAAGGCCAAATCCTCTTTATACATATATATTAAATATATAGGATTTTGTTTGGTCAGATTTTATGACATATCAACCATTGTAGGTTATTTAATGCCAAATTTTCTTTATATATTTATAATAAGTATATATGTTTTGATATGGTTGGGTTTTATGGCATATCAAGCATTGTAGGTTATTCAAGGCCAAATCCTCTTTATACATATATAATAAATATATAGGATTTGGTTTGGTCAGATTTTATGACATATCAGCCCATGTAGGTTATTTAATGCTAACTCCTCTTTATACATATATAATAAATACATATGATTTGGTTGGGTCAGATGTTATGACATATCAACTATTGTAGGTTATTTAATGCCAAATCCTCTTTATACATATATAATAAATATATATGATTTGGTTTGGCCAGTTTTTAAATTAATTATATATGTTTTTTTATCAAATTTTGTTGATAACATCTTTGAATGAGCCTGAGTTCAATTTAACATCAGTCATTTGTTTGCACACATAGTTTGTAAGTAAAGTCATTTTCAAATGAGTTAGAACTAATTTGTTTGCACACGAGTATTGATATTGTTTCTACAGTTAAATGGTTTTAATAATTGCTACCTAATACTAATAATTTTATTTGATATCAATCATTTGTTTGCACACAGTGAAAAGTTTCCATGTATTGCTATGTAATGCCAATAATTCAATTTAGGCACACATTTAAAGTATTTCAAGTGTTTCTATGTATTACAAACAATTAAAAAAAACAGCAGTCATTTGTTTACACACAGTTAAACATCAACAATTCTATTTCTAAAAATTTGGTTGAGCATTAGTCATTTGTTTGGACTCAGTTTAATTTCAAACAGCTCTATTTGATGCAGGTGCTATCATTCAAGGTCAGAGTGAACCTGGGAGCCATGGCAATAAAGGAGTACCCCTCCATTCCCCAAAACTCCAAGACTGGAACTTTGCCATCAATTGGTTTTGTGTGGTATCCAGGGCACTCGTTGACAGGCGGTTACCCTTCTGCAGGGATGCATTTGGTGAATTCTACAATTACAACCGACTGGGCTACAGGAAATAAGTCAAAACATTACTGAAAATCAATGTATTTTTAATAATTTTACTGTAGAAATGCATAAAAATTTTATTTCAGGATTAAAAGACTCACCAATTTTGACAAGCACTTGTACAAGACTGGAACATTGTAACACTGTAATGATTATGTTAAGGACAACATATTAGGTGTTAAATTTATGAAATACTTTCATAAAAAAATGTGTATTCAAAATATGAGGCAAAGGAAAAAATTGTAAAAAGGATTTGAAAAGAAAAGAAGAAAAACATTCAAAGGAAACTGTTTTTTCTTGATATTTCTCTGTTTTTAGGAGCTGTTTTTTTCCTGCTAATAGCAATAAGTGGAAGAAAATTGTCCTGTTTTTTTAAAAAGGGATGGGTTTGGTAATCTCATTTTGACTGTAGATTATAAAAATGAAGTATTTTTGCAGGAAAACAAATCCTTTATTTTATTTTTCATCTATTTTTGATGTTTTTTAATTTATTTTTTCTTTTTCTGTCTTTTGAAGTTGTTTTCTTTCATTTCCCTTTTTTCTCTCTTTATTTCTTTACTTTTAACTGCGTCTGTCCCTCTCTCTCTTTCTTTTCTTATCTTTCTTATTCTTTTCATTTTCTCTCTTTCTTTTTTGACACATTATCTCTTCTCTGTCTTTCTTTCTCTTTATTTGATTAATCACCTCTTTTTCTTTTTCCTTGTTTTTCCTTTTTATTCATTTCTCCACTTTTATTTCCTTTTTATCATCTCATTTCTTTTTTAATTCTTTTTTATTTCATTTTTTACTTCATTGATATCTCTGTCTTTCATTTTTATTCCCATTTTTCTTTCTTTTTCTTATGCACACCTTTCTTTTTTACTCTTCTCTTTTTACAATTTTTCATTTTTTCTTCTTTCTTTCTTCATTTTTCATCTTCTTTTTACGTACTTTTCTTCCTGTTTTACTTTCTCTTCATTTTTTTTTTCTTCTTTGCACTTTTACTTTATTTTTTTTTTTGTTATTTTCTTTTTTTAATCATCTTAATCTTTCATTTCCTTCTCCCACTTTTTTTGTTGTCTTTTTTATGTCTTTTTATTCATTTCTCTTTTTGTTTGTTTGCTTATTTTTTTTGTTTCTTTGTTTCTTTCTTATCTTTAATCTTATTTTTTCTTTTTCTCAAATTCATTCATTTAGTCATTCATTCATCTTTTTTCTTTCTTTCTTTCTTTTGTATTTTTTATCAATTGTTTTTCTTTAACTATCTGTACTTCAGTTTTTTTTCCATTTTTTTAACCTATCTCCCTTCTTTTTTCTCTTTCTCTTTCTTTCCACACTCTCTCTATTTCATTCTGTTTACTTATAAATTTATTTACTTACTTTTGTGACCCCGACCACTCACCAGCTTTGATCATATGACACCTGACACCTGTCACTGATTCATCTCTTCTTTTCAACACCTCTGCACTTTCTCTAAAGACAAGCATTTTCATTTTAAAAGATTATAACTAACGAAAGACAAACAACAAAACCAAAGAAGTAATCGAAGAAAAAAAAATGGAGTCAAAATCAGGATAATGAACATTAACTCAAACCAATTGGTGACAGACTTTGTACATAACATTAGATGTAAATCATTCAGGCAAATGACAAGTGGGTCATGAAAGGCAGTCAGGTTAGCCTCGGTTTCATCTTTAATAACAAAGCAAGTTTACTGGCTCCATGTTTCCTTCAGTTTTTTTCTTAAAGCTTGAGAACTTTCACTTTCACTTTCTCTTTCAAAGTTTCAACTTTCATATATACACATTTTGTAACTCTCCTTATTAACATTTCAAGTCTCCTAATGATTGCTATTATCCTGACAGTCATGAATGTTTATTTATAGTTATTATTAGGCAATAATTATGGGTTATAGATAAGAGAAATAGATACAATCAGACTGTTATACATACATATATATATATATATATGCGTGTGTGTGTGTGTGTGTGTGAAGATCTTGTGGCACGTACAGAATCTTAATATTGCTTTAAAAAGTGAGTTCATGATGTTGAAAACGTTTTAGAATAATAAAAACAAATTAAAATCTTTAAAAAGTGGACCCTTTCTTTCGGTCACTCTGCTTCTGAGAATTATCTGTGACAATCAATTTTGAACTAGAGGAAGTAAGCATGGTATGGTAACCAAAGGAAAATCCAGGAGGAGTGAAGAAAATCACATAAACAATTACTGTAAGCCAGCAGAGTTGGTACATGTAATGGTGTTTTCTTCTGATGGTCCGAGAAGTTTGTTAAATGGCAATGGAGTATAGATTTGCTTTTGGATACACAATTCCAGTTTATATTTTTTAAAATAAATAATACTTTCAGAATAGATAGTTGCAGTTCATTTGTTGACGTCTTCATGATTGTAAAAATAGCGGGAGTTTATAGTCGGAAGTATTTGTTCGAACACTCGTGGGAATATTTTGTTTTATTCTAATTTCTATACGTTGATCAGTGCGGCCTATATAGCAAATAAGTATTTGCATTTAAACTGGTAAATGAGAGAACATTTTTGGAGAGCACTGTCTTTTAGATTAGGGAGAAATTTAAAATCGAATCTCAATTCAACCGAATTAAAACGATGGTTGACAGATCTTTTAATTTAATCTATATGCTGCATGGATGTGTTGCCGATCCAGAGAGAGAGAGAGAGAGAAGGAGAGACACCGAAAGAAGGAGAGAGAGAGAAAGAGAGAAGTAGGGAGAGGGAGAGGTAAAGAAAGAAATGCATTAACATTGTCAGATGGCCCACATTGAGCATGTATCAGCGAACAGATATTTAACCATAATTTTACATACACATATTACTTTTATTTGTGACTTACCCTATTCATCACCCGCATGATTAAACAGAGAGTTAATAAGCAACTGAACTGCTCGAGTTGAGCGTTTCTCACAAACTAACTTATTTCTAACTGTTTTGGTCACCTGATTGAAACCATTCAATAAGAGCAATAGTCTAAAATTTACCTCAAGTCCAGTAGCTGTCAATCCAATCACTGAGTTTTCCGTGTGTTTAATGGCTCAGGAATTAATTTGAATGCTTGACTATAGTCAATAATAGAACTCACCAAATATATCATGAAACCATATTCAACAAATAGACATTTTTAAAATACTTCACCTAGACAAGAAATCTTCTGTTAATGCAAATTTCAAAAACAAAGTCTATAAACCAACTGGATTTTTGGCTAATCGAGAAATATATTTTTGGAAGAAATTGCCTAATCAGATCAAAAACAGCAGTAGCGTAAAAATGTTTAGATTAAATTGGATGATTTCAGAAATAATGGTAAGAAAACGAATTTAATTGGTCATTTTGGGAACTATTGAATGAATTACTTAAGAGAATTTGATCTGTTTAGAGATATTGTATTCACATTGTTTATGTTCTGAGCAAAGATTCTTTTCTTTATTTTATTTAAAGGCTGATGAGATATGGAGGATTAATGAATAAATAGATGGATAACAATAAAGGACATTTAATGTGTATGCACTCGACAATATCAATATTTATGTATATGTATATAAGAGATAGATAGCATACTGACACAATTTATTTATTTTGTTAATAATATTTTACACACATTTCATTTGATTATTTTTTTTTATCTATTTATGCTTATAAGGCCTATGACAATTATTTGTTTGCACTTTTCAATCTTTCGTTTTATCATTCTTTTTTTCTTTCTTTCAGAATTATTTCAGCTTTCTTTCTTTCTTTCTTTCTTAATTATTTCCACTTTCTTTCTTTCTTTCTTTCTTTCTTATTTCCACTTTCTTTCTTTCTTTCTTTCTTTCTTTCTTATTTCCACTTTCTTTCTTTCTTTCTTATTTCCACTTTCTTTCTTTCTTTCTTTCTTTCTTTCTTTCTTTCTTTCTTTCTTTCTTTCGTATTTCCACTTTCTTTCTTTCTTTCTGAATTATTTCCACTTTCTTTTTTTCTTTCTTTCTGAATTATTTCCGTTTTCTTTCTTTCTTTCTTTCTTTCTTTCTTTCTTTCTTTCTTTCTTATTTCCACTTTCTTTCTTTCTTTCTTTCTGAATTATTTCCACATTCTTTCTTTCTTTCTTTCTTTCTTTCTTTCTTTCTTTCTGTAGGAATTGTTTCCACTTTCTTTCTTTCTTTGTTTGTTTCTTTATTTCTTTCCTAATTATTTCCACTTTCTTTCTTTCTTTCTTTCTTTCTTTCTTTCTTTCTTTCTTTCTTTCTTTATAATTTCCAATTTCTTTCTTTCTTTCTTTCTTTCTTTCTTAATTGTTTCCAATTTCTTTCTTTCTTTCTTTCTTTCTTTCTTTCTTTCTTTCTTTCTTTCTTTCTTTCTTTCTTTCTACATGAATTTTCCCCTTTCCTTCCTTCCTTCCTTAATTATTTTAACTTTCTTTCTTTCTTTCTTTCTTTCTTTCTTTCTTTCTTTCTTTCTTTCTACATATTACTCCCAATATTTTTCTTTCTACCTATTTTTTGGTTTTTTTCTAATTCGTTCATTTCACTTTTAATCTGTCTTTGTTTTTTTTCTCTCTCTTTCTTTTTATTCCTTCCACTATCTATTTTCGTTTCTTTTTCGATACATTGCTTACCTCTATTTCTCGTTGTCTTTTCAATTAACTCACAACAGAAACATTTATAATGAATAAAAAAGGGAAAAAAGAATCTTCGTGAATGAAAAATGACGATATTAATAAATGATAAAAATAATACATACAAATACAAGTACACACACACACACACACACACACACGTATATATATATATATATATATATATATATTCACCAATGGTTCGGGAGACCGAGGTTTAATTTCAGGTCGAGTCATACTTGATGCCGCTTTGCTTAGCACTGAGTGCTACATGGTACGTATCAAGGGTAAAATAGAGTGATTCAGAGAATGGAGTAACGCCCTCCCCGACACCTCGCTGTAGTAGCTATTGAAAAGGGAGCCTGTGGGTCACCCTCGACAAAGGTCACCAAATTTTCTTTACTTATATATATGTGTATGTGTGAGTGTGTGTGTGTCCTGTCAACTGAGGTTGTAGAATACGCAGTCTGTCCCTCTGCAAAGGAGAACCCTCTCATTAGGGAATGTGCTAGATATGACACTAAGTTGCATCCGATCGTGAGAGAATGTTTAGATTTGGGGAATGTGGAGTACCGCTTCATTGCCATTACTCCCAGGTCAACTCTGACCCAGTGTGGTAATACCTGTCAGGGTTCCATCAAAGGTTCAAATAGCACTGTTCAATCATTTACTAAGAATTATCATTATTATTTATTTGAAAGCGTATAGCTGCGTGCAAATTATTTATATAACAAAAGAAATACTTGATAAATAGGATTACTAATGAAAAATAACAATACGTATTACCATTTTACTGAGAGCAAAAAAAACGAGCCCAAGGAACTTGCTTAAAAACATACTCTTGTGGACCCCTTCACATGGCCGAGCGAAAGCAGGGTGACCTGCTAGAAAGTACATACAACAGCTTTGTGGGGATACGGGGTGTAGCCCTGAGGACCTGCCAGAAGCGATGAACGATAGGGAGAGGTGGCGAGAAAGGGTCAGGGATATCCGCGCCGATGGAACGACACGGTGATGATCATGATGTTATATAAATAGGATCTGCCATTAAATACTCCATAATAGTTGATAGGCCGTAAAACGCCAACCAACCAACCAACCAACCAAGCAATACACACACACACACACACACGCACACACACACACACATATATATATATATAATTCATACATAATAATTTCTGACAGTGTTTAATACAAAGTTTATTTTCTCAATCAATGATATCAGGATATTTTGATTTCTTATGGAAAATTATATGCTGGTCACAGAAGTAAAATATGGAATGATTTTTAAAACGTTTTAGTCTGATAAAGTCCAATTTTTGGTAAAAAAAAACGCGATAAATCTAAATTTTCATGATTAGCTAAATTATTCAATAATTTCATATTAAATTTCAGCCCAATATAAGTGAGCAAGTAAAGAAATGACAAAGAATCTATGATCTGCTAAACGCCGAAACCATGTAAAAAATTTTTTTCGAAATGATTGAAATTTTTTTGGCCTCCAGCAAACCAAGACCTTAACCCCCTTTCTTATGCTATTTGGGGCATTTTAGAAAACAAAACAAATGCAACTTCAAATGCTAATATTCGTTTGCTTACGACTGCTATTGAGGAGGAATACGATAAAATGTCTGTAGAATTTATTTTGAAGGCATGCAAACCGTTTCGAAGGCGTGTTGATACGATAATAGAAAAAATGTCGGCTACATCAAGTAAATTTATTGTTTTGTGGCTATCTTCTTATTTTGTTGTTTATTTTTTGAAATTAGAATTAATCTTGTTTTATAATAGACTCGTTCATTATTGTACTAGAGTATTCCTAATTTTGCTTACTCACCTGGTAGACAAAATGGATTTTATTATCTATTATCTGTTAGGTAGTATTTATTATAAAATTATACAGCAGTGAATCTGTATTTCCAAATTATGCATTATTCTGTGTAGGAGTTTGAAAAATTATTCTTAGTATAGTTAACCATCATGAAAAAGAATTATTAAATAAAAACCAACTGAAAGAGATTGAAAGAAATAAAAAAAGAAATGTTGATAGAATAAAGAACTGTTCTGAAAATTTAACGTTTTCAAAGAAAAGCGGAAGCAAAAAAAAGAAAAAATGTTTAGGGAAACATGAAAAAAAAAAAAAAGAAACAATTAGTAAATTAAGGAAAGAAGGAAAAAAAGAAAGAGAAAAGAATATAAGAATTAAAAAGATGAAAAGAAAAGAAAGCAAAAAAAGATTTTTTTGTCTTTCCAAAGGAAAAAGAAGTGAAATAGGAAAAGGATTAGCGATGAAGAGTGAAGGAGAAAAAAATGATGACGAAATCACACACACACACACACACACACACACACACACACACACACACACACACACACACACACACACACACACACACACACACACAAAATGAAGTAAAAGAAAAAAAGAATGAAAAATTATCAGAAAACTGTGTGTTTTAAAAATAAAAAAAAAACTGAAAAAAAAAATGAGAAATGAAAGGAGAGAAATAACGTCAAAATATTTATAAAAAATGAAAGAAAGCGAAAGAAAAAGAAAAATACCAAATTATGGAAGAAAATGAAAAACTTCAAAGTATTGAAGGAAAAAATATTTCGAAAGGAAAAGATAGAACAGAAAAATATCGCGAAGTAAATAAATAGATGAATAAATAAATAAACGAATAAATAAATAAATAATCAAACAAAATGTCAAAAATATTGAAAAAGAAACGAGAATAATTGAAAGAAGAAATGAAAAGTAAATTATTTTGAGAAAAACAGAAAAAAAAGAAAAGATTTGAGAGAGAGAGAGAGAGAGAGAGAGAGAGAGAGAGAGAGAGAGAGAAGAGAAAAAGAAACAAAAAAGTAAAAGACGAGTATTTAGAGAAAAAGAACAGAAAAATATAAAATAGTGAAAGAAAAGGAAAAGAATGAAAAGGAAAATTACTGAGAGAAAAAGAAAAGAAAGACCAAAGAAAAATATTCAGAGAAAAAGAAAAGAAAAAGAAACAAGAAGAAGAAAAAGAGAAGTAATGAGAGAAAGAAAAAAAGAAAGGAAGAAGAAAATGAGTACGACAAAAAAAAAGATAAAAGGAAAAAGAAAAAGAGAAGTACTGAGAGAAAGAAAAAAAGAAAGGAAGAAGAAAATTAGTACGACAAAAAAAAAGATAAAAGGAAAAAGAAAAAGAGAAGTAATGAGAAAAACAAAAATAAAATCGAGAAAAGAAAGAGAAAGAAAGAGAAAGAAATGTAACGAGGGAAATAAAAGGAAATGAAAAGACAATGAAAAGGAAAGAAAAAGAAAATGGCGGAAAGAAAACAGAAAAAAATAAAGAAAAGAAAAAGAAAAGGAAAGGAAAGGAAAGGAAAGGAAAAAGTTAAGGAGAAGTACTAAAAGAAAACAAAAGTGAAAAAGAAATGGAAAGAAAGAAAAAAGAAAAGAAAAAGGGAAGCATTTAAAGAAAACCGATCAAAAGCAAATATCAAAAAGAAAGAAAAAAAAAATTAAATTACAGAAAAAAAAGGGACAAAAACAAATAAATAAATAAATAAACGATGCAAATGAAGCAATTTAAAGAAACATTCGACTGTGCATCCCGAAACGTCATTGTTACGATTGTAAAGGAATTTTTACCTTAAGGGTGTCAAACCTTCATAAAGGAATTTCTCAGACGACATAACTCTCCGACACCAAGACACATTCTTGGAAGCTTTTATTTCAAGAAGAAGAAGAAGAAGAAGAAGGAGAATATTCTTTATGAAATATCCCAAAAATTCTTTATAAAAACAAGTTTATGATAAAGAATGGCAGAACATAGAGGCAGGTGAGTCTTGTTTATTTGAGAATAGGATCGAAAAGTCAGCTTATAAAGATAATCGGTAACAATAGTAATCTTGACGAAAATGACATTTAGATACTTTAAAAGTACGCTAAACAACAAAAACAACAACAGCAAAGTCAGATATGCCCGAATAAGCACTACAACGACCACAGTACATCATCTACCCTTTCCTCTTTACAAAGCATCACTAAAATGCATGCTAGGTATCTAAGAACGCACACAGAAATGAAAAACGACCTGGTGTAAGGTTGGACGGCATGAGCCAAAATTGTAACGTAATGGCCAAGGGATTTCCGTTCATGCCTTTGAGTTTAGTTAGGCTGAGAACATTTCGGCTCCGCACATGGGTTAGTTAGGTGCAAACCTTGATGTAGGTGGTAACGGACGTGCCACTCAGAGATGTCACAAAAGCCCGAGATGACGGAACAGGGTGACAGGGTACGGGTGACTTCACGCACCGGAAGCGCGCGGAGGTTTGTGGGAGATTTGAAGAAAGTTAGGGAGTTGGAAACTAGACGCCGAACGAGGAGGTTCGACTTTTGGGGCTCGCTGAGGGTGCCGCACGAGATAGGGGCCAAATGAATAAGACGGCATAGCGAGATTGTGTCTCTCTTCCTTATGTCGAAACCTTTAACTCAAAGTTAATAAAAAGGTTTCGTACCTGAACAAGAAGTCGTTACGTGTTTTCGAATTTCGAGATTCCTATGTTCTTTATATGTTCTATCGTTATGAACATTCTGTGTACATTTCGCAAATAGCCGTATTTACCTATAGTACAAAATTTAACGTTCTTATTTTGCTTTCAGATGGGATGAAGTCTGATGTGATGTGGTCGGTATCTGGTGCCATTATTGCATAATGGAACACAATCTTCAAGGTAATGTGATCGGTGAGTGGTGCCATTATACCATAATGGGATACAATCTCCAAGGTCACGTGATCAGTGTCTCGTGTCATTATACCATAATGGAGTGAAGTATCCGAGGTGGTGTGGTCGGTGTCTGGTGCCATTATGCTATAAAAGGATACAATATCAGAACTGGTTTGGTTGGTGTCTGGCGCCATTATACCACAATAATAAGGCATGAGCCAAAATTTAACGTTCTTATTTTGCTTTCACATGTATTAAGAGTATCAGGCTGCTTGATGGTAGGAATTATATTTACTCGTTCCTTCTCACCAAATATCAACATTTGCATTTGCATATTCGTGATGCCCTAAAACTGAAGAAATCAGAAGGAAAAGCAAAGAAAACTCGACACACGGAAACATTTAAAATATTCACAATATGCATGCAAGTAAGTCTGAAAAGAAAATACAAATGGATCCACAAAATATGCACATATGAAGAAGCAGTGTGTGAGAGGAGATTGTTGAATAGTAACAGCATGATAGCCGTTTTGGTTTTATTATTCAATGGCTAGTCGAAAGATGGCCTCTTTATAGTTCAAAGAACAGACGTAAAAGAGAGTGAGAACGTTGATTTTTGGGATTCATATGTGATACCAGACAACGACCATATCACTTTGAAAACTTCATCAGTCTGTTGTGGTCGTTGTGGTGAGTAGGGACGAGTAAATATAATTCCTATCAAGGGGTGTCCTCGTGGTGTAATGGTTAAAGCGATGAGCTGCGGAATCGTAGTACGCGAGTTCGTACTCCAGTCGCGCTATTACGTTCACTTTCGGGCAAATACCCTTGGGAAAGGTATGAACCCCCTTATTCTCCCTCCAGCTATGGGTAAATAGTAGGACGGACTAGGTTCTTCAGCCTTGGGGAGGCAACTAGTCTAGGAGAAAGAAAACTCTGAATTCAAAACCTGTTAAACTCCGCTTAAAAATTGACCTTGTGTCATATCCTGCCCGAGCGGAGGGGTTGGTAAATAGTACCATCAAGCTGCCTGATACTCTTAATACATGTGAAAGCAAAATAAGAGCGTTAAATTTTGGCTCATGCCTTATTATCATTGTGGTATAATGGCGCAGACACCGACCAAACCACTGCTGAGGTTGCATCCCTTTATGGCTTAATGGCACCAGACATTGATCATGTGACCTTGGAGATTGCATCCCATTATGGTATAATGGCACCACTCACCGATCACATCACCTTGGAGATTGGATTCCATTATGCAATAATGGCACCAGACACCGACCACAACACCTCTGGGACTTTATCCCATTATGCAATGATTGCACCAGACACCGCCCATACCACCGCAGAGTTATTATCCTATTATGGAATAATGGCATCAGACATCGATCACGTGACCTTGAAGACATTTTGATATAATGGCACCAGGCACCCAGACACCGATCATATCACCTTGGAGGTTGTATCCCATTATGCAATAATGGCACCAGACACCGACCACAACAGCTCAGAGACTTTATCCCATTATGCAATGATAGCACCAGACATCGACCACGCTCCCGCAGAGATTTCACGATGCTAGAATGGCTAAAAAATTGTCTCATAGGTCCATTGTCACTTGATAGTAAGTGTAATCCACAATGGTTGATTCATACTTGCGACGTTTCCCATATTCATACATACAAACATGAACACACACACACACACACACACACATATAAATATATATATATATATATATATATATATATATATATATAGCTTTCTACATTTATAAATAATATCTATCGATTGCGTAGACGAGAAAAAGACAATTATCAAGGGCCGATGTCTACGCTATCCTTATATATATATATATATATATATATATAAACAATAAAGTGTACAATACGCCGACTGCATCCCTGCAGAGGGGTTAGACCCTCAACGTGTTTCCTGTATATGATTAAAAAATCTCAGATCCTTAGGGAATGTGGAGTGCCTCTTAATTGCCACTGCTCCAAGGTCCATTCTTGTAGCACTTGATAGGTTCCTATTTATGGGTCAAATAGAACGGTTCGACATTTAAACTCTGTGCATAGAAATGACTGTTGTTTAATTGGATTGTTAGTGATACATAACAATACGTGGAACCATTTAACGGTTTTGCAAACCAATTAATAATGTTGAATAGAATAGTCATTGCTAAATAGCAAAACTGGTTACCACTTCACTGTGTGCAAACAACTGATTGATATTGAATTGAATTATCAGTGTTTGATAGCAATTATTGAAACCAATTGTTTTTTTTAAACTATCCAAGTTAGACGAACCAGACATGCAGGACACTGCTGGAGAAGCAGGGACGAGCTCATAAGTGATGTACTCCTATAGACCCCTGTTGTATTTTGGCCTTTGACCCGGCCAAAAATGCCATTCCAAGGTGATGCATCTGAAGGAAGTGACACATTCTAATGGCAGTTATGAGAGGAAATCGCGTGGGCGGAAATTGGCTAACAAAATGGGACAAGCTAAAAATTCCCATGGTACACTCATAGTCTGATGCACCGGAAGAGAGTGACCTGTAAACTGCATGACAGTTATTTCCGATTGATGACGATTAAACATGCGATTTCAAAGATCGAGTGGGCGATCAAGTTGAGTCCGAGTTTGAGTGCCAGTTGGAGGCGAGATGTGGTAGGGAAATCCACAACAGGCTGAAGGGGCTTGGGGCCCTGATTGAATTGGGGTCCAGAGAAGATGCTGATAAGATGCAGTAAAGAAAGCCAGCACCCAGCAGAGTGGACCCCAGGACCTCCGGTTGAGCATCAGGAGAACGAAAAAGACACAACGTTGACGGCCATAAGGTTGGGGGTCAAAATATTTCAATTCTGTTCGGTCTCCAGCTCCCTCTCACACGCAAACCCTGAATAACCCTTGTCGAACCCTTGCAATAAAGTGAGAGGTAAATATTTTAAATATTAAATAGCGAGAGAGGGTCAGGGATATCCGTGCTAGTAGAACGACATGATGATGATGATGATTGAAACCAATAAACTATGTTGAAACTAAAGTAATACTCATGAGCAAATAAACTAGTGCTAACTCATCTAAAAATGAAATACCTACAAACTAATTTCTTATATTTCCTGTTTATCTATTTAAATGTGTGCAGACTAATAACTGATGTTAAATTGTTACTGTTACATAGCAATACTTGAAACCAATTAACTGTGTGCAAACAAATGATTAACAGTTAATAGAATTATTTGTTATTGATAGAAATACTAAAAAAAAATTCAACTGTGTGGAAAAATGTGTTCAGACTAATTTTTAAATATTATCAACGAAATGTTTAAAAATGATTTATTTGATATATATATATATATATATATATACAGAGGATGTGGCATCAAATAACCTACAATGTTTGATATGCCATAAAATCCGACCAAACAAAATCATATATATTTATTATATATGTATAAAGAGGATTTGGCATTAAATAACCTGCAATGGTTGATATGCCATAAAACCCAACCATACCAAAACATCTATATAGGAAATGAACACGGCAATACAAGTTCAAATCCTGGAAGAGACTGATTGCATTTCACATAGCACTAATACCCTTGGGAAAGGTATGAATCCAATAATTCTCCCTCCAGCTATGGGTGAATAGTAGGACGGACTAGGTTCTTCAGCCATGGTTAGGCAACTAGTCTAGGAGAAGAAAAACTCTGAATTCAAACCTGTTAAACTCCGCTTAAAAATTGACCTTGTGTCATATCCTGCCCGAGCGGAGGGGTTGGTAAATAGTACCAAAACATCTATATTTAATATGTATAAAGTGTATTTGGCATTAAATAACCTACAATGGTTCATATGGCATAAAACCCAACAAAACTAAATCATATATATTTAATATATATGTATAAAGAGGATTTGGCATTAAATAATCAATAATGGTTGATATGCTATAGAATCCAACCCAACCAAATCATATATATTTACTATATATAAAGAGAATTTGGCATTAATTAACCCACAATGGTTCATATGGCATAAAACCCAACAAAACTAAATCATATATATCTAATATATATGTATAAAGAGGATTTGGCATTAAATAACAAATAATGGTTGATATGCTATAAAACCCAACCCAACCAAATCATATATATTTACTATATATAAAGAGAATTTGGCATTAATTAACCCACAATGGTTCATATGGCATAAAACCCAACAAAACTAAATCATATATATCTAATATATATGTATAAAGATGATTTTGCATTAAATAACAAATAATGGTTGATATGCTATAAAACCCAACCCAACCAAATCATATATATTTACTATATATAAAGAGAATTTGGCATTAATTAACCCACAATGGTTCATATGGCATAAAACCCAACAAAACTAAATCATATATATCTAATATATATGTATAAAGAGGATTTGGCATTAAATAACAAATAATGGTTGATATGCTATAAAACCCAACCCAACCAAATCATATATATTTATTATATATAAAGAGAATTTGGCATTTACTATATTATAAAGAGGATTTCGTATTAAATACCTCATAAAACCAAACCAAATCGTAAATTGCAGCATATAAATCGACTTTTTTTAGCCTGAAAAAAGTCTTTACAAAATTTGGTGTCAAGTTTTTTGGCAGGTTTAAAAGTATTCAGCCAGTGGGACAGTACTCTTAGCAGTTGATTTACACCATCACTTACTGTAACTACAGTAGACTGTCACAAACATTTTCATTTTAAACTTGGGTTTGTTGAACAAATTCAACAAATTAACTCATATATTAAGGAATAAAAATGTAATAGAAATTAACTATTATATGAACGGTACTTCGTACACCGTTTCGAACAGTTAAGTCACTGACACTAATTACGAACCGGAACGTCACCGCACCCAGGTGGCCAGTCAGACAACTACAGTACGTTGTTTAACTGCAGAAGATCATGAAAGCGTATTATATCATGAATTCATAAAAATATAAGGATTAATTTGTTCTACGAGAAGCTCTTTGTATATTTAGGTGTCGACTTACACAGCATATATTGGACTAAAACAAAATTTTTAATTTAGAATCTTGAGGTTTACGTATATGCCAGATCTACATTTCCGCCGAAATTTTCAATATATATATATATATATATATATATATAGGTGTGTGTGTGTGTGTGAGAGAGAGAGAGAGAGAGAAGTTTGGCGCAGTCTTTCATTTAAGCATGCTTGATTAAATAATAGACATATTTTGTCAATATAATTTTATTAGGATCCTTTTAAGTTTCCTGACAAGTGTTTTGAATCGGGAGATGAATTTAATGAAATTATTCTCAGCTCTACGGGACCTTTCATAGGCCATCATCAGGCTTTTTTTCCATGTGGAGAGTTTTTTAAAAAGTTTTTCGGTTTTTTATAACATTGCTAAAATTACGTAGACGTATAGCTGGATTAAACTGACATACTGATGACATATATATATATATATATATATATATATATATATATATATATATAGTATTTTACATAGCACTAATACCCTTGGGAAAGGTATGAATCCAATTATTCTCCCTCCAGCTATGGGTAAATAGTAGGGCAGACTAGGTTCTTCAGCCTTGGTGAGGGCAACTAATCTAAGAAAACGGAAAACTCTGAATTCAAACCTTTTAAACTCCGCTTAAAAATTGACCTTGTGTCGTATCCTGCCCAAGCGGGGGGTTGGTATATATATATATATATATATATACATTATTGCTACGTTATATATATATATATATATATATATATATATGTGTGTGTGTGTGTGTGTGTGTGTGTGTGTGTGTGTGTGTGTGTCATCCAATCCAGTTGAACCGGAGTTTGTGATAATTCCGTCATGACAATAAAATCATTCAACTATGAACATTCAAATTTTCCTGGTAAAGAGCTCGATGTAACTGATATCACAGAACTATGATTCCTTTAAGAAAAATAACCCGGTCACATTAGGATTATAAATTTATTTCCATCCTGTTAGAGGTATTGATATGAATCAATAACGCCAAGTTTTTTATAACATTGGTAAAATTACGTAGACGTATAGATGGATTAAACTGAGATGCTGATGACATACGTGGTGCATTCAATAAGTTTCCAGGCTTTTTTCGTATGGACATTTAAAATTATCGTAGACTTTTGAAAATTCAATATATTATTGCTATACAGCTTACGAGATGACTGACCAATATTTATGATTCCAAGTTCAAATGAACAGCTACAGCAGGAATTGGAATACACCTCCCTAAAGCCTGATTGTTACAGCTGGTCAATTTCAAAAATACAATCTGACACTTTAGAAGAACGATATGCAATAAAATTCTGTTTTAAACTCTGAAAAAATGCCACAGAAACCTATGGAATGCTTCAGTCTGCTTTTGGAGCCTCTTGCATGAATCAAGCATCAGTTTTTGCGTGGTATAAGAGATTCAAGGAAGGCAGGGAGTCTGTGAGGGATGATGAGAGGTGTGGGAGGAGTAAGGAAGTCAATATACCAGAGTTGATTGGCCAAAGGGTAAGGGTTAGGGTTACTATGTTGAGGTTTTAAGGGAGTTCAGGAAGAGATTCACTCGGAAGAGGCCAGCATTATTCAAATGGGGTCAGTGGCATTTCTGCCAGGATAATGGACCAGTCTGCAAGTTCATTCTCGTCACAGACTATTTGAGCAAGTTGGGCATCAAGACAGTTCCTCAGCCTCCCTATAGTCCAGACTTTGCTCGTTGTGACTTTTGCTTATTCCCTAAACTCAGAGGCTGTCGTTATATGACAATTGAGGAGATGAAAGAGGCTGTGACGAAGGTCATTGACACGCTCACACAAGAGAACTTCCATGGGGCCTTTGAGAAGTTGTTGGAACGGTACCACAAGTGCATTGTAGCCGGAGAAGATTACTTCAAAGGGGACTAGAGTTTCATGTGTGTACTGTCAAAAAAATGCCCATACGAAGAAAGTCTGGAAACTTATCGTATGCATCTCGTATATATATATATATATATATATATATATAAAAGTAAGTAAAGTTGGCAACCGTAGTCGAGGGCGACCAGAAGGCTCCCTTTTCAATAGCTACTACACCGAGGTGTAGGGGAGGGCTACTCCTTTTCTTGGATTGCTCCATTTTACTCTTGATACATACCTTATATTGCTAAGTGTTAAGCAAGGAGCTATCAAGTAACATTTTTAAAGTCTTTGGTATGACTCGACCTGGGATTGAACTCCGGTCTCCCGGACCATTGGCGAACACTGTACCCACTAGGCCAATGAGTTATTTTGTTAACGGTCTTGGCTTATTTTCTTTCACTCCATAATGTTGTTTTGCCATTCATTCATTTAAAGTGATTAAATTTTTCTCTTAATTTATATCAAAGTAATTATTATAGTAAGGCTTTTTATTATCGGTAACAATACTGCTGAACAAGTGACAAAAGAGAGTTTTAATATTCTATAAGTATCTATGGATATGTAATTAAAAATGGCACCTCTCCAGAAGGAAGTCAAAACAATGTTTACTCAGTCAATTGTTATGACTTTTCTAATGCTGATTTAAGCTTCGAAAGGTGTTATACACTTTATAACATGACACAACATTAAAATAGGTGCGCGCGCACACACATACACACGCACACACTCACACACACGCTCACACAAACATTTACACACACACACACACACACACACATACATATACACACACTTACAGAAAGGTTTTTTGCACAAAAAGAGTGCTCGATGCTCTCATGACAGAGTTAGTATAAAACTTTTAAAATATGATTATGAACATTAGTTGTCCGTTACTTGCAGTTTCATGGGGTGTACACAATCATCTGACATTAGCTGTCCGTTACTTGCAGTTTCATGGGGTGTACACAATCATCTGACATTAGTTGTCCGTTACTTGCAGTTTCATGGGGTGTACACAATCATCTGACATTAGTTGTCCGTTACTTGCAGTTTCATGGGGTGTACACAATCATCTGACATTAGTTGTCCGTTACTTGCAGTTTCATTGGGTGTACACAATCATCTGACATAAACATGAGAAAAAGGGATAATTAAGTGTCTAGACAGGGTAATAACATAATAGTTCACGTGACACTCACGGGAAAATGTATATCTTAACTTGAGCAGTCTAAATAAAGACGAATAAATGATAGAATAATTCAGGTGGTAAATAAAACAGAATAAGATATATATATATATATATATATATATATATATATATATGTGTGTGTGTGTGTGTGTGAAAATAATTCCTACATGGCCAAGAGGGAGTCTACCCAAGTTGCACCAAACGGCTCTTCAGGATCGCACTGCCCAGCTCGACCAGGAAGAGCCATTTGGTGAAACTTAGGTAGACTCGCTCTTTGCCATGTAGGAATTATTTTCATAATATTAGCTCTGTCCCATTTATTGAGCACTATATAACATTTTAGCTTAGGTAATTCTGTTGGTGTTTTTTCTTTGGATTAAAGAAACGTTTACTTGATTTTTTTCAAGTGGCACGTTCGTTTTTCCTCTTTTCTTATTTTAACTGAATTCTTTTCCCAGATATCAATTTGTAGAATTAGCAAAGTGTACAATCTGTTTTTTTTCACTCTGGCAGAATTATAGATCAGATATAAAGATTAGAATACACACACACACACACACACACACACACACATATATATATACGTGTGTGTGTGTGTGAGTATAGCAAACCCAATCACCAGAGGTAGGATGTGACAAATGGAGAATTTTTAAGTGAAGTAAGGTTGATTTGATTTCAGTTTTTTATTTCTCTTAGACAGGTAAACTTACCGAGGCTATGGAAGCAAGTCTGTCCTACTATTTACTCTCAGTTGGAAGTGGAACAAAGGGATTCAGCTGACCCAGTTGGCTGGGCCCGTAGAATACACTGACAGCATTTCTGTAGAGGGGTAAGACTCCCCCATCCCAACGAGTGTCCTATTTATGGCACTAAACAATCTGATGGCAAGACACCAGTAATGCTGTATCTCTGGGGAATGTGGACTACTCCTTTGTTGCCATCGATTCCAGGTCCCCTCTGGTCCTGAGTGGTAGCATCTGATCAGGTCCTATGGATCAAATAGAACTGTTTGACATTTAAAATGTACTTTGATATTTAAACTGTGAACTTATACGAAACTGAATGGTTTTGCGTTTAACTGTGTAAACAAAAAATGTACTTATGCTAAATCTAATTATTTGAAATAGAAATATTTGATCATTTAACTGTGTGCAAAGAAATGACTGATGTTTAATTGAATTGTTACTGATACATCACAATATTTGAAAAAATTAAACTGCGCAAACGAATAATCCAATAGAATTATTCGTATCTAATAAAATAAATGAAACCATTTAACCATGTGAAAAATAAAATTAGCTCAGACTCGTTTAAAAATGTTATCTACCAAATGTATTTAAATATCATTTATTTAATATATATGTATAAAGAGGATTTGGCATTAAATAACCTAAAATGGTTGATATGACATAAAATCCAACCCAACTAAATCCTATATATTTAATATATATGTATAAAGAGGATATGGCATTAAATAACCTAAAATGGTTGATATACCTTAAAACCTAACAAAACAAATCATATGTATTTAATATGTATGTATAAACACGATTTGGCATTAAATAACCTACATTGGTTGATATACCATAAAACCAAACCAAACCAAATCCTATATATTTAATATATATGTATGAAGAGGATTTGGCATTAAACAACCTACAATGGTTGATATACCAAAAAACCAAACCAAACTAAATATATTTAATGTATATGTATAAAGAGGATTTGGCATAAATTAACCTACAATGGTTGATATACTTTAAAACCTAACAAAATAAATCCTATGTATTTGATATATATGTATGAAGAGGATTTGGCATTAAACAACCTACAGTGGTTGATATACCATAAAACTCAACCAAACTAAATCATATATATTTAATATATATATGTATAAAGAGGATTTGGTATTAAATAACCTACAATGGTTGATATACCATAAAACCAAACCAAACCAAACCAAATATATTTAATGTATATGTATAAAGAGGATTTGGCATAAAATAGCCTACAATGGTTGATATGCCATAATACCCAACCAAACCAAATCATATATATTTAATATATATGTATAAAGAGGATTTGGCATTAAATAACCTACAATGGTTGAGATACCATAAAACCAAACCAAACCAAACCAAATATATTTAATATATATGTATAAAGAGGATTTGCCATTAAATAACCTACAATGGTTGATATGCCATAAAACCCAATCAAACCAAATCATATATATTTAATATATATGTGTAAAGATGATTCGACATTAAGTAACCTACTATGATTAACATGGCATAAAACAATCTAACGAAACCAAACAAAACAAAACCAAATGTTCTCGTTTAGAAATCAAAATCTCACTTTTTAAAACAATTTCATTTTTAAAAGTTTCATGTATAAACCTATTGTACTCCTTACCTAATGGACTTGCCTTCCTCCATGAATACTCGTCAACGAGTGCGACTGTTGGAGTTTACCAATCAGCGTGACTCAATCACGTATGATACCATTTGCATCGTAAACGGATAGTGACTACCCCACTGGACTCTCAGCGTCCTATCAACTAACTACTGTTCAACTAGGTTCACTTGTATTTTGTTTCTGTTACTTGAATATATATGTATTTCTATCAACCGTTTTTGTGTTCCCCGTGTCTTTCTTTCAAAACTAGAATAAGTTTATCTTCTGGTTAAACTTTAGAGCGAAAGAGAAGATGAAATAATTTACAAATAATTAGTTATTCTGTGGAATAAATAACTGCATAGTGTTGCATAGCCCTTTGATCGTCCGATCTATGAGCCTTGTTCTATCATTGTAGGGTATATATATATATATATATTCGAATATAATGGTGTTTTAGGCCTTAACCTCTGATGTTCAGTATATCACTATGGGTTTTACACTTCAATTAGTCCGTTCTCACCTCACTTCACAACAGTTCGTCCTTCACTTTGTCTCTTCTTTAGTGGACTTGTGTCTTGCTGGTACCTCTTTCCAGTTTCCATCCTTGTTCTGTAGGGGTTACATCAATAGGGATTACATCCATTGCCTTTCAAATACTACTTCTAATGGCCGCAAGGTGGCTTGACCAAAGTAGCATATAAAATAGCGTGGCAAATCACACACACACACACACACACACACACACACACACACACACACACACACACACACACACACACACTCTCTCTCTCTCTCTCTCTCTCTTTCTCTCTCTCTCTGGTCATGCCTTGACACAAGAAACACGTACAAGTGTGTACGTTTCCTAACAGAAAAGTCCGCACCCTAACAAACCTCGTGTTGATACCAAGCTTTGACTTAAATCTTCATACAACAACTTCCATTCAGTTAAGTACTCTCAATTTATAAGAAAAGACTCTGCCACTACACGATAGAACTTTTCTCCATTACGGTTTTTTAGTATTTCATGTCAAGCATGTATTCATTACTAAGTTTACTCAGAAAATAAATACGTTATTAATTCGGCGTGAATTATTTTACGTTATATAGCTCGGGGAAATCTTACATCGTAATACATTTCCTCTGCTAAAAGTATTGAATGATTGTGTTTCTCACACTCAGCAGCGACCGTGGGTAATAGTACAGATGTACAGATGTTATAGTACAGATGTACAGATCTTCAAGTCAAAAATACCAAAGCTCACACAAATCCAAATCTACACTTATTCGTTGATAAGAAATGACCACGCGACCACAACTTTATTTTGTGAAACAGATTGCCCCTGAATCATCACCGGTTGTGGCCTAAACGAGGAAACAGTGAGAGCAGGATGAAGTGTTCAACACCTCGCGCTGAGATTTTCACAATGACTAATTTATTTCTAACACTAGAGCCGATTAGTTCAACAGACTGAAAACCATTCAATCAGATTGACCCCGAGTTCAACGACTATCCATCAAACTGGTTGAACTTACTGCATTTTTCCACTCAGGATTCAACTTTAATGCTATACTACATGTCACCACAGGAATGGAAATAAGAAGTGGGAGGAAGTGAGGAGATAAATAAAAAAACAAAACAAAGTAAATCATTTACCAATTATTATAAACTGAGAACTCCCTTACACTAGGGGTTCCTCGTGGTGTAATGATTAAAGAGCTGAATCCAGTAGCGCTACTACGTTTATTTTCGGACAAATACCCTTCAGAAAAGGCATGAACCCTCTTATTCCCTCAGTTATGGGTTAAATAGCATCACTCTTGTTCTTCTAGAAGAGTGGATTTGGCATCAAATAACCCGTGAAGGTAGATATACCATTAAACAAAAACCCAAACCAAACTAAACCCTTACTCTTACCCCAGTAATAAATTAGAAAGTACCACTAATGTTTATCCACAAGGAATTATTTGGAATTTTATAACCCACAATTGTTGACATGTTATTAAGCAAAGATATCGAAATAGGTTTGGTTTGGTTTTATAGCATATCAACCATTTTAGGTTTTTCAATACCAAATCCTTTTTATACATATAAACCGTTCTATTTCAAATAATTCTGTTGAGCATAAGTATAATTTTTTTGTTTACACAAAGCTAAGTGTAAAAACAGTTCTATTTGAAACAATTCAGTTAAGCATGAGTACACAGCTTAAATATTCAACCAATTCTATTTCAAGCAATTCAGTTTTAGCACAAGTACAGTTTAGTTCTATTTGACCAATAGATGGGACCTTTCAGATGCTACCACTCTGGACCAGAGTGGACCTGGGAGCGATGGCAATAAAGGGGTACTCCGCATTCCCTAAAGTTCGGGCGTTACTGGAGCTTCACCATCAAATTGCTTAGAGTCATATCTAAGACACTCGTCTGTGTAGGGTGGGGGTTTACTCATCTACAGAGATCCAGTCGGTGTATTCTACAGCCCCAGCAGACTGGGCCAACAGAAGAAGAAATCACAAGAGAATGGATCTGATTAATGAGCTGGCCATCGAATGTCACAGTGTAGTATTATAAAGCACGCTTGAAAAAATATGATTGCAGTAGGAGAGTGCTTATGTTGTTGTAGCTAATGTCCTGGACTGTGACATCAGAGTGAGTTCAAACTCCAGTCATGCCAATAGTAAGATGAGGCACCTCCGAAAAATACATGATATTCACTTGCCCAGGCAGCTGGCTCAGCAGAATATACTGACTGCTTTTCTGCAGAGGAGTTAGACCTCCCACCCACGAATGTCCTAGATATGACGCTAAGCAATGTGATGGTGAGGTTCCAGTAATGAGTAAACTTATAAAGGTAGTAAAAAATAATCATAATGATTATAACTTGGATGAATTTTTTATTTTGCCTTTTATCATTTAGGTAATATCTGTCTCATTCCTTAGGTTTTTCAGCATATTCTATCTATCTACAGAGTGGAACGATAAAATTGTCACCCTAGAAAAGACGACATGATTCCATTTCCATTTAATGAAAACCGGTTTTCTTTTTTTTGTTGCAGACCATCTACTAGTTGGCCAGTTGTGTACAAATCCCTAGAACGATAGGAGCCTTCTATCATATCTGAAAGTGACACAATGTTCAACGAGCGAGATCGGAGATGCGCCGCTGTACAACTCATGCTCTCTACCAATCCAAGTTATGACAACAGGACTATTGCCAGCACCCTCAAAATGCAAATCCGGACAGTTCAACGTGCCTAGGGTGATGAAAACAAAGTTTCCGGCAACGGTTATGGTCTTTTGTGTGCTTTCAAGTGAGGGCTACATCATGCCACCTCACATCTTCGAAGTCGGCTTGAAAGTCAACACCAAAGTGTACCTGGATGTGCTGAAGAGTGTGGTGATCCCCTATGCAATCAGGTGGTCGGTGGCAGACCCTGGGTGTGGCAGCAGGACTCGGTGCCGGCCTACAAGTCCAAAGAGACCCAGGCTTGGCTTCAGAAGGAGTGCTACGACTTTGTACCCTTCTCTCACTGCCCCTCCCCTCCCCGACCTGAATCCGCTGGACTACTTCGTTTGGTCATACGTCGAGAACATCACCAACATGACCTCCCACGACACCAAAGCCAGCCTGATCGCCGCTATCCGCCGAGCTCCCGCCGGCGCTTGTGGAAAAGGCATGCTCCGAGTTCCGGATCCGTATCGAGGAGGTGATTGAGGCTGAAGGCCGCTACATTGAATAGATGTCAGCTCTACTACATAATCAAGTTACCTGAATTGATGTTTTCAATAAAAGTTTTAAAATAAAGCTATAGTGTTGTTTTCTTTAGGACGACAATTTTATCGTTTCACCCTCTATCTATCTATCTATGTATCTCTTTGGCCAGTCAGCTGAGACTGTAGAATACACCAACAGCATCTCTGCGGAGGGATTAGACCCCACCAAGGAGTGTCCTGATTATGACACGCACCATATATCTCTGTTCTTGTGCAAAAATACAAAGGAGGCTCCCTGTGGCAAAGTGGCAAATGTACCAGACTTGCTGTTGTATACCTACGATTTACGCAATTCAATGAACGAACGAACACACTTCTTTATAAAAATATGTATCTCTCACACTTTATTCTCGAAAAAGTTGATGTTTCTGTGGTATGTGAGAGATGAGTGGAGACAGGGACAGACTGCTATATTGACCCAACCTCTTCTCTTGACCATAGTACGCTATGTTATCTTCAAGAACCCACTTAGCACTTCTTCCGAATCATGGCTGGGGTTGTTCAACCGGGGTCGCTGAGGGCAGCAGCCCTCAGGGAGCGTTCTCAGTTTACAAGCTGGTTCTCACTCTGACCTTCCTGTGTCCAATTGACTCAACGGCCGCTGGCATCTGCCTGTATTCTTTCATAACGTCCACTTGCTTCCGCTTCTTCTTCCGCTTATTTGACGACGGCTCGGTCAAAGGTCAATATACAAAATTGTGACATTGTAGGAAGCAAGTTTGAAATCCAATCATGCTATTTGGTACACTTTCAGACTAATACCCTGGGGATAGGAATGAACCCCTCCTCCTTTTTCTGCAAGCCCACTCGGCTGGGATTGTAGAATACAATGAGTGCATATCTGTAGTTGGGTAAAACCCCCCATCAACTAGTATCCTAGATATAATATTAAACAATCTGATAAAGGAGGCTTCAGCCTTGGAGATTTAGGAATGTGGAGTACCTCCTACTGTCATTGCTCCCAGCTTCACTCTGTCCCGGAGTGGTAACACTCACAAGAGTCCTATCTATGCGTTAAATAAAACAAACTGTGTGCAAGCAAATGAGTGATATTAAATTGTGACTGTTATATAGTAATACTTGAAACAATTTAACTGTGAAAAAAAGATCTCAGGTTCATTCAAGAATGTTATCTACAAAATGTGTTTACTAAACATTTATTCTTTTTTCATCACACTGCGTGTGAAAGCACGTGCTATACCCTGCCCTCATCAGCTGCCAACCAGGGTGATAACACAGTTTCGGTAGCGCAAAGCGGTTAATCATTTCAGTGTTTACTAAACATTTATATATATTTAGTATATATGTATAAAGAGGATTTGTCATTAAATAACCTACAATGGTTGATATGCCATAAACCCCAGCTAAACCAAATCATATATATCTGATATATATGTATAAAGAGGATTTGGCATTAAATAACACACAATGCCATAAAACCCAAACCAACCCGACCGAAACCTTATTCTCCTTAGCTATGGGTTAAATAGTATTACTACAGTTCTTGATATACCGGACATTGGCATAATTGTTAGAGTGTTCGCCAATGGCCCGGGATACCTGGGTTCAATCCCAGGTCGGGTCATACCAAAGACTTAAAAATGGTACTTGATGCCAACTTTCTTAACACTCAGCATTATAAGGTGTGGATCAAGGGTAAAGTGGAGCAATCCAGGGAAAGGAGTAGCGCCTTCCCCTAGACTTTCATGTAGTAGCTATCGAAAAGGGAGCCTTCAGGTCGCCCTCGACTACTGTCATACCAAAGACTCAAAAATGGTACTTGATGCCGTCTTTCTTAACACTAGGCATTATAAGGTTTGGATCAAGGGTAAAGTGGAGTAATCCAGGGAAAGGAGTAGTGCCCTCCTCTACACCCTGGTGTAGTAGCAATCGAAAACTTACTTACTACTGTACTATTCGGATGCCTTTGGAATTAAATAAACCTTGAAAATTGATATGCCATCAAAGAAAGAAACTAAACCAAAAAAGTATTGGCACTGTTTATTCAAAGAGTATTTTGAATGAAGTTGTATTTACTTAGTCTAATGACCAACACCAACTTTACTAAAAAAAAGGCAAAAGATTGTTTTAAATGAAATTAACTGAAACATCATTTGTTTTAAATGAAGTTAAACGAAGTATCATTCGAGATCGTGTAACGGTTGTAATTTAAAGGGGAATGTTATTCAGTATAAAACAAACACGAAAAAATCACTTGACATCATTCTTTATGTGGCTGAAGATTTTGAAAATTAAACTCAAATAAAATTCCCAAAGACAAACTAACATTCTTGAAAATAGTTGGAGAAATAACCAAAACAATTAAAAGATCTTTTGGGTCCAGGCTTAGGTTCGGTTTGTTTTTTCTTGGATAGATGACATATCAACCTTCGTGGGTTATCTAATCCCAATGCCTTTCCTGTAGAAGAACAGTAGTGGCAATATTTAACCCATAGTTGAAGGGGATAAAGGGGTTCAAATCTTTTCCAACAATATCAGACCGAAAGTGAACTTAATAGCACGACTGAATTTCGAACTCGCTTACTGCGATGTCATAGTCGAATACATTAGCTACTACTTCACGTGGCATCCCCTGGATCCAGAATTAGGCTCCCTTACACGACTGACGAAGGCATGGACGGCTATCGATAGGCTCTCGATCATATGGAAATCAGACCTAACCGATAAAATGAAACGCAGTTTCTTCCTGACACCGGTTGTGTCGATATTGCTATATGGATGCACTACATGGACGCTAACTAAACGGCTGGAAAAGAAACTGGACGGAAACTACACAAGAATGTTGAGAGCAATATTGAACTAGTCCTGGCGACAACACCCCACGAGACACCAACTATACGGACACTTTCCCCCCATCACGAAAGCTATACAAGTTAGACGAACCAGACACGCGGGACACTGCTGGAGAAGCAGGGACGAGCTCATAAGTGATGTACTCCTATGGACCCCCCCACATATGGCCATGTAAAAGCAGGACGACCAGCTCGAACCTACATACAGCAACTATGTGAGGACACAGGATGTAACCTTGAAGACCTGCCGGAGGCGATGAATGATAGGGAGAAGTGGCGAGAGAGGGTCAGGGATATCCGTGCTAGCGGCGCGACATGATGATGGTGATGTTTGTAAACAAGAAAAACTTAACAAAACGTTCAACATGCTTCCTTATCTGTCCTTGACCAAACAAAACGTGCATATGCATGTTACGCCATTGGGACTCCACTATACATGAACAGTAAGTAAGTAAAGTTGGCGAGGGTGACCAGAAGGCTCCATTTTCAATAGCTACTACACCGAGGTGTAGGGGAGGGCGCTACTCGTTTCCCTGGATTGGTCCACTTTACCCTCGATACGTACCTTATATTCCTGAGTGTTAAGCAAGGAGGCATCAAGTACCATTTTTAAAGTCTTTGGTATGACGGGACGTGGGATTGAACCCAGGTCTCCCGGACCATTTTGGCGAACACTCTACTCACTATATATATATAGATAGATAGAGAGGCGGAGAGAGAGAGAGAGAGAGAGAGAGAGAGAGAGAGAGAGAGAGAAAGGGAGATAAACAAAAGTGGTAAGACAGGAATATTTCTTTCGTTATTTATTTTTATTTGGCTGCTTATCCGTCACTCCATGATTGTCCATCCTATTTCAAAACAGCGTCATTCAATTAGAAGTTAAATCCATGTGGCGCCAATATTTGAAGACGTTTTAACTCTTAATATTCATGTGTTTTTATTGTCGTTGTAATATTGTCCAATGTGTTTATTTTTTCTTTCTGGGATGGTGAACTTTGCCTATCTGATATAATCATGACCATTCAAACGCACGTGTTCAACGAATATCAGTTGTTTGTAATCCATATGTTTGATTCTGTGTATGCATGTTATTTAGTTGAAAGTAAAATAGCAATTTAGACTTTCCAATGTATTGTCTTTGGCAGCGTGTGCTGTCTAGTAAAAGAAATAACATATTTACTTCTGAAATTTGATTCGTGGTGAATTTTAAATGTCTTTTCAGTTGTGAAGCTAATTGGTGTATTCGAGATGTTTGCCATATATATATATATATATATATATATATATATATATATATATATATATATTAGCATGTTTGATTAAATAATAAAGACATATTTTGTCTACATCATTTTATTAAGATCCTTTCAAGTTTCTTGATAAGTGTCTTGGTTTCAGGTTGCATTTTTTGGATGAATTTACTAAAATTGTCCCCAGCGCTTTCAGAACTTTCATAGGCCATAATCAGGGATTGCTTGCATGTGCAAAGACTTAAAAGACTTTTTTTAAAGGTTTTTTATGACATTATAAAGTTACGTAAACTCAGATTTGGATAAAACTGAGATGTTGATGAATTTAAAAAACAGAATGCTATCAACGGAAATAGAATATTATCAAGAAATATAGAATATTAAAAACAAAACAAAACAAAACAAAAAAAAACAAAAAACTAAAACAAAACAAAAACTAAAAGCATTTCAAAACATTGTCGCTATTTTCAAAATTAACTCAATTGATTCCAGTTATCTTTTGTTTTTATAAGTAGGACTTCTAGGATTTTTATGCGTATCCTATTAATTTCGTGTGCTATTATAGTGGTGTTTTCAAGCGCTCGGGACAATTTTGGTAAATTCATCCAATTCCAACGTGAAACCAAGACACTTATCAGAAAACTTAAAAGGATCTTAAAATCATATAGACAAAATGAGTCTTTATTATTTAATCAAACATGCTTAAATGAAAGACTGCTACCCAACTACACACACACACACACACACACACACACACACACATATATATATATATATATATATATATATATATATATATATATATATATATATCAGACAAAAAGAACTTAATTTATTAATTCCATTATAAATCTTTCTTCGGTCTATAACGATATTGTGATCTCCTCAGATGGAAAAACTGTTATATATTTGAATATAATCTACAAATATTTACATTGCTTCCGGCAAAAAAAGTGAATTTAAAATTACTTTTTATTTAAAAAAAAAATATTAAAATATGATTTTTATGGTGGAAATATAATTATATATTAACAAATATAATATATTCTCTTTGGGTTTTTGCCTTTTAGTCTAATCCTCAGTCAATTTTCCTTGAATTATATATATATATATATATATATATATATATATATATATGGTACGTTTGATTAAAGAAATATTCTCTCTAATGATTTTATTACTAATTTAGTTAATTTTTGTATGGTGTTTATCTTTATATAGAGTTCTGCAAATTTGCAGACTTGCTTTCATATATTCAATACATTAAATGGCAAAGTATTTTTCTATTGTTTTATTCAAAGTTTCTTTTTATTACATTAGTTGATTAAGCAAATGATAATTATAATTAGAATAAATAAAAGTTTGGTGTAAATCCCAAGTAAAACTTCATTCAACAATGGAATTCAATGAGAAAAACAGATTTCATTAAATTTTTTAGTAGAAGTAAAATCTCGTTGATTTTACAAAACAGCGTTGATTTTACAAAATCTCGTTGATTTTATCAATAATGTTATGTGAGTTGACTGAACATTGAAGATGAAATAATGACATCGCAAGGATTATTCTGTCGAGGACCAGTCTAAAAAAGATATTATTCTAGAGATGATAGACAATCCCACTTCTGATCAGATCCGAAAATCTATTAAAGAATTTGGTTCTAGGAAACTACTAAGTTTTGACGGTATTCTCATTGAGAATCTTTTTCATGGATGTAATAACCTTGCTGCAGAGATCCACAATCTGATAGATATCTGTTTGGGTGCTTGTATGCAGACGTTTGTTATATATATATATATATATATATATATATATATATATATATATATATATATATATATATATATATATTTAACCAGACATGCAGGACACTGCTGGAGAATCAGGGACGAGCTCATAAGTGATGTACTCCTATGGACCCCCACATATGGCCGAGCAAAAGCAGGACGACCAGCTCGAACATACATACAGCAGCTATGTGAGGATACGGGATGTAGCCCAGAAGACCTGCCAGAGATGATGAACGAGAGGGATAGGGATATCCGTGCTAGTGGCACGACAAGATGATGATGATATATATATATATATATATATATATATATATAAGTAGTTGGTCGACCCTAATCAAAGGTAGCCTGAAGGCTCCCTTTTTAATAGCTTCAACACCAAGGTGTATGGGAGGGCGATACTCCTTTTCCCTAGATTGCTCCACTTACCCTTGTACCATACCTTATAATACAGAGTGTTAAGCAAGGAGGCATTATATATATATATATATATATATATATATATATATATATAGTCATTCAATAAATAAGGGTAATATTGCCTTGGGAGTTGTTAAGAGAAAGCGTTGTTTTTAATAAAACCAATACTGAAAAGCCATGAAAGAAATGGTCTTCTTTTCTGACCGCTGTGTCTGAAACTTTATCGGAGAGTTAAAATGTGTTATGTATACGAGGAAGCATGTTTTCGCCTGAAAAATCTTTCCAAACATGGGTTTGCCTCAACAAGCCTGTATCAAAAAGACAGTCCATGGAGTAGTAATATCCGTGGATTGTCTTTTTTTAGGCAGTTTTCTTAAGGCAAGCCCATATCTGTAAAAACTTTTCCACTAAAACATGCATCCCTGTACACATTACAAATTCTTTTGGTGATGGATCTTTATTCAAATCAGCAGCCCTGTATTTCATTTGGTGCAATTCTAAATAGCATCGAAAGAAATATTTATGCCAAATTAAAATAATTTTTTGATAGACATTTTAGAATCTGATTACTGTATAATACTAACAAAACTTCCTTTAACAAGATTAACTTTGAATATAGCTTCCACATTTTAAAATCTCGATAGCACATTTCCCCCACCAATTTTTCTTTTTACCTCAAGTAAAATTCTTTACTTTAGTAATTTCCACCCCGCCATTTTTCCCTCCTACTCTTTGAATAAATATATATGATTAGTCATTGTGTTTGTCATTTCATTTTTCGCTCCAACGAAGAGGGCTCCAATGGGGATCGAAAGTACTTGGAAAACATACGGCACCTTCCTAAATACATTCCATCAAAAAGTTAGAGCACTCAGACGAAACATATTTGATTATTAATAGAATTCCCCTGAGCAGAAGGATATATATATATATATATATATATATATATATATATATACATGATATGATATATATATATGATATATACTCATATAATATGATATATATATATATATATATATATATATATAGAGAGAGAGAGAGGCATAACTCTCACGTCAATAGCAACTAAGGTTTATAACGTTCTGCTTCTCAAACGTATCGAATCTGAAATTGAGAAAATACTTAGGAAAACTCAAAACGGTTTTTTATGAAATCGATCCATAAGATCAGAGATTCTAACAATCCGTCGAATCCTCGAAGAAGTCCGTGCAAAGAGACTCGAGTCAATCCTACTGTTTATAGATTTCTCCAAAGTAATTGATTCCATACAAAGTAGGGAGATGGAGCAAATACTCCCCCAAGAAACAGTTACAACCTTAGTGATCTTCTAAAGAAATACAAAATCAAGGTTCGCTCACTGGATGGAGACACAGAATTCTTCGACATCGTTGTTGGAGTTCCACAAAGTGACACGTTAGTACCATGTTTATATAAAACCTGTCTAGAATTCGTACTTTAAACGTCGTTAGATATAATAAAAGAAAATGACTTTTTCCTTAAAAAAAGACACCCCACAGAAAATATAACCAATGCAGACTATGCAGAAGGTATAACTGTAATATAATTGCGGAGGGATTTCGTTTTATATATCTTGCCTTTCGGTTTAGTTAGGCTGTGAACCTTTCGCTTAGTGCATGGGTTAGTTAGGTGCACAGATTGAGCGCAGGTGTTCACGCGCCCGCGGGGCGGATGTGACAATCAGAGATGTCACAATAAAAACTCCAGAAAGGAAATGGAGCCAGAAATGTGAATGACGTCATGTCCGGAAGCGCTGAGGATTTCGGGGATTTGAAAAAAAGCAGTTAGTTGAGATTCGAGTCTTGAGGAAGGTAGTCGATTTTTGGTTTCGCCGAGGCGAGACCAGCTGGGGTCTACGAAATATGCCGTACGCGGTGGATTCAGATGGAAATTTCAGCATAGAAAGAAATTGTGTCTCTCTCTCCTCGCGTGGAAAAACCTTAAACTCAAAAAGGTAATAAAAAGTTTCGTACCTGAACCAATTTCGAGTGTTTTCGGATTCCTATATGCGTTATAAACATTCTATGAACATTATGTCTATTTCACGTATTCATATCTTGGTCGATCTCGTGGACCCATTATATATTACATAACGTTTCTTGCAAATACACCTACCCAAGCCAAATCCCTACTGTATAGCTGGGGGCAGGTAGCAGGAAGTATTTGCTATACTTACCTTGCATCAGCTGGGCTGTCTGGAAGGAATGCCAGAGGGGGCATCGAAACCAATTGCAGACTCGAGGCCGAAAGGCCTTGGCTGGGCCACCTTCGGGCAGGTGAGCTGCATCACTAACACCTTCGTCACCCATGTATAGCACTGGACCCCGTGGTCCAATTTAAGCTATAATCAGGCATACGTGCCTGGGCCCAGATTTGGGTCTACGTCCCACTAGGCTCATGAGGTCCACATTGCACTAAGTGGGTCGATGACCGGCAAAGTTTAGCAGGGTTCGAGCCTTGGCTCGTGCCTTCCCCTTCCCTAATCCCCACTTTAAGCCGACCTCCGTGTCATTGCCCTTGTGTCATGTAATGCCTGGTGGGAGACAGTGACAAATAGCTGGAGGAATATGCCTCCACGTGAATGAAAACAAAAAAACAAAAACGGAATATATATGTTTAAAGGACAAATAGCCATCTCGACTCTAAATGGCGATACTCTAAAATTAGTGGACTTTGCTGCAGTGTCTCATCTACTGAAAACGATGTTAGTATGCGCTTAAGAAAGGCTTGGACTGCTATCGATTGGCTATCGATCATATAGAAGTTTGATTACTCAGATAAAATTTTTTCCACCCATCGGTTGTGTCAATTCTATCATATGGAAGTACCACATGGATGCTTACAAAAAGGATAGAGAAAAGGATTGACCATAAAGACAAAGGAATGCTACTAGCTCTATTGAACAAATCCTCGAAACAACAACCCATGAAACAAAGGCTGTACAGCTACTTACCTTTCATCTCTAAAACCATCCAAGTAAGACGAACAAGACATAAAGGACACTGCTGGAGTTGCTAGGACAAATTCATAAGTGAGGTTCTTCTATGGACCCCTACACATGGACGTGCCTGTGTTGGCTGATCAGAAAAAACTTATCTACTTCAACTCAGTGCAGACTTGGGATGTAATCTGGAATTTCAGTTATATATATATATATATATATATATATATATATATATATATACGTGGTGCCTTCAATAAGTTTCCAGACTTTTTTGTACAGGCATTTAAAATTGTCGTAGACTCTAGAAAATTCACTATGTTATTGCTATACATCTTATGAGATGACTGACCAATTTTTTATGATTTCATGTTCAAATGAACAGCTACAGCAGCAATTGGAATACACCCTACTAAAGCCTGATTGTCACTGCTGGTGAATTTCAAAAATGCAATCTGGGCGTGAGGACACTTTAGAAGAACGATATGCAATAGAGATCTGTTTTAAACTTGGAAAAAATGCCACAGGAATGTATGGAATGCTTCAGACTGCTTTTGGAGCATCTTGCATGAATCGAGCATCAGGTTTTGAGTGGCATAAGAGATTCAAGGAAGGCAGGGAGTCAGTGAGGGATGATGAGAGGTGTGGGAGGGGTAAGGAAGTCAATACACTAGAGTTGATTGGCCAAAGGGTTAGGGTTAGGGTTACTATGTTGAGGTTTTAAGGGAGTTCAGGAAGAGATTCTGTAGGATGAGACCAGCACCCTTCAAATCGGGTCAGTGGTATTTCCATCAGGACAATGCACCAGTCCACAATTCCATCTTTGTCACAGACTATTTGACCAAGATGGACATCAAGACAGTTCCTCAGCCTCTCTGTAGTCGAGACCTTGCTCCCTTTGACTTTTGCTTATTCCCTAAGCTCAGAGGCTGTCGTTATGAGACAATTGAGGAGATGAAAGAGGCTGTGACGAAGGTCATTGACACGCTCACGCAAGATGATTTCCATGGGGTCTTCCAGAAGTTGTTGGAACGGTACAACAAGTTCATTGCAGCTGGAGGAGATTACTTCGAAGGGGACTTAAGTTTCATGTGTGTACTATCAATAAAAGTGCCTATACGAAAATGTCTGGAAACTTATTTAATGATCCTCGTGTATATATATATATATATATAAATTCAATTATGTTTGGCAAATTTTTGTCTTTATAATTTTGTTAGGATCCTTTCATTTTTCCGGACAAGTGGTTCTTTGGTTTTAGGTTGGAGCTGGTAGATGAATTTACCAAAATTGTCCGAGCGCTTTCGGACCTTTCATAGTACGTCATCAGGTTTTGTTTGTAAATGTAATGATTACCATTTAAAAAGATTTTTAATTTTTTTTTAACATTGTAAAAATTACGAAAGCACTCGGACCATTTTGATAAATTAATCTACCAACTTCAAATCTAAAACCAAAACTAGTCAGGAAACTTAAAAGGATCCCAATAGAATTATATTGACAAAAACACACACATGGACACACACACACACACACACACATATATATATATATTACTCATCTATAAGAGTGGCTCCTATAGATGAGAATAAACACACCCATCGAAAGATAACCATGACCTAATCGTGCTGATGGCACGACTTGATGATATATATATATATATATATATGTATATATATATATATATATATGTATATATATATATATATATATTACTTTTTGTGTAATAGTTACTGTAGAAACTACCTAACGAGCTAAGTTCAGATCCTAGATTAGACTGTTTGTATTTCACATAATGCTAATACCATTGGGAAAGGTATGAATCCTATTATCTCTCTCAAGCTATGGGCAAGTAGTCAGGCAGACTGTTTTTTTTATTATTATTGATATGGCAAATAGTCTACGAAAAGGAAAATTCTGAATTAGAAACTGTTAAACATTGCTCAAAAATGACCTTGTGTCATATCCTGCGTTTACACTGGGTTTGGTAAATACACGTATACAGACATATATATATATATATATATATATATACATATATATATATATATATATATATATATATGTGTGCGTGTGTGCGTGTGTGTGTGAATGCGTGTGTGTGTATGCGTGTGTGTGTGCGTGTGTGTGTGTGTGTGTGTGTGTGGCGAATTTGATCAAAAGCAAAATGTGAGAAATAATGAAAATACTGACTGGTTAATGAAAATACTGTGAATAGACAGAGATTAAAATTACGAGATTTTTTGTTTGTTTGAAGTCGTTTTGGAAAGCGTACGTAGAAGCTAAAAAATAAAAGCTCAAAAGCAAATTTACAAATGGAGAGGCTATATATATATATATATATATATATATATATATATATATATATATATATATATATTTGTGTATGTGTAATTTGATTAAAAGCAAAATCTGGGAAATAATAAAAACACCGTCTGGTTAATAAAACTCCTGTGAGAAGACAGAGATTAAATTTAAGGGAGTTTTGTTGTTGTTGTTGTTGTTGTTGTTTGAACTTGATATAAAAAAATACTTAGATGCTCGAACGTAAATTTATAAATGAACAGGCAATAAGATATGTGAGAACCTGATACATCAAAGTCAATTTAATCAAGACCAGGAAAAGAACTAGAGACAGACACACCTAAACTTGAGAAATATTCAATCTATTTTATTGGCGAAAATAAGCTGTAAATCAAGGGTTATTTTTGTCCGGGTTATAGGTTTTCTTTTGTCATAACTTTCATAAGCCATGCTCCGTCATTTTTCTTGATGACAGACTGATGATTTGACCTGAAAGAGACTTGTATATATATATATTTGTATATAAAACGCAATTTCTTTCAAGCTGCAGTCGTGTTAATTCTACTATATGGATGCACCACACGGACGCTGATTGAGCGTATAGAAAAAAGCTAGATGAGACTTGCACAAGAATGCTAAGAGCTATATAGAACAAATCCTGGAAGCAAGATCCCACAAAAAAGAGCTGTACGGCCACCAACCTCCCATCTCTAAAACCACCCTATTAAAACGAACAAGACATACTGGACTCTGCTGGAGAAGTAAGAACGAATTCAAAAGCAACATTCTCTCATGGATCCCATTACACGGAGGTGCAAGTGTTGACCGACTAGCAAGAACTTGCCTACAATTGCTCTGTACGGACACAGGATATAGTCTAGAAGACCCGCTGGAAGCGATGGATGATAGGCACAAATGGCGAGAGAGAGAGAGAGATAGAGAGAGAGTCAGGGAAATCCGTGGTAGCAACGTTATATGATATATATTGTTGCAGTATCATCCCTATTTCGATACACAATGGACTCTTCCAATAAGGATATAATATTTGACTGTATTCCACTCAGTGAGTAAGTAGCGGGAGCTACATTGGTGACACTGTAATACTCGTTTTGCTGTAAAATACAAATTTTATTATTCTCTCTTAAAATGAGTTTTTCTTACTAATTTCATGCCCTTTTCCAAGGACAAAACACACACACACACACACACACACACACACACACACACACACACACACATATATATATATATATATGTATATATATGTGTGTGTGTGTGTGTGTGTGTGTCCGTGTGTGTGTGAATCATCATCGTCAAGTCGAGCCGATCGCACGAATTCCCTTAAAACTCTCTCGCTATCCATCCCTATTATCCATTGCTCTATGCGGGTCTTCAAGATAATGTCTGGAGTTCACAGAGTTGATAAATTTAAGTTTTTGCTGGTCTGCTAACACAAGTTTGTCCATGTCTGAGAGTCTACCAGAGAACACCGCAAACCAGCAATACCCATCAGGTCTTGTTCGTCTAACTTAATTTGTTCAAAACAGCATGCAACATTTTTATGTAATTCCCATCTAGCTTTTTCTCCAAGTGGTGCTTCCATATAATAGTACTGACATAAAAAAATGTAATTGATTAAATTTGACATAATTCAAACATTGCCAGTGCCAATCCAATAAAAAACGCTGATTGAACAGTTATGGGATTTTTCTTTGTATATATATTTTGTCTTTTCTCCTGTTATTTAAAAAAAAATATCTATTGCTGTTCAAGCAACATTTTTCCCCGTCTTAAAGTCCTGAGGAAGGTTTATTAAAACTGAAACGTTTTAACGTTGACTTTCCACTATAATAAATTCATCACTTTTGGATTGCTTTGTTTTTCTATTTTTTTCATACTGTCAGATTCATTTCCATAATTTACAACTATATGTGAGTATGTGTGTATGTGTGTGTGTATGTGTGGCTGCGTTTATATATATATATATATATATATTGAGAGAGAGAGAGAGAGAGAGAGAGAAATAGATAAAGATATATAGATGCAGTTATAAACATCAATGATAGATTTTATCGGCATTTCAACCTGTCCGGGGTTATTTTATGCCTAGAGATAATTGCATGCATAGTACATTTATATCTACATTGTTTACATTTGATATCAAGTATTCCAGCTGTATAGTTTCAAGTATTCCTATCTGATACTAATAATTTACAAACGACTATATGGTTCCAAATAACTATTTCTAAACCACAATAATCATTTGATTGCACACAACAACACTAATAATTTTTTTTGCCCAGTCGGCTGGGGCTGTAGAATACAATGACTGAACCTCTGCAGAGGGGTAAGCCCCACTCCAGCGAGTGTCCTGTTATATGACGCTAAACAATCTGATGGTGAGGTTCCAGCAGTGCTGGAGTTTTGGGGGATGCGGAGTACCCGTTCATTGCCATCCACTCTGATTGGGACCCTATCTATGGGTTAAATAGAATTAACAGCATTCTTATGCTAAAATGAATAGTTTGAGTAAACTGAATAGCTTGAAATAGAAATGTTTTTGACTATTAAACCGTACTTTCATTTAAACTGCGTGCTTATGCTTAACTGAATTATTTGAAATAGAACTGCTTTTCGACATTGAAACTGTATTTATACTTAACTGAATTGTTACATATAACTGCTTGAATAGTTTGAAATAGAAATGTTTTTGACAATTAAAATGTGTACTTATGCTAAACTGAATTGTTTTAAATAGAACAGATTATTTACATAAAAATGGATTTTGCGTTAAATAACCTACAAAGGTTGATACGCCATAAAACCCACTAAACCAAACCAACTAATAATTTTTTTCAAGTGATCTATTTGACCCATAGTTGGGGCTCTAACAGGTCATATCACTCTGGGTTTTAGCGGACCTAGGAGTAATGTCAGCAAATGATTGACTCCACGCTTCCCAGAGCTTTGGAATTGGAGCCTCACCATCAGTTGCAGTTTAGTATCACGCTCAGGGAACCCGTTTTGGGGGGATGTCATACAGCCAGTGTTTTCTAACACCCCATCCAACAAGTCTATGTTTCATGAGTAAAAAACTTGGTAGATAATGCTTGTAAAGCTCTATGTGTAGGTGCGTGTCTGTTTGTGTACATGTATTTTACGAGATAAAGAGAATAGAACGGAATAGATATATTTGTGTTTGTAATCAATGGTATGTATCTATTTATATTCTAATTACATACATGCATACATACATACATACATACACACACACACACACACACACACACACACATATATATATATATATATATATATATATATATATATAGTTAAACTGGTTTATATACTACTTAGTTTTGCCAAATATCCTTGGGAGCAATAGAAAGTGCCATTGTCTTCATTTCTATCGCTAACAACCCTGTGTCTTTCAGAATAAATGAAATAAATAAAGGTCACATCCCAGGAGTGTGTGTAAAATGATAACTGAAAGAAACAGACAGGTGGAAAGGAAGGGAGATAATAAGGCTAAAATTCTCCAGAGAACTCTCTTTTGTTGAAGGCCAAAATATGCTCTGGTATTAGAAAGACTTATGGGAAGGCAAAAATAATTAACTTTTGATGAGATTGTTGGGATAAGCAGAACCATTTTTGCGAAATATATTGAAGTCTTCAATTTTTTTCTTCTTTTGATTGTTATTTTTATCTGATAAAAATATCAGCTCTTTTGTTATTTTTGTATTTGTTTTTTTTTCATTTCTTAAATTTTTGTCATTTTTTTGTTGATTGGTGGGCGTTTGGATTATTATTTTAATCTTTTATTTTTAATTGGAGTTTTTTTGTTCTTTTTTTTCATTCCATTTGCTTTTTTAACCATTTAATTTTTCTTTTTTCTTTTTGATTTTTGTTTTATTTTTTGGTTCCTTTCATTTTTTTGTTCTGTTTTTTTTTTTAATTTTTTTATTTTCCGCTATTTTTTAAAAAATTCCTTCATTAATTCTTTTAAAATTTAATTTTCATTCTTTATAGTTAAAAAGATAATAATAAAAATTATTTCTTTTGAAAAAGTGTGGATTAATTGAAGGTTATCCAAAAATAATAGTTCAAGCATTTAGTAATTTAATATTAGATTACACTGACTGCATCTCTGCAGAGGGATAAGACATCCCTAACGAGTGTCCTGGATATTATGCTAAAGAATATGAGGGTGGGGCTGCAGTAATGCCGGAGCTTTGGGGAATGTGGAGTACCCCTTCATTGCCCTTGCTCCAAGGTCCGTCAGACTCGGAGTGGTAGCCATTAATAGGGTCTTATCTATGGGTCAAATAGAAATTTGACATTTAAACTCTGTCCAAACTTATGCTAAATTGAATTGTTAGAAATAGAGCTGTACAATCATTTAGTTGTTTTTAAACAAATGTCTGATGTTTAATTGAATTATTAGTGATACATAGCAATACTAGGAACTATCTAACTTCGTTGATATGCTAAATTGAATTGTTAGAAATAGAACTGTTTGATCATTTAACTGTGTCTATCTACAAAACAAGTTAACAAATCATATATTTAATATACATGTAAAAAGTGAATTTGGCATTAAATAACCAACAATGGTTGATATGCTATAAAACTAAACCAAGCCAACCCCTCTGCTACGGGGAGGATATGACTCAATGTCAGTTTTTTAGTGGAATAATTCTGGTTCAAATTCAAAATTTTCCTTTTCATAGATTGGTTGCTGTATTAAGGTTAAAGAATCTTAGTCTGCTCTACTATATATTCATAGCTAAGGAGGAAGAACAGATGGATTCATGCCTTTCCAGATGATATTAATGGGAAGTGAAACACAAACAGCCTTGTCCAGGGTTTGAACCCAAAGTCATTTTCTATGATGACAACTGACACTCTAAACGCACCTTGTGTATTCAGTCTCCAAAATTCAGTGTTCAATAATGATCACTTGGGGCTTTTATATTTACCTAATAAAAACGAACAAAACACAAGAAACGACAATAAATTTATTAGCTTAAGTAATCCTCCAGGTGTTAAGTGAAGGAAGTACTATCAAGTAAATTCCAGTTACAAAACAAATTGAATTTGTCTGCAAGTTTACTTAGTCCAAGAGTCACATTAGAAGACTCTTGATCTTCTGAAGAATTCTAGTTGGCCTTGTGCCATACTTGGGCTTAGCTTAATAAATATCAAAAAGGGAAGACAGCCAGTCATCACCTTCTCTTATTGTTTCCCAGTGTAAGTGGTTTGACCAAGTTATTTGATAGACATCATTAGTAACACTGTACACAGATTAAATTGACCACACCTAAATGGAATTATTGGCTATTTGAACCCAGAAAGTGCTGTCAAAAATCTTGTAACAGTTTCACAAATGACAGTTTTAATAGCTCTTGCCATGTTTACATGATAGAGGATACCTGTTCAAAGAATGGTGCGTTTTGTGGATCTATATATAAGCAGTGACGGTGGTAATTCTTTCTAGCTGTAGCAGTGTCCATACTACGAAATGCATGCACCACTTGGACCCAAATGAAACGCTTGGAGATAAAGCTAGATGGGAACTGTACAAGGTTTCTACTACGTATTGTTTTGAACAATTCCTGGAAGCTGCACCCTAAAAAACAGCATCTATATCATCACAAATTTCCCGTCACACTAACCGTCCTACTAAGATAAGCAATACATGCTTGGCAATGTTGGAGATGTAATGATGGACTCATAATTTACATTTTCGTATGGACTTCTACTCATGGACACACCAGTGTTGGTTGTCCGACAAAAACATGCATAAACCAGTTCTGTGCAGACAGTGAGTGCCGTCTAGAAGACCTACTAAGAGTGGTTGATGACAGGGATGGATGGCAAGTATAGCAATGCTGTCAGCAGGCCTTGATAATGATGATGATGAGCTTGTTTGATGACTAAAGTAGTATATATAAATATATATATATATAAAATATCCAAAGAAGATGAGTTAGGAATGATTCCATTTGAGAATATGTAAGAGAATTGTGATATATCTCCAGGATTGCTGATTGTATAATAATTAATATATAATTTATAAATTTCGTGTTTAACGCCACGTTTTCCTTAATAAGTTAATAAATAAATAAATAGAGTTTTGGTTTGGTTTTATGGCACATCAACCATTGTAGGTTATTAATGCCAAATCCATTTTATATATATAAACAATTTTATTTCAAACAATTCAGTTTAGCTTACGTACAAAGTTTATATGTCAAAAACAGTTCTATTTCAAACAATCCCCTTTAACATAAATACACAGTTTAAATGTAAAAAAACAGCTCTATTTCAAACAATTCAGTTTGGTATACAGTTTAGTTCTATCTGACTCATTAATAGGACCCAATCAGGTGTTGCCACTTCGAGCTAGAGTGGAGCAGGGAGCGATGACAATAAAGGGGTACACTGGATTTCCCAAAGCTCCAGCATTACTGAAACCTCGCAATCAGATTGTTTAATGTCATATCAGGACACTCGTTGGAGTGGACGTTCCTTACCCCACTGCAGAGAAGCAGTCGGTGAATTCTACGGTCCCAGCCCACTGGGTAATAAATAAATTGAGAGCTTTTTTCTTAGAATTGAATAGGTTAATTCATCAACCATATTTTATTTGCTGCAGGTTTTGTGCGTGGTGGGATTTTTTTTAAATACATAAAGATACATGGTACCGGCACAGTCCAACAAAGGCAGACTTGAGTCCGTGAGGCCTCCGACTTCGGCTGAGCTACCTTTGGGTGGGCGAGCTGCATCATAGTTTAGAAGGGCTCGAGCCTCGGATCGATCACGGCCTTCCCCTTCCCTGACCCCCAATATAATCGACCTACGGGTCTTTGGCCTAGTGTCAAGTCCAGTCTGGTGGGAGGCAGTGACAAATATCTAACAAAAGACGATGACATCACATCCAGTTTTGACACCAACTTCTAGCCCATATCTTTTAACTTCCGCCAATTTTTCTTTTGTTTTTTTGAACGAGTGAGAATCCATCGAAAAAATATCTTTATTATTTAAAGATATGTTTTCTCTCCATTGTGTGATGGCTACCTGAAGAGGTTGGTTTCTCTTATGAAGTGGCCATCTGAAATAAATTTATACTTAACAAATCACAGTTTGTTTTATTTTTTCAATTACATTTAGCGATTCTAAATAAATGTAGTTATAAAGAAAACGAAGAACAGAGAGAAGAAAAAACAAAGAAGAAAAAAAAAAGCAGATATAGCGTCTATGGGAGTGGGTAGTTGACCTGAATTATCTAGGCTAAGACAGTTGTGGATCAGCCGGTCACGAATGAATGACTTCGTTATTTGAGGATGACTTGAGAAAACTGGAGGTCCCAAAATCTTCTACGAATATATGAAACGAGCGGTAGTGGATGTTCCTCTAGCTAACACCAAGAGAAGTTGATTGCCAGATGTGAGGAGGAAAAGACAGTCAGTTGAACACTAGACTCGAAGATGTAAGGAGACAAAAGTTTACGCGCCCGATTTTTGGGAGTGGGCTCCAAAGGGAGCCTTAAACTGGACGTGACCCAGCGGACAAGCATGTTGAAACTACAACAGAAAACTAGGAAGAAAATTCAAGGTCTGTGTCTGTTCCCTTCTCATCATGACATGTTTCTCTTTGCTCAGCTAACGCGGTCGACTTAACTTCCAGCGACTACTCACAAATTGTAGTAGCAAATAAACCTTTGGGTAGTTAACTAAAACAGTGTTTCGTACATTCGTTAACTTTTACCACGGACGGGTCTCAACAGAGCCGTGGAGGTACGAATGTCTATTTAGTACCGTTATGTCACAACCGTCAATTCGCCACAGTTACGGTACCTGGTATGTGCATATCTTGCTGAATTTTTCCCGTTTAAAATTTTCAAGAAATTGATAAGATTTCTTGACCAATCAAAAGCTTTTGCACCCAAAATAATAAATGTTTTCAGCTGAGCCTTTTGATCCACTAGACAGAGATAAATAAGACCATTTTTCAGCTAGCAGAGGGAGTTCACAGACTTCCCAAATTTCACGACCCCAGCAGATAACGTTAATTTTTGCAATGTTTGTCACTACCTTCCCCTAGACAGGACCTGACACTAGGTCAATGACACGAGGTCGGCTTATCGTGGGGATTCAGGGACTATGCTCGTCACCGGCTCACTTAGTGCAATGTGATCCAGATAAGCCAGCAGCTGGACACAGGCTCACTCGATATACTACGTTCGCCCGACTTGAACTGGACCAGGAGTCCAGTGCTATACAATGTTATCAATGCCGCTCAAATTTGGCCCAGCCAAAGTCAGGGACCTTTCAGACTCGAGCCTACCATAGATCATTGATTCTCCATCTGGTATGAACACCAGACGTTATAGACCTTGCTATAGAGACTACAACGCTAGCAGAAAGAGTCAGTACACACGAGCCAACACATTACGATTCCTTTGTCACCGCACCTTAGAATATAGCAAGTCTTGCCTTCAAACATGAACACTTAAGTACATCTTTTAAAAATTTTATCTTTGAATATCAACTCTTTAACATATTTTACCGACTTTGCTCTGTCAAGGAACTCATTTGTTTACGCTCACACCTTTATGAACTTTCAAACATAAAAAATTGATTTTTCAAAGTCATTGCAATTTTGAATGATAAAATCTTTATTATTTATAACACATAACTGTTTTCATTTTTTTTCCTTTTGTACTATTCTTATGGAGGTTAATCTGATTGTCTAAACCTACCAACCCCCATAATATATATATATATATATAGTTTCCTATATGAGGAAAGTGTAATCAATAACAATGAGAGTGTATGTATATTTAAGTTCGGTTAGTAGAGACATTGGGTCTATAGTGCTTGGTGACTTTGTATTTTTGTCTATTTGATTATAATACAGCACAACACGTTTGACGACACATATGTGACCTTAAAAAATCAAACAAAAAACGTGGCACTAGAAAACTTACGATTATAAAGAATAAGAAATAAATAAATAAACGAAAAAAGAAAAATAGATAAAGGAAGTAAAAAAAATAAATAAAATATTTTAAAACAGTATACACAAACAAAAATGAATAAGGTTAAAACAAAAGGACTACAGCATCATTGAGACCGGCCAGAATACTGAGAAGAGTTCTGGAGACTTGAGGAGACTTGGTGTCATTCAAACTCCTGTGAGAAATCATCGACTGACGCTGGTGTGAAAAACTTTCAAAGGAGTAAATAATAATAATAATAATAATAATAATAATAATAATAATAATGATAACCACAATAATAATAATGAAATGTGCAAGAAATTTAAATTTGACCATACGAACAGATGGTATATGCACAACCCAGCACCTGTCCTAGAAAATGACACATATAAACTCCTATGGGACTTTGACATACACACGGATCACCGAATCTCTGCCGGAAGACCAGACTTTATAATAATCAAGAAAAAAAAGAGAATTTGCAAAGTTTTCGACTTTGCTGTCCCGGCTGACCACAGAATAAAACTGAAAGAAAGTGAAAAGAAGGATAAGTACCTCGATTTTGCCAGATAATTGAAAAAATTATGGAACATAAAGGTAGCGATTGTACCAATTGAGATTGGTGCTTTTGGCACAGTAACTAAAGAATTATTAAAGAGTCTGGATGACTTAGAAGTTGGCGGACGAGTGGAGACCGTCCAAACAACAGCATTGTTGAGAACGGCCAGAATATTGAGAAGATTCCTGGAGACTCGAGGAGACTTGCTGTCACTCAAACTCCAGTGAAAAACGATCAGCTAAAGATGATGTGAAAAACCCCTAAGGAGTAATAATAATAATAAAGTCATGTGGCAGCACAAAGTTCTTTGACACTCTCTCGCAATCCATCCCTATCTTCTATTGCTTCTTGTAGGTCTTCTTGGCTCCATACAATATCCGCACACAGCTAGTCGGCCAACATTTGTGCATCCATATATAGGAGTCCGTAAGAAAAAGCTGCTTATGAGTCATTCCTTGCTTATTGAACAGTATCCTGCATGTCTAGCTTGACTTACTTGGATGGTTTGTTTAATGGGAGGCAGGTGGTCGTACAGCTGCTCTTTTGTAGGGAGTTGCGGCCAGAAAGTGTTTGAAATAGCTTTTGTAGATTCCATCTAACTTTTTCTCAATGCGTTTTGTTAACATCTGTAGCATAGGACCAAAAAAAATTATTAAAACGTTGTGTCTAAAAGAAATGAATTCGCAGAAAAGAAACACTCAAAACTTGAATCTCAAGGAAGAAAATAGTAGTCGCTTTTATTCTTGGGGAGTACAGCGGACTGTAGTTAAAAAAGTTCGTTTAATAGCGTTCTTCCTTGCCTTCTCTTTTTTTTTTGTCGGTATCAAACGTCTTCTTTCTGTATCACTCTTTCCTATCGCACACTTCAGCTAGCGTACGTAGGAAAGGTTCACCTTCCTCTTCTTGGTGATGACGGTGGCGTTGTTATCATCGGCCTGTTGATACCTATCACATCAGTCTGCTTGCTATGACAGGCTGGGTATGACATGGGCCAGAGCGTGGTGCACCTCTGTTGAAACCTGTTTGGAAACGTGTCTTGAACTTTCAAAATCTCGCTATTTGATTTTCTTATATAGCGATTTGATGGATCAATTCGAAGGTTCCCGAAAGTTCGATGATCACCAGTTGAACAGTAGTGCAACACATGAAAGTTCACGCGTGATTATTTTAAAATCACGCCTGAACTCTACAAGTCACTCTGCCTGCACGAGCTAGGTTCGTGACAGTTTTGATCGTCAGACCTATGTACCCAATGACTGATGACAGCTGATGTGCTCGAACGTTCTCCAACCTTGAGACCGCCGAAATTCAGTGACATAGTGCATCCTCATAGAGATATAAACAGAGCCACAGCTTGGAATAAATCCTATTTTATTAAAAAAAAAAAAGATAACGTTTCAGTATGATACATAACCTGTAAATAGTATTCTCTGCCATCTCTTGGCGTATGTTGACATTACTTTCAGTAGATGAGATGTTGCTTCCCAGGAACGTGAACTTGTCGACTAATTTTTGAGGCTTGCTTCTTAGAGTAACCGTAGCGGCAATAACGATTCTCTATAGAAACACTAAAGTAAAAGTACGATCACCAGATGGAGACACAGAATACTTTGACATTGTAGCAGGAGTACTACAAGGGGACACGCTGGCTCCGTACCTCTTTATCATTTGTCTAGACTACGTACTTAGAACATCGATTGACAAAATCAAAGAGAATGGCTTCGAACTGACGAAGAAAAGAAGCAGAAGATACCCCGCAACAACAATTACCGACGCTGACTACGCCGATGACATAGCGATACTGGCAAATACACCTGACCAAGCCGAAACACTACTGCATAGTTTGGAACGAGCAGCAACAAGCATAGGCCTCTATGTTAATGTACACAAAACGGAATATATGTGCTATAATCAAACGGGGGACATCTCCACTCTAGAAGGAACCCCTCTTAAACTAGTAGACAAATTCACATACCTAGGAAGCAGCGTCGAATCAACCGAAAAGGACATCGAAACCAGGTTAACGAAAGCATGGATAGCTATCAATAGGCTATCGATTAAATGGAAATCAGACCTAACCGATAAAATGAAACGCAGTTTCTTCCAGGCAGCGGTCACATCGATACTGCTATATGGATGCACTATATGGACGCTAACAAAACGGCTGGAGAAGAAGCTAGATGGCAATTACACAAGAATGCTACGTGCAATCTTAAACAAGTCCTGGCGGAAACACCCCACAAGACACCAACTGTACGGCCACCTGCCCCCTATCACGAAAACTATTCAAGTTAGACGAGCCAGACATGCAGGACACTGCTGGAGAAGCAGGAACGAACTCATAAGAGATGTACTCTTATGGACCCCCACACATGGCCGTGCAAAAGCAGGACGACCAGCACGAACATACATTCAGCAGCTATGTGAGGATACGGGTTGCTGTCCTGAAGACCTACCTAGGGCGATGAACGATAGGGAGGAGTGGCGAGAAAGGGTCAGGGATATCCGTGCTACCAGCGCGATATGATGATGATGTTGATGATGAAATGCCTTTTGATGTTTGCTCGAGGCTATTTGATATTGCGAAGATGCTACTAAACCACATACTCAGGAAATGCACTGGCCGATACAAATTTAGTAAACCGAAAGAAAAATCAATCACCTAATGTACATGGACGACATCAAACTGATTGGCAAAAACAAAAAAGAATTAGAAACCCAAATACAGCCAATGAGAATATACATTCAGGACAAAGGGATGTAATTGGACAGAGAAAAATACGCGATGCTAATAACGAAAAGCAAGAAACAACATATGACGAAAGGAATGGAACTACCAAGTCAAGAAAAACTTAGAACTCTATGAGAAAAGGAAACCTACAAATACTTGGGAATATTGGAAGCTGACACCATCAAACAAGTAGAGACAAAGAAAAAATTAAAAATAAATATCTCAGGAGAGCAAGAAAGCTACTTGAAACTAAACTATATAGCAACAACCTTATAAAAGGGACAAATATCTGGGCTGTCCTCCTCATAAGATACTCGGGACTATTCTTGAAATGGACCGGAGAAGAACTTAAACAATTTATATATTTAATGCCAGGGTAGTTTGTCTGCGACCTTAGGTATCATGAAGTTTTACAAACTTTTAAAACTTAATGAAACCTAATATCGCAGACAAACTTCCATGGCTTTAGATATATAAATCTAATATATATATATATATATGTATGATATATATAATTATTCATAATTATTATATAGTAGCTCTATCTTAGATATTGCGCACTCTCAAAATTATATTGCAATTGGTTCACTACAAACCCACAAAGTGAATTAGTGACAACCAAATATATATATATATGTATATATTCTTAAAGAAAAGCAACGAAACCGGTCACATAGGATTATAAATTTATTTCAATCCTATTACGCATTTTTGAGGTTTTCAAAAACACGAAAAAAATAACAGGACTTCTTCAGATCATTTTGGATAAAAAAATGAATAGACACATGGTAGTGGGAGGGGATAGTATGAGGGAGTCGAAGAGGGGTGAGGATTTACCTCTTCATTAAGCCCACTTCCGTTTTAAATTTAACTTTCGGTTAGCAGTGTAGTAAATATTGTTTTTTTAAAAGGTTTTTTAAAAATTTATATTTAGACCTAACTTACAGGTTTTTTTATTGACTAAGATTTAAACTTTAAATAAAAAATTCAAGTAAAGGTACAGTATTAGATATATTAAAATTAAAGCAAATACTTAATTTATTTACTATATTTTAACATTTCAAAATTATTTAGAAAACATTAATTCGTTCCACTTTTTATGCGTAGTACATATGTATTATATTCTTTTTCACAATTTTCTATCTAACAATTTATTTTATTTATTCTCAAAATTAGCTCTATGTTGTTACAGAAAAATTTTGTTAATTATTTATAGTTTAAATTTAGCCCTATGTCTACACCTAGCTATTAGTTCATTTCTCTTATTTAATAATTTTTTTGGCTCAAGAAAAAGCAAAATGTGGATTTTTTCTTCAAGACACAGGTTGCACCTACTATCGAAAGATTTGGGGGTACTAGATCTTTTCAATATGGACTATTGTATTTCCGGGGTTAACCATTTAACTTTTAATCCCCAATAATGTTTAGATAGAGCAGTTTGATTTTTTTGATGCTCATGGGAGAAGGAGAATTTATGATTTCCATACCTAATTTTAAAATTAGTAGATGAAATGCCAATATAATATTTCTTATCATTTATGTTCTCTTTTGGATAAATAATAGCTTGATATACTACGTTATCTGAATTACACAAACCATTCATTGGACAATCACTTCGAGATTTACAGTTACAGTTTTTTACTATTATTATTATTATTATTTACTCGGTTACGAAATTTATTAATTAATTCATTATTATGACTATTTATTATTTGAGAAATATTTTTTGTGCAAGAATAACTTATTTTCAAGGTTTTCCTATTAATTATCTTATGTAATATATTATCTTCTTTAAAATGTTTATCTATCAGTCTCAAAAAATATTTACCTACATTTATATTTGCTAGTTTACAAAAAGCGGGGTTAAACCATATAATTTTCCTTTTTCTATTTTTATTTTTTTGATCGTAATTATTATTTTCTTTAGTAATTTCATTTGTTATATTTTCATTTAAATACCTAAAATCCTCATTAAAACCACTATTTTTAAGGGCATTTATATATCTTTTACTACTCTCTTTGAAAATCTTTTCATTTGCAGATAGCTTACCTATTCTTAAATTTACCGCTTTTGGGATTTGCTTAATTATGTTTTTAGGGTGATTAGAATTAACATTAATGTACGTAGGGTTCTGATTGGTCTTTATGAAAGGTTTATAGGAATTATTTGATAGATCTAAAGTCACATCCAAGAAATTGACTATTTTAATATTAGATGAGATTTCTATCCTAAAACCCAAAAACTTAAAGGCCCTTATAATCCTTTTTTGTATGCTAGAGCTAAGAGGGCCATTACTATTTGGGATATATATTAAACCATCATCATGGTACAAACCCGTTTGTTGATGACTAATAATTCTAGTAAGCATATTTAATATATATAAACCTACAAGGTCTGCTATTTGGGAGGAATCATACCCTCCCATTGGAACGTCGAAATTTTCTAATCCATTTTTTACCCAAGTTGAATCATTATTTTTTATAACTGTTTTCCTACAAGATAATATTATTTCATATTGTTCATTTGTTATATCTATATATTTACGTGCATAATTGATACTATCTATTAGAAGATTTTTAGTTATGGAAGGATAGAAATCAATGATGTCAAATTGTATGAAGGTCGCTTTACTCTTATTTTTTATCCCCTTAAACCATTCAATGGTCTCATAAGAATTCGCCCAAAGATTGCAATGGTTGGCTTTTTGGACACTATTTACAATATTTTGAATAATACACTTAGATATCCTACCTAACTCTGTCTTAGAGGGGTTAATCAGTCTGGCTGGCAATCTATTTTCAAAATTTGGTTTGTGACCCTTAATTAGAATATAAGCTTCTTTCTTTTTAAATTTTCCTAACCTATCTTCAATTTGTAACCTACTCGCAAATTTAGAAGTATCCTTATCTATTTGTTCAATAGTATTATTATAGTCTATTTTGTAATTATTTGTAATTTTGCTCTTTAAAATTTCTTGATATTTAGAGGGTTCAATTTTATATATATATTTAGATTTATCTGACCATAACTTCCTTTATATCATGTTTTAATTTCGTTTGAAAATTATTACGTACCTTTTTAAATTTAACAATTTTAATTAGTTTGAATAAGTCCGTTTCAAACGCGTCAAGTAGTCTATTATTTGGAGGAGTGTTTTGGGATTTGAGGTTGTAAACCTCTTTCTTAACATAGTCAGTGTTTTCACAAGAATCCAGGTAGTAAAAGGCTTTCCACCGCAGTCTTTTGATGAAGTCCACTGCTAACCGAAAGTTAAATTTAAAACGGAAGTGGGCTTAATGAAGAGGTAAATCCTCACCCCTCTTCGACTCCCTCCCACCTCTTCGACTCCCTCATACTATCCCCTCCCACTACCATGTGTCTATTCATTTTTTTTATCCAAAATGATCTGAAGAAGTCCTGTTATTTTTTTCGTGTTTTTGAAAACCTCAAAAATGCGTAACAGGATTGAAATAAATTTATAATCCTATGTGACCGGTTTCGTTGTTTTTCTTTAAGAATTTATTGCTCTGTATTATTGGTACATTGAGCTCTTTACCAGGAAAATTTTAAATATTCATGCTTGAATAACTTCTTGTCCTGATGTAATTATTCCCAACTTCGGTTTAACTGGAACAAAAATAATATATATGTATATATATATAAGCGTGTGTGTGTGTGTGTGTAAAACTGGAAACCAGTAAAAATGGCACATCATTGAGAATTTTTTATTAGAGCAATTCTAATATGAAAAACTGATAAATTGCTAAAAAGTGAAATCATATAGCAGTCCAAATGTAGCATAGCCGTGATACATATACAACTATACACATATGCATGCGAAAGCAAAATCAACAATAATAACGAACGAACACACTTCTTTAGAAAAATATACCTCTCACACTTTATTCGAAATGGTTGTGAAAGGGTTACAAAAGGGTTATGCTTGTGAGGTGAGTTGGAGATTGAACAAACTGCAACATATTGACCCCCAGTTCCTCTGTCTTTAGCATCACTTCTTTCTTATTCTGCTGGGCCCACAGCCTTATGCTGGGAGCTGGTTCTCACTGCCTCGAACTGCAACAAATTGACTCTAACGAACTGAACTTCCTGTCGCACAGGGTTATATCATTGTTTGACGTCCACCTGCTTCCTGTGAGCGTCATATCTGCACCCAATTCAACCCATCCACAGTCAAGGTTATACACTGATACCTTCGACCGGATGCACCTGTTCCTTGATCGACGGCTGGGTCGGAGGTCAATATGTTACACAAAAACAACCACACTCCTTTGTAAACTTCTGTTTTCAAATAAGACTTCTTTTTCTTTCTTAGTAAGTTAGTAAGTTAGTTAGTTTGGTTTAACAGCATATCAACCATTGTAGATTATCATTTTATGCCAAATCCTGTTTATACTTATATTGGCCCAGTTGGTTGGGGCTGCAGAATACACTGACTGCATCTCTGCAGAGGGTTAAGACCTCCATCAATGAGTGTCCTGGATATGACACTAAACAATCTGATGGAGAGACTCCAGTAATGCTGGAACTTTGGGGAATGTGGAGTATCCCTTTATTGCCACGCTTCCAGGTCTTCTTTAGCCTGGAGTGCTTGTAACTGATAGGGACCTATTCATAGGTCAAATAGAACTAAACTGTGTACTTATGTTAAACTGAATTGTTTGAAATAGAACTATTTCTATGAATAGAAATGGATTTGGCATTAAATAACCTGTAAAGATTGATATGCAATAAAATCAAACTGTTGCGGCTCATACCACATGATTTCCAGTAGTGTGGAAGTATAAAAGATGCTGTGTTTATCAAACGTGGCAAACAGAAGGAAGCAGAACGAGAAGCAAAAGCAGAAAGATAGCTCTGAAGGACGTCAGTCAGTAGTAAGACCGAGTTTGGATGTAACTCCAACAGTGTGAGACTTATAATACTATAAGTAAAGTAAAGTAAAGTTAGCGACCATAGTCGAGGGTGACCCAAAGGCTCCCTTTTCGATAGCTACTACACCAAGGTGTAGGGGAGGGCGCTACTCCATTCCCTGGATTGCTCCACTTTACCCTTGAACCGTACCTTATAATGCTGAGTGTTAAGCAAGGTGGTATCAAGTTCCATTTTTAAAGTCTTTGGTATGACTCGACCTGGGATTGAACCCAGATCTCCCGGGCCATTGGCGAACACTCTAACCGCTGGGCCAATGTCCCAATGGTACCAATTTCACTGTGTATCTTTCCTTCACCATATACAACATAAACCAAATCTTATTAATATATATTAGATCTTGGATTTGTAAACATAAATCAACAAAGTTTAATGGTTCAAAGTATTATTATATATCACTAACAGTTCAATTAAACATCAGTGATTTGTTTGCACATAGTTAAACAGTTTTATTTCAAACAATTCAAAGGATGTTTATTGCACCCAGTTTAAATGTCAAACAGTTTTATTTCACCTATAGAGAGGACCCTATTAGGTGCTACCACTGCAGGTTAGAGTGGACCAGGGAGTAATGGCAATGAAGGGGTTCTCTGCATTCCCCATAGCTCTACCATTATTGGAGCCTCACCATCAGAGAGTTTAGTGTCATATCTTGGACACTCATTGGGGGAGTCTTAACCTTCTGCAGAGATGCAGATGATGTATTCTACAGCCCTAGCCAAATGAGCTTTTTTTTTTGGTTAAACAATTTCATAGCAGTAGATTTTGGTAATAAATAATTCCTAATAATATCTGTTTTGATTGTATTATGTTATCTAGAAGATAATAAGAACAAATTTCATTAATTAATATTGTAGAGTTTATTTGTCTAAATTTCTTAAACGAAGCTTGATAATTTTATCACTGTAGTGAGAGAAATCATACACGTGGCAGCTCAAAGCATGCTCATATATGTCTGGTGTGTAAAATGAGATCAGGGAGAGAGAAACGGGCAAGTGGGAAGATCGAACACGCATCCTCCCGATTGTGAATCATGTTTGACATAAGCGCGCTTGGGAATTACCACATTGTGCGATTGACCCGGATGTGGCATTTTGGCATTATTACTTGTCCTGCCTGAATGCACCAGAGGTGGTATTGTTTGAGTCTTGACAACGTACGACATGAGATGAGCTTGGATACAGGACCGCTGGAGAAGATTGTTGAGGAAGAGAAAAAGGAATATTTACCAAGAGATTCGTACTGCACCTGAAGCACATCAGCAGGCATGACTGTATATGAAAGATTATATCAAGCCTGGATATTTGCTAAATCATAAGAAGAAATTGGTTCTACGTGTTCTTTTTGTTGCCGAGGAGGCATACCGTCCCCCCTCTTCTTTCAGTCACTTAGAATATTCTGTCTATTGTCTTCATCTGGCTATTCTCAATGTTTTAGCAGACCAAGTATAGAAATGAATATTATTTGGAAAAATTAATCAAAAAGGCTTGATAAAAAAATTATTTTTTGATATGAGCTAAGGTAAAAAAAAAAAAAAATTCATAATAGTGAGTTGTATCTGATTGGTTAATGGGAACATGATGTTCACTCTAAATTGTCGAGCAGAATACATGACGCAATGAATATAAGTGTTTGGTTGGAAGGTGCTTCTAAGTGAAATCATCTGGAGGTACAGGTTCAATCCTTACAACAGGTAAGTTACAAACAATACTTACAAGGGGGTGTCCTCGTGGTGGAATGGTTAAAGCGATGGTCTGCGAAATCGTAGCACACGAGTTCAAACTCTAGTCGTGCTATTACGTTCACTTTCGGACAAATACCCTTGGGAAAGGTATGAACCCCCATTATCCTCCCAGCTATGGGTTAAATAGCACCACCACTGTTTTTCTAGGAGAATCGATTTGGCATTAAATAATCCACGAAGGTTGATATGCCATTAAACAAAGAAACCAAAACTAAACCAACCAAGAATACTTACAATATCTTAACTATGACTTGTGGTCATAGTTAATGAATTAGAACAATCTCTCCTTGTGGATAAGATAAAATGTTTAGTTTAAAGTTCTGGGTGGGCTGCCCAGTTTGACATAAAACACCTCAAAGAAGCTAGTGGACATATCGGCTAAAAAGTCATGAGTATGATGATGAAGACAATAATTTGAATATTCTAAGTGATGAAAATTATAGGGTTTAGTAATGAATAATATCTAATAATATCCATTTTGATTATATAATGTTCCACTAGAAATGATAAAATCCAGGTATCTTAAAATTAACTTTTTATAAAATATGATTGATTGATTTTATCGGCATGTCAACCTGCCTCGGGTCATTTAATGCATAGAGGTTAAGGAATGACATTCCCTGGACATTCATGTTCACTTTGACTGAGTAGTTATTTTTAAAATCATTTTTAACAGATCCTTTTCGCCAATTGAGAGGACCTTAATAGTTACTACCACACCAGGACAGAGTGGACCTGGAAGTAATGGCAATGAAGGGTTACTCCACATGCACCAGAACTCCAGAATTAGGTCCTTACCATCAGATGCAATTTAGTGACATACCCAAGACATTCTTTTTTTTTTTTTGGTGGGGGTGACTTTCTCCTCTGCAGAGGATTCAGTCAGGCTAATCTAAGCCCGTATATAAAAATATTTGTAAGTGTGTATTTATTTAGGGGTATAATGTATCTTAAAGATTTTAATAAGGTTATATTTCATTTATCCATATTGCAAAGTTTAGTAATAAATAATATCTAATAATATCTGTTTTGATTGTATAATTTTTTATAAGAAATCATAAAATCTTGCTATATTTGGTATCAAAGAAAATTACCATTTAATAATTGTTAAAGGTGTACATATTTATGGACAAGACTGGAATAATTAATGATATCTATTCTGATCATATAATGTTCAGCTAGAAATAATAAAACCCTGCTCTATTTGGAATCAAAGAACATTACATTTTTATAATTGTGAGGGGTGTACATATCTATGGTCAAGACTGGAATTATTTATGATATATATTCAGACCATATAATGTTTTGCTCGAAATAATAAAATCCTTCTATTTTTGGTATTAAAGAAAATTAACGTTTTATAAAAAGTTGGTATGAGTGATACTCTCTCTAGAAGATTATAAGTTTATATTTTATTATTTTTGTTCAGTATCTGTGCAATTATACATGTATTCTATGGAATTTTGACAGACCCAGCTTGTAATTTTCATTATCATCATCATTAGCAGCAGCCGCAGCATCATCAGCATCCAGTTGTTCATAGCTTTCATTCTTTTTCTATTGTTCAATCTTCCCACGTTTTTCTTCATAAAGATTTTTTCCTCATTCATCTAGATGAAGTAGAGAAAAATCAAACAAATACAACAAAAGGTTAAAATGCCATAAAATGAAAGCAAAAGAAAAAGAAAAAAAGAAATGAGTTCTTTGTTCCTCTTCTGATATGTCACGGCCTTTCTTCAAGTTCTTGAAAAAAAAAAAAAATACAAACAAAATATACTCATGAGGTCATCATCTACGTCTGTAGTTTTGTTTTCAATTTTGAATTCAAAATAAAACAGAAAGAGAGAGAGAGAGAGAGAGAGAGAGAGAGAGAGAGAGAGAGAGAGTAAAATATTCTTAGAAAAGATAATGATTCTAAATTCTATTCAAAATGGTGACCAATAAATAACCTTTTTGGTAGCCTTTCATGACACATTTCCTTTGGGAGGCAAAGAAGCTTTATTTCTCATCTTGCATCTGACATAACATTTTTGTTTTCTCCCTTACAGAAGAGTTCAACAAGCTGTGGTAGTTGTTATGTGTGAGTTCCAAAAAATTGTAAAAAAACAAAACAAAAAACAAAGAAAACCCCAAGTTCAACTATTCAAAAATGTTTTTGATAGCCACTAAAGGAAGTTAAAAAGTCTTCTCGTTTTTCGTCTTTTTCTTTTTTTAGATAATATTTTCTGTGATTTCTATTTTTCTTTTAATCCTTTTTCGTTTAGATTTTTATTTCTTTTTACTTTTTCCTACATTTTTAATATTTTCATATAATCTGAAATAATCTTTTAAATAGAGTTTTATTCACTTATTTTTCTAGTTTATTCATATTCATGAAAAACATATCTCAATTTTCTGATAAGGTCTGTTAAAATTATGAGTAATACTAAAGTCTGTTAAATGAAAGTTTAATGTTGATATTAATAACTCATATATTAAGACTTTTCTGTTTGTGGGGTTAAGAATATGCTGACTGTGAAGAGTTACGCCCACCACAAAAAAATGGGGTGTCGTAGGTATGACACTAAACTTCATCTGTGAGGCTCCAGCTTGGGATAATATAGAAAACTCCTTCATTGCCATTACTCCCAGGTCCACTCTCACTTAAAGAGGCAGAACCAAATAGGGTTCCATCTATGGGTCACTAAACTTTATCTGCAAGGCTCCAGGAAGGGATAACATTGAAAACCCCTTCATTCCCATTAGTCCCAGGTCCACTCTCACTTACAGAGGCAGAATCAAATAGGGTTCCATCTACAGGTCACTAAACTTCATGTGTGAGGCTCCAGGTAGGGATAATATGGAAAACCCCTTCATTGCCATTACTCCGAGGTCCACTCACACTTATAGTGATAGAACCTAATAGGGTTTCATTATGGGTCAAATAGATCTGTTTAAAAATCATTTTTGTTTGATTGGACTGGGTGCATTTATGGTCTCGTTATGCTCAGAGTACCAGTTCCTGTCAGATCGGAAAAGTTAAAAAGTAATGAGCCTGTTCACTTCTGAGATAGGTGAACTGCTAAGAAGTGCTTGTTCTGCCAACAACGTACGAAACTTAGTAAATAACACACAAACTCGGTATCTTTTTAAAAGAAAATAGTTGACCAGTTCATAGACTTTGGTATCAATATCTCATCAACTGAAAGCAATAGCAGGTGCATGTGGGGTAATGGTTACTGTCATGGGAAATGAACATGGTGATATAGGTTCAAATCCTGGATGAGAATGTTCGCATTTCACATAGAGCTAATAATCTTGGAAAAGGCATGAATCCAATTATTCTCTTTTCAGCTATGGGTAAACAGTATTGCAGACTGGATTCTTTAAATTTGATATGGTGACCAATCTGGGAGAAGGAAAACTCTGAATTCAAATCAGTTAAACTCCATTAAAAATTAGCTTGAATTGCAGCCTGCTTGTATTGGTAAATATATACTGTTAGTGATGCCAACATACGCATAGGTAAAGCATGGACTGCTATGGACAGGTTAATGATTATAGGGAAACCTGATCTACCTGATAAAATGAATTGGGAATTCTTCCTAGCTGTAACTGTGTTAGTACTACCGTATAGTTGCACCCCTTGGACTATTGCGAAAGTTTAAAGAAAAAGCTAAATGTGAACTTCTCAAGGATGCTGCATGTTTTTTGAAACAATTCCTGGAAGCAGCACCCTACAAAACAGTAGTTGTACAGCCAATTACATCTCATCTCACAAATCATCCAAGTAAGACAAACAAAACATGCTGTACACTTTTGAAGAGATAAGAATGAACTCATAAGCAATATTGTCTTATTTGTTTGTTCATGTGGACACACGAAAAAAGGTCAGTCACCAAAATCTTACATTTATCAGCTCTGAGCAGACACAAGATGTCATCTTGAAGTTTGATGGTTGATAGGGATTGATAGCAAGAGACAGTCAGAGGAATCTTTGTTGTAGGTACATTTTGATGAGGATGATAAGGATGATGATGATGATGATTATCTGACAAAGCTCATAAATGAATAAAATGCTATATTAAATAGATAAATACTTCACCAAATTTTAGTTTTTACATCATATTTCTCCAGATATAAATTTTTGCTTTGGCTGGGTTTTATGATATTGTGGATTATTCAATGCAAAATCTTGTTTATATATATATATATATATATATATATATACACACACATACCCACACATATATAAACACACACACACACACACACACACACAAACACACACACAAACACACACATACATATATATATATATATATATATATATGATAAATTAATAAATAACTATATATTAGATATATATATTGAGCACTGTCCATATTATATTGAACTTGGTTCGACACAAACCCACAAAGTGATTTAGTGACAACCAACACTGGTATAATATATATATCTATATATATATATATATATATATATATATATATATATATATATATATATATAATGTGACTGGAAAAACTCAACCACAGTTAAAGTGCTATAAAAAATTAATTTCGACAAAGAATATTATCTTTGCCTCTTCAGATGACACACAAGCTTCTTCTGGAAAATGTGATCAGTACATATGGTTTACAGTATATATAATAATAAAATATAAAAAATATGAAAAAAGGAAATGTCCAGGGGAACAAAGAAAGGAAGTTAGACAATAAAGACATTAAGAACCTAGAAAAATGAGTTCTTTCTTTGGCTTACTCCGAGGACATCAGGTGTGGGTTCATTGTAGCTAGTGGAATTTTAGTACAATTTAGTAAACTAAACTCTTATCTTTATATTTTTTATTTTCTTATTCTTCTAAATACAAGTGTTTTTACTAATGTATTGCTATCATGTTTATTTCATTTGTATCTCATGGTGGTGGTGAGGGTTTCAGGACCTCTACTCATAGTGGCCAAATAGGGCCGAAATAAGCTAACAAATCTTAATACAAACTTTACTCCAACACTATAAAGGCCTCCATTAACCGAATAAATTCCCTACATAAACCCTGGCAATGTTATTCTATTAATCACTGGAATAAATTGTTTTTTTTGCCCTTATACTTTAATTATCCTTAGTTAATTGATTTCACCCAATATATATATATATATATATATATATATAGTTTGCTTGCTTGTTTGTTTGTTTGGGTTTGATGGCATATCAACCCTTGTAAGTTATTTAATGCCAAACCTATTTTTATAGAAATAAATGGTTCTATTTCAAATAATTCCGTTTAGCATAAGTACATAGTTTAAATGTTAAAACAATTCTATTTCAAGGTGTTCAGTTTAGTCAAACAGTTCTTATTCTAGCAATTTAGTTTTTGTTTACACTCAGTTAAATGTTAAAACAGTTGTTTGAATAATTCAATTTAGTCTTGTACAGTTTCAATGTCAGAAACAATTCCATTTCAAACAATTCATTTTAGCAAAAGTACGCATTTTACATGTCAAAACAGTTCTATTTCAAACCATTCAGTTTAGCATAAGTATGCAGTTTAAATATCTAAACAGTTCTATTTCAAGTAATTAACTGTTCAATTTCATTCTTAATACTCTGGATCAGAGTGGATCTGAGAGTAATTGTTTGGAAAGAGTACTTAACATTTCCCAAATTTCTGAACCTCATCATCAGATGAAGTTTGATGTCATACACAGGACGTCTGATATAAGTGTTCTCCAATATAAAATCATTATGATAAAGAACCATTGTTTACTTACATTTTGACAGTGTAATTTTATAAACCCAAATTGTCTCATAGCGACAGCCTCTGAGCTTAGGGAATGACCAAAAGTTACAGGGAGCAAGGTCTGGACTATAGGGAGGATGAGGAACTGTATTGAAGCCCATCTTGGTCAAATAGTCTGTGACAAGGATGAAGTTGTGGACTGGTGCATTGTCCTGGTGGAAATGCCACTGACCCGATTCGAAGAGTGATGGCCTCTTCCGACAGAATGTCTTCCTGAACTCCCATAAAACCTCAACATAGCATTCCTTGTTGACTGCTTGTCCAGTGGGAACCCAGTGTCTGTAGATCATGCCAGTGGTGTCAAAAAAAGGGGATCATCAAAAGTTTGTTGGTGGATTTGCTCTGTCTGGCCTTCTTTGGTCTGATAGAGCCAGCATGCTTCCACTGGGAACTCTGTATCTTGGTCTCTAGGTCATAGCAGTAGATCCAGCTTTCATTGCATGGCATTTTTTCCAAGTTTAAAACAGAATTTTATTGCATATCGTTCTTTTAAAGTCCAGATTGCATTTTTGAAATTCACCAGCTGTGACAATCAGGCTTTAGTAGGGTGTATTCTAATTCCTGCTGTAGCTGTTCATTTGAACCGGGAATCATAAAAATTGGTCAGTCATCTTATAAGATGTATAGCAATAACATAGTAAATTTTCTAGAGTCAATGACAATTTTAGATTCCGGCACAAAAAAAAAGACTGGAAACTTATTGAATGCACCACGGATATATTAGTGTGTGTGTAGGGACATTTAATAAATAAATCATATTTAAAAAAAAAAACAGAATATTTTTTTCAGAATATATATATATATATATATATATATATATATACGCTCCCCTATGGGGGTTGAGCACGATGGTGAAGGAATTTACGGCTGCCACTCGCATAATGCAAAGCTCTTCGAAAGAATTGGGGCTATAGAATACACTGACTGGTCTCTGCCGTGTGATAAAACCCCCTCTTCTACCCCACTCTCAACGAGCGTTCTGTTTATGACACAAAACAAGATGATAGTGAAGCTTTATTATTGAAGCTTTTGGTTATGTGGAATATCACTTCATTACCATGGCTACCTAGGTCCACTCTGACTTGGAGTGGTAGCAACTGCTAGGGTCTAATCTAATACCCTTGGGAAAGGTTTGAATCCAGTTATTCTCCCTCCAGCTATGGGTAAATAGTAGGGCAGACTGAGTTCTTCAGCCTTGGTATGGCAACTAGTCTAGGAGAAAGACCTGTTAAGCTCCGCTTAAAAATTGACTTTGTGTCATATCCTGCCCAAGCGGAGCGGTAGGTAAATATGGATAGGGTCTAATCTATGGATCAGATAGAACTGTTTGACATTTAACAAATATCTTATTGTAAATTGAATTGCTTGAGATTGAACTGTAAGATCATTTAACTGTGTGTAATGATTGATTTTTATTGAATTGTTTGTAATAAGTAGCCATACTTGAAACTATTTAACTGTGTGCAAAAAACTAAGCTTAAGTTCCTTTAAAAATTTTATCAACAAAAATATGTTGGCAAATCATATATATTTGACGTATGTATAAACAGGATTTGGTATGAAATAACCTCTGATGGTAGATATGTCAAAAAACCCACCCAAACCAAACTAAACAAATCATTATTTTTCACATGACTTTTTTTACTGTTTCTTTGTTTCACGACTTTTTTTATTTCTTTGTTTCATGCTTTCATTCTTTCATTGATAGTCTTTCTTGAAGTTTCTGTGGAGAAATGTTCTTCCTTTTATGAAAAGCAAAAAAAAAAAAAAAAATGCTATTTAATAGAAGAAAACTTTTCAATGCATTAAAAAGAATCTTTTCTTAATGCAAAAAGAAATATTACAATGAAATTTACACTTTCTTTAATCAGCAAAATAACACATTTGATGGACTATTACTATTTTCAAAAATTATTTTTTTAATGTATTATTTAATTCTTTTTAGATAATGACAACAGAAAATGAACTGTCAAAATTAGTGCTTGCAAGAGACTATATATATATATATATATATATATATATATATATATATTTATATATATATATCCCATTTCTCCTAGCTCAGTTGGCTGGGGCAGTAGAATAAACTGACTGGATCTCTGCAGAGGGGTAAGATCCCCTCCCTACGATTGTCCTGCATATGACATTAAACTATCTGATGGTGAGGCTCCAGTAATATTGGACCTTCGGGAAACCCCTTCATTACCATCACCTCCCAGGTCTATTCTGGCCCAGACTGGAGGCTCCTGATAGGGTCCTATCTACAGGTCAAATAGAACTCTTTGACATTTAAGCTTTGTGCATACAAATGGCCTATGCTAAATTGAATTGTTAGAAATAGAACTGTTTGATCATTTAACTGTGTGTAAACAAAAGACTGATGTTTAATTAAATTGCTAGTGATACATAGCAATAACTGGAAGCATTTAGATTTGTTGACTTATCTAAAACTGAATTGTTTGAAATAGAACTGTTTGATCATTTTACTGTGTGTATCTATAAAATATGTTTACAAATAATATATATATATATATATATATATATATATATATATATATATATACAAACAGAATTTGGCATTGAATTACCAACAATGGTTGATATGCCATAAAACAAAACCAGTTTGGTAGAAGTTGGATGTCCCAGTTGCATAGTAGCTAATGTAAACAAGTTCGACCCCCAGTCATGTTATTATATTCACTTTCAGGGTAATAACACTTGGAGAGGTATGAACTCCCTTATCTCTGAGCTATAGGTCCAATAGTATCACAGCTCTTCAACAAGGATATCTTTGGCATTTAATAGACCACAAAGGTTGATATACCATTAAAAAAAGAGACCAAACCATACTAAACCTATTGACTACAGTAAATCCAACATTATCTAAACATTTAAAGAATGGGAGCGGTAACTTTAATGTAAAGATAGGCGGGTTTTGATCCCAGCTTCAGGCGTCCTAGGTATCTTGCCACTCTGTAGAGTTGTGATATAACGAAACAGTCTGTCTGGGGTGACAATATATATGTTCCCCCATGGAGGTTAAGCACTCTGGTGAAGGAATTTATGGCTGCCACTTACATAATGCAAAGCTCTTTGAATGAATTGAGCCCTCTGGTATCAGGTAAGGCAAAAATGTAAACAAACGAAGGCTACTACATAATGCCTTATAATTGGCAAGCTAACGTGATTCGCTTGCTGGCTGAGCAGTATTATACTAAGTCTAACGTACAAATTTGGGCGGGTTTCGATCCCAGCTTCAAACGTCCTATGATTCTAGTCACACTGAAGAGTTGTGATACAACAAAACAGTCTGTCTGAGGATGACAATATATATATATATATATATATATATATAAATGGCTTTAAAGAGCATATATATATTAAAACACTTTAAAATTAAAAAGAATACTTTTCGACGGTTGCTACCTCAGGCCTATTTCCTCATCACTATTTGTTTATCATAGTATTTCTCTCTGATTAGATGTGATCGAATTGGCGGATTCCTTTTTTAGAATTTTAGAGTATTTTAAAATATATATACTTTTCTAAGCAGCTTTAAAATTTTGCACGTTAAACAAAAATTATATATATATATATATATATATATATATATGTGTGTGTGTGTGTATGTATGTAGCAAATTAAAAACCTTACCCACCACGCATATATATATATATATATATATATATATATATATTTTCATCCTCAGACAGACTATTTTATGGTATCACAACTCTTTAGTGTAGCTAGACATGCGAGATGCTTCAAACTGGGATCAAAACCTGGCTGACTTTATATCAGATGGATATTTTAACCCCGAGTTCTCGTCATTCTTAGCGTATGCAGAGGAATTTTTTACGTATATATTTTTACATACATGTTATTGGCTACCGGAGTGCTCATTTCATGAGAAGAGATATTGCATTTTAGAGCATTTGATAGCTGGCATACTCCCCATTCAAGTTGTCAACCAACGAAGGAGAACTCGTAGTCATCTACTGACTGACTGTTTCATTATATCACAACTCTTCAGTGCGGATGATCTTAAGACTTGATTGTGTGATTTCATTTTCAGTATTTTCTTTTTTTCTCATTTATATATATATATATATATATATATATATATATACTACCTCTGACAAAATATGGAATTAACACGCCAAAATGATTTTCTTCTTGTTTTTTTTTTTTTTTTTTTTTTTTTTTTTTTAGTCAAGATGTCTTGTCTAGAAATCATCAGTTTTATTTTCTAAGTTGCTCAGATCTGCCTACAACCCTGAGTTTCGCCAAAAAACTGCAGATCAAAAAGCATCAAAGATTGTAACTAATTTATTGCCCCAAAGTCTTGACATCTTATAGATAAATCAACCATCATTTTAGAAGACCAGACATTGGCATATGGTTAGAGTGTTTGCCAATGACCCGGTTCAATCCCAGGTCGAGTCATACCAAAGACTCAAAAATGGTACTTGATCCCTCTTTGCTTGACACTTAGCATTATAAGGTTAGGATCAAGGGTAAAATGGAGCAATCAAGGGAAAGCAGTAGTGCCTTCTACTACACCTTGGTGTAGTAGCTATCGAAAAGGGAGCCTTCGGGTCACCCTCGACTATGCTGATGATATAGAATTTCTTGCAAATACACCTACCCAAGCCTAATCCCTGCTGCATAGCCTAGAGCAGGCAGCTGGAGACATTGGTCTCTATATGAACACATACAAAACGGAGCACATATATTCCAATTGGGAAGGAGCCATCTCTACTATAAATGGCTGTCCTCTAAAATTAGTTGACGTCCACATACTGTGGCAGCAGTGTCTCATCTACTGAAAGGGATATCAGTGTTCGCCTAGAGAAGGTATGGACTACTATTGATCATATGGAAGTCTGATCTTTCCGATAAAATAAAATTGGACTTTTCCAAGCAGCGGTTGTGTCAATGTTACCGTATGGATGAACCACAGACGCTGATAAATGAAATGGTACATATCCCAACCTCTTAATCTCTCCAGTTGTCAATCATTTTGACTCCTCCCATTGCATTTAGAAATCATGACATTGAAATCATCATCATCATCATCATCATCATCATCTTCTTCAAATTGTGCTAATAACACAGGGTTCCTTGACTCTCTCTTTCTCTCTCTCTCTCTCCAAATTGCCCATCGTCTACCATTTTTGGCAGGTCCTATAGCGTCTACACAGAGCCGATGTATCCAAGTCTTTGTTGGTCGATCAGCATGAGTGACAGTGCCTACTTCAGACCTGGATCACTGGGCCGGAACAGTCCTCAGTCATCTGTGTTTACTGGTACATGGATCAGGTCGGGTGTGTCTTGGCTTAGTGGCAGTCAGTTGAGGCTGCAAGTACCAGAGAGGCCCAGCATCCATGTCTCATGGCTGACATCAGCGTCTTTGAATCTCAAGGGGTTCTTCCCCCAGTCTCTAACCCTCATCGGAGGGGTTAGCTTTATCACTTGATGCATAAGGCACCCCTTTTTAGGGGAACACTGACAGGGCTCAAGGCATTTTTGTAATTGCTGAGTATGTGTGGGCTATGGTCCTATGCTTTGTACCCACAACGATAAAGGCTTTGCACCAAGCTCGAGTGTACATGGGGTACACGATTATTACCAGCATGACTGTATCAATGTCTCGGAATTAATAGGAGAGCTTTGTTCATGAGTTTATTCTTTATTCTCCAGCAGTGTCTATCATGTCGTCTTGATCTAACTTCAATGGTTTGTGAGATGTGAGACAAGACACATTACATCGGCTGTTTTGTAAGGTGCTCTTTCCAGGATTAGTTCAATACAGCACATGACATTCTTATGAAGTTACCATCTATCTTTTTCTTTAAGCATTTTATGTAAGTCGAAGTGGTGCAGTCACACAGTAGTAGTGACACAGCCACAACTTGTAAGAAATGATATTTTATTTTATCAGAGAGAGATCAGATTTCCATACGACCAACAACCTGTTAAAATAGCAATGGCACCAATATTAAATACCAATTAATAAGTCACAATTTGCATTTGTCATAAATACAAGCAAATGCCACCATTTCTGACTGCATTCAATCATCATGCCCCAGGCCTTAGTGACCACCTGTCCCTTCTCTTTCCACTTAGAAATAACATTCATGCTAAAATGCAGAAAACAATTATCTATGAAGAAATAGTTAATAATTATCTATAATTATTATCAGAAAGCATTTAAAAAACCACAAAAAATAATTGTTTCTTTAAAATTTTAAAGACAGAGCTATTCAATATTTTTGTCTTTCTATCCATGAGAAAGAAAGAGAATATTTGAAAATATTGAAATCGATGTTTTTATCACTTAACAGCAAGTTGGCAGATTCAATTATCAGTGAAAAAAATTATAGAATATTGGTAAAAAATAATTCTTGAGTGAGTCAAAAGTTTTGCAATATTTTAGTAACATGAGAAAATTTAGCAACTTCAGATGCTTTTAACCTATATCTTTGACTCGTGTTAAATTGTACTGAAAGCCAAAAACAGGCAGGGGCTTGAAATCTGACTTCCAGTTTGCGTGTACTGGTAGAGTATCCCAGGCGTAACCAAGGTGAATGGTTTTCCTCTTTGGTAAATTCCCAACACAAGTTGGACTCCATGATGGGTGGTGGAGCACAGGACTAGCAAAGAACAAACGCTACTTTTGGTTTCTTCAAATAAAAAAAACAAAAAGAAAATCTGATTTACAGAATAAGACTGCAGAGTTCCCAAAATTCATTGTACTTGAATCTTTGGAACAGACTTGCCAAATTATCTCCATTCCTAATATAGAAGATTATTGCAAGCAAAGTAACTCTTAAAACTGTCAAAAAGACTAGAAATAACAAATTGCTTGTGGAGTGGGGACACCAAGAGGTATGCTGAAAATATCCTCAAATTGAAGACATTCCACACTACAAAATGCAAGGCCTACCTAGATGAGAGACTTAACACCTCAAAGAGAATTATTAGGAGTAGGGAGTTGTCCTTGACTACATCAGAGGAGATAAGAGAAACCATGGAAAAACACTGAACCGTGAGATGCTGATCTTGCCTTATACTCTCTAAGTGCTACACACAAGATAGCAATACTTGTGTTCAAACAATTTTTAATATTGAATAGAATTATAATGGTCATATAGCAATAATTGAAACCATGTGGAAACAAAAGTAATGCTAGTGTGTAAGCAAATTAGCTTTAACTCATTTAAAAATGAAATTAACGATAAACTAATCTATTACATGTAATGTATATCTACTTAAATGTATGCAAAAAATGACTGACGTTAAATTGTGACTGCTTTATCGCAATAAATTTTGTATATAATTTAGTATATATGTATAAAGAGGATTTGGCACTAAATATCCTGGAATGGTTTATATGCCATAAAATGCAATTAAATCAAACCATATATATTTAGTATACATGTATAAAGAGGATTTGTCATTAAACAACCTACAATGGTTGATATTCCATAAAACCCAACCAACCCAATTCCTATATATTTAATATATATGTATAAAAAGGATTTGGCATTAAAAAACCTGGTTGGGTTGATATGCCATAAAAACCAGCCAACCCAAATCCTATATTTTTCATATATATGTAAAAAGAGGATTTGGCATTAAATAACATACGATTGTTGATATGCCATAAAACCCAACCAAACCAAATCATATACGTTTAATATGTATGCATAAAGAGGATTTGGCATTGAATAATCTACAATGGTTGATATGCACTAAAACCCCAGAAAATCAAATTATATATATTTGATGTATATATATAAAGAGGATTTGGCATTAAATAACCTGGATGGGCTGATGTGCCACCAAACCAAAGCAAAGCAAATTACATAAGTTGTCATTTTTCAGTTTTTATTGGCTGCATTTTAAACTAAACTGAAAAACAATACAAAAATAAATAAGTAGAATAAATAGAAAATCGAATTTTAGAACTTCATTCTCACAGTGGTATATACCAATTTATATGTATTGTCGTTTCCCCTCCCTTGTAGAAAAGGGTCTTCCGATAAATGAGGTGAACTTTGCCTTAGGAGTCAGAAACACTATTTACAGTTGCCCATATTGCAAGGAAATCAGTTGTGATGAATCCTTTCATGACACTGAAAACTGTCAGCATGACTTTCTTTAGTGACTGATGCACACAGAATTTTTTATTTTCTGGAAGGTCAGTGAGTTTCCACTTGATGGACTGTCTTTTTGATTAATCAATTTGTAAAGGGTTTTTTGACTAAATAAGGCTTCTCTGTTCAAATCCCATATTTTTATGTGAATATTTCATGGGTTGCACATTTTAACTACAAAAAAATTTGATGGCAGACCTTTGTTTAAACCTGAAGCACTCTGATTTGCTGCCATTTCGAAGAGCCTCAAAAGAAATGTTTCTGAGAGATTAAAATATGTTTTGCTAAAATACAATTCCAAACAATTCTATATATATATATATATATATATATATATATATATACTACTTTTTTCTTTACAATTAAGAAATGAATAAAGTTTGATGTCTTCCAAGTTTATTTGTTCGATGTTGCCTGCAAAAATGCAATAATTTAATTAAATTAAATATAAAAAAAATTATAATTTTAAATAAAACAAATTTTTATTTTTTTATAAAAAAATGCAGCATGAGTATTTATCAATCGGAACAAATACTTAATATCTTTTTTGTAACTTGTAAAACCATATATATATATAGAGAGAGAGAGAGGTATCCGTGGTGTAAGAATAATCGTTGTAGGAAATGGACACGGAGACATGAGTTGAAATCCTGGACGAGACTGATTGCATTTCATATAGCACTAATACACTTGGGAAAGGTATGAATCCAATTATTCTCCCTCCAGCTATGAGGAAATAGTAGGGCAAATTGAGTTCTTCAACCTTGGTGAGGTAAATAGTCTAGGAGAAGGAAAACTCTGAATTAAAACCTGTTAAACTCTACTTAAAAATTGACCTTGTGTCATATCCTGCCCAAGCGGAGGGCTTGGTAAATATATGTATATATATATATATATATATATATATATATATATATATATATATATGTAATTTGAGGGAAATAGTATTAGGAATAGATTATTAGATAATAATCCAAGAGGTAGGAATATTCAGTTGAGTGCTCACTGCCAATGAATATCGACTGTATAATAAATTTCAGACAAAAAAATATATCGAAACTCACGTGTTGAGCAAAAACATTTTTTATAAGATTGAAAGAAAAAAAATTCAATTGTATAATTACATTATAAATTTATTTCCGGTCTATGAAATGACTTTGTTCAGATGGAGGAAAAATGTATTTGTTTTTTTCTAATATACTAAATACAAGTATTCCTGAGCCATATTAAATGCAAATTAAACAAAAAAAAAAAAAAAGAAAAAAAAAGAAAAAGAAAAAAGAACAAATTTCTTAAACTTTTGATTTATCAAAATGACCCCCTTTGGAAGCTATCAATGCTTCCCATATTCTTGGCATTCTTTGCACCAAAGACTGGCGGAAGATTGAAAATAGTTCTACCCAGCTTTCCCAAAAGAGTTGCCAGAAGTGGGCTACACTTGTGGCTTGTTTAGTTCTGAGTTGTTGCTTGGTCAAGTTCATCTCACTCCATTTCAATGGGATTTAAGTCCACTGATTGTGCTGGCCAAAACATCAGTTGAAGGCCGTACTATTCCACTTTGCTTTTAATGTAACTCTAGCAGAGTTTACTAGTTCACTTTTGGTCGTTATCTTGCATGAATACATATCCTTCTGCCATAAACCCCTGCATTCCAGATGGGATCGTGTGATACTTCAGTATCCTGGGATTGCCAGTTTGATTCAATTTTCCCTTCAACTGGTGCAAATCCCTAACTTTGCATTGCCCAGTCAGTTAGGACTGTAGAATACACCAACTGCACCTCTGCAGAAAGGTAAGACCCACCCAATGAGTGTCCTGGTTATGACACTAAACAATCTGATGGTGAGGTTCCAGTGATGTTGTAGCTTTAAGGAATGTGGAGCACCCCTTCATTGCCATTGCTCCCAGGTCCACTCTGGCCTGGAATGATAGCACCTAATAGGGCCCTGTCTCTGGGTTAAATAGAACGAACTGCATACTTATGCTTAACTGAATTGTTTGAATTAGAACTGTTTGACTAAATGGAATAGCTTGAAATAGAAATGTTTTTGACAATTAAACTGCACTTACATTTAAATTGCGTGCTTATGCTAAACTGATTTGTTTGAAATGGAACTGTTCTTGGCATTGAAACTATACTTACACTTAACTGAATTGTTTAATACAGATCTGTTTTGACATTTAACTGTGTGAAAAAAAAACTGTAGTTATACTAAACTGAATTAGCTGAATTAAAACTGTTTGAATAAACTGAATGGCTTGAAATAGAAATGTTATTGACAATTAAACTGTGCACTCATGTTAAACTGAATTTTTGAAATAGAACTGACGATTTGCATAAAAATGGATTTGGCATTAAATAATCGACAAAGGTTGATATGCCATAAAACCCAACCAACCAATCAACCAACCAACTTTACATCTGGCAAAAGCCCCCTACATCATAAAAGAGCCTCCTCCATGCTTTATGGTTGGTATGATATAGGGGTTGCAGGTCTTTCACTAACTCTTCGCCTTACATATACCGTTTTATTTAACTGAAAGATTTCAAATTTTGATTCATCAGTCCAAAGGACTTTATTTCATTGTTCTATTGTCTAGTCTGTGTGTGTCTTGGTCCACTGGAAATGTTTGATATTGTTTTGCTACCTCAACAGTGGTTTCTAAACAGCAATTCTTCCATATAGGCCAACTTCACAGAGTCTTCTTCACACAGTGGATATTGATACGTTTTTCACAACATTGGTTCAGTTGTGCCTTGATGTTTTGAGCATTCAGCCTTCTGTTACAGAAGCTGGTGACTCTGATGAAATTGTCCTCTGTTCTTGTTGTTGCTGTTGGTCTATAAGTCCTACTTTTCGTCATGTTTTGTCCCATTTTCTGATGTCTTCTAACAATATAATTTGCTGTAGTTGATGCTCAGTACTAAAGAAGAAAAAAATTTCAAATCAATTTTTCAAAAGATATTTGAATATAAAAAAGTAAGAGTTATTGAGGAACACCTGTATTTAGTATAATAAACAACTTTGTGATTTTTGTTTCATTAGAAATAACACTTTTAGGATAAGAAATAAAATAAAATTGACAGTGGCCAAATAATTTTGACTGGTACAGACATTGTCATGATGGTTACAGTGTTCGCCAATGGCCTGGGAGACCTGAGTTCAATCCCAGACCGAGTCATACAAAAGACTCAAAAATGGGACCTGATGCCTCCTTGCTTAACACTCAGCAATATAAGGTAGGGATTAAGAGTAAAGTGGAGCAATCCAGGGAAAGGAGTAGTGCCCTCCCCTACACCTTGGTGTAGTAGCTATCGAGAAGGGAGCCTTTAGGTCACCCTCGACAACAGTCTGCCAACATATAGTAAAAGATGTGAATCTTTCTTTTTTTTACACCGGCTGTGAAGTTGGCCTATATGGAAGAATTGCTGTTTAGAAACCATTGTTGAGGAAGCAAAACAATGTCAAAGGCTCCAGTGGGTCAAGATACACAAAGACTTGACAACAGATGTGTCTTATAATGGAGGGGGTCTTGCAGTTAAGCAAATTGTTTACGAGAAGGAAAAGTCTGTGTTGAAAACAGCTTTACTCAGCTTAAAGATTTGCCTTGTGTTACATCCTGCCCATGGTGGAGAGATAGAGTAAATTCATAGTGAATATTGAGACAATTTGCTTTTTATGCAGGGTATGCAGGGACTACATTCTGATCCTAAGCAGGCATGTTCTTCCATATGAAAATGAGCCTGCCATTTTTGACAGGTACTATGCTAGTCAATAACAGATACAATCATTTCAGCAAAGGTGTAATAGTAAATTTAAATAAAAAATGAACTTAGGAATATAATGATCTAACATGGTGGAAAAACATAAGTTGTTTTGTTTGCATTGAGAAATAGTGAAGCCAGATTTGTGTCTCACGAGGTTTGTATCATAACTTGCAGGCAAGATTTTTTTTTTGATGATATTTTCATGATATTCAACACTTGGCCACCATCTTGTTTGTTCCATCATTAAATTTTTTTTGCTGTACATATGCAGTCTATTTCTTAGGCCTACCAGGCAGATATGGAAAATTTTGAATTTGAAAAGTAGACTAAATATAGATATTTTTTTTGCGCAACTTGTCATAAAGTTGATTTTAACAGTTTTATTATTTGCTCTTTAAACTCAATAGCCAAATTCAATTTTTGCTAAAATCTTTTTAAGACATCTTTTATTATATATTTTTTTTCAAATTTTTAGTTGCTTTTTAATAGTCTATATCAATCTTTCCTCCCTCTTTCTCTCTCTTTCACACACACACACACACACACACACACACACACACACACACACACACACATATATATATATATTGGGTTGGCTGGGACTGTAGAATACACCGACTGCACCTCAGCAGAAAAGTAAGACCTCCACAATGTGTATCTTGGTTACCATATTTACCAACCCCTCCGCTCAGGCAGGATATGACACAAGGTCAATTTTTAAGCGGAGTTTAACAGGTTTGAATTCAGAGTTTTCCTTCTCCTAGACTAGTTGCCTCACCAAGGCCGAAGAACTCAGTCTGCCCTACTATTTACCCTACTTTTTGGAGGGAGAATAATTGGATTCATACTAAGGGTATTAGTGCTATGTGAAATGCAATCAGTCTCATTCAGGATTTGAACTCGTGTCGCCGTGTCCATTTCCTACGACGATAACCATTATACCACGGGCACCTCCGTGTATCTTGGTTACGATACTAAACTGCATTTGATGATGAAGAATGTAGAATACTTCATCAATGCCTGGGATCCCTGGACAATTTTGATCCAGATTAGCTGTACCTATTTGGATCCTATTGATGGGCCAACTAGAAATTTACAACCACAAAGGATTATTATCTTTAATGCCTGGTCCATTTTGCTCGAGATTGGCAGTACCTGATTAGGTCCAATTGATAAGCTAACTAGAAATGTTCAATCATTTACAAAGGATTATTGTACCATAGCCATGATACGGCTATGTGTGAAACATACATTAGAATGTTCATAACATATACATAGAACATAGAAATCTCGAAACACGAAAACACTTATGACTTCTTAGTTCAGTTACGAAACTTTTTATTACCTTTGAATTTAAATGTTCTTTGACATAAGGAGAGAGATACACATTCTTTCAATTCTGGCTTATTCATCTGCCCCCATCTCATGCAACACCTGTCGCAAGGCCTCCGTGAGCAAGCGAAAGCCAACCGTCTTCTCTCGAGGCTGGTCTCAACTCTACGAACTGACTTTTTCAAAATCTCCTAAATCCTCCGAGCGCTTCCGGTGCGTGACGTCACCTGCACTCAGGGCTATTGTGACATATCTGAGTGACACGTCCGCTCCGCACGTGCGCGTAAACACCTGTGTTAATGTTGCACCTAAGTAACCCATGCACTGAGCCGAAAGGTTCTCAGCCTAACTGAACCCAAAGGCATAAAACGAAACCCCTCAGCCATTATATTACATTATTATCTTTCATGCCTGGTCTCCCTGGTCCATTTTGCTCGAGATTGGAAGTACCTGATTAGGTACAATTGATGAGCTTACGAGAAGTGTTCAATCTTTTACAAAGGATTATTATCTTTAATTATTGTAACCATACAGCAGTGTGCAAATTATCTGTATTATTTGGCAGGGGTTTAGCTTTTAATGGTTACATTTTGAGTTATTTTGAGGGGAAAATAAATCAACTCTGTTATATATGCTGCATACAGACTACATTTAATTGTGTCAAAGTATCATTTTGTCAGTGTTCTCCCATGAAGAGATATACTTAAATATCTGCAGAAATGTGAGGAGTGTACTCACTTTTGTGATACACTATATAATATATATAGGTAGGTAGGTAAAGAGTTAATTTGTTTGAAATGGTCGAAAGGTGGATATGTATAATTGTAATTGCTAAAGTGTTAGTTTTATTGGTTTTGTAGTTGTCTTAACAAGAAACGAAAAGGGACCGGAAAAAGCCTTACGTGGTTAAAGGCTATACATAGCTGAAATGAATTTTGTTTCTCCACCTCCTTCCTTCCTTTTACTATCCTGCCCCTTCTCTCCTTTGACTATCCCTACTATCTGGTTGTAATGTTTTTTATTTTCCTTTTTGATTTGATGAAGTCCTGTAAAAAAAATTTAAGAGTCTTTTATTCATATCAATGCTCTTAAAAGGATGGAAATAAATTCATTATCCTAATGTGACCGAATATTGTTTTTAAACGGGGGACATCTCCACTCTAGAAGGAACCCCTCTTAAACTAGTAGACAAATTCACTTACCTAGGAAGCAGCGTCGAATCAACCGAAAAGGACATCGAAACCAGGTTAGCGAAAGCATGGACAGCTATCAATAGGTTATCGATTATTTGGAAATCAGACCTAACCGATAAAATGAAACGCAGTTTCTTCCAGGCAGCGGTCACATCGATACTGCTATATGGCTGCACTACATGGACGCTAACAAAACGGCTGGAGAAGAAGCTAGACGGCAATTACACAAGAATGCTACGTGCAATCTTAAACAAGTCCTGGTGGCAACATCCCACAAGACACCAACTTTACGGCCACCTACCCCCTATCACGAAAACTATTCAAGTTAGACGAGCCAGACATGCAGGACACTGCTGGAAAAGCAGGGACGAACTCATAAGTGATGTACTCTTATGGACCCCCACACATGGCCGTGCAAAAGCAGGACGACCAGCACGAACATACATTCAGCAGCTATGTGAGGATACGGGATGTTGTCCTGAAGACCTACCTAGGGAGATGAACGATAGGGAGGAGTGGCGAGAGAGGGCCAGGGATATCCGTGCTACCAGCGTGATATGATGATGATGATGATGATGATGAATGTGACCGAATATTGTTTTTTTCTTGAAATTATATATATATATATATATATATATATATACTTTGTAGAGAGAAAAGCTTTTTCGTATTTCCAGCTATTTGGTATTTCATATTTCAAGTATTCAGCGTCTGGTCACAAGGCCGAGCTAATGTAGGTGTTGATTGATGGTGCTTTGTGAAGGACCAAGTTCTGCCAAAAATTTATGAGTACTTGTGCTGAACTGTTGTTCATCCATTTCAAACAAGGTGTGACGGCAAATTGACTAAGATCCCAAAACGGGACTTTATTTTTGCACGTGTGAAGACGGGGCAGGTTGGCACTTGATCCCTTCTAGAATAAGTCCTCGTTCAGAGTTTTTCTCTCAGGCATATAAGACCTGGCATATTACGTGAGGGATTAATTTAGGGCCAGACTGACCGCCGCTGGCAAGGGGTTCCAAATTTCACACTATCCACACACCCACCAAGGCCACTAAACTTCCACCCCTAGACAACAGAAGATATGGACCTATAGGTTTTAGTCGTAATAATATTATATTGTAGTAGTCGGCAACTTCGGTTTCCCGTGTGATATTTTAAAGGAATTAATAGGACAATTCTAAGCAAGATAACATAAGGCGAATAGAAACTGAAAAGGAAATGTGACTCAACAAATTCGTAGCAGAACTGCAAAGAACAACTTAGACCACGTGGTAACATAAAAATACATGAATCCTTTACTATACAAAGAGATACACTTTCAAAGTGTCAAATATGTATAATGAATTGAACAGTCCATGGACATAAATGTCTTCCTTCTTTTCTGTTCTTTCGTTTCTTCAAATTGAGAGAGAGAGAGAGAGGGTGGTATATAAAATTTGGGTATAAAGGAGAAATAGCCCCAAAGTTACTTATCTTATTTTTCGACGGGGTTCCACTGGAGAATCTTTCTTTTTTACGGGCTAATAGACCTTATGCTATTTTTAATACTGGCTTGAAGAACTCGGGTCCCTGGTGTCCAAGATATGTTTTTGTCTTCTTCACCCGGAGTAATGGCTATGGGTCTGTCCGCTACGAGCCCCTTCCAAAAACTGATTTTTCTTCTCGTTTTTGTCGCCGACGGGGAGAAGGTGCCACTTCCGTTTTAGGGTCTCAGCCAATCATTTGGCTTCTCTCTCCTTCTCCCTTCCGGTGTCCGGCGACCTGAGGTTACTAAGTACCAACATCTGTTGATATCCCCTCTGTGACCTACATTCCTTCTTAACGGTATCTTTGACGGTTTGCCACAGTTCATTCCAACGGGAGGATAGTATTAATCTTATTTCTATCGTCTCCGTGGGATATCACGTGACACAAGGTCTGATCTTCCACAAGAGAAGGTCTCCCTGACCTTGTTTTTTTTTTTAAGCTGGTTTTACCTTTCTTGATATGTCTGAAGCTGTTTTGTTTAACATGTAAAAAAAGCGTGTGAAAAAATGTAATCGGTGTAGAAAGCTCAGATTACAATGCTTTGAGTGATATTTACATGGGTAAAGGTGTTGTATACTTTGGTGATGTCAGAAATAATTATACAGATACAAATATAGGAAAATACACGCGGACTCTGTTATTTCAGATACGAACGGGTTTATTAACTTCTGGCTTCGGTCCATGGCGACACGAGTAGAGAGACACAATTCTTAAAAATCTTTGCTAATCAAACTAAGCTGACTCCACCCCAACGCGCGGCGCATCTTGTGATGTCTAAGATCTCTGTCGTTAGAGATCTGAAAACCCAACTACATCTTTCAACGGTCAAAATCCAACTTTCGACTCAATGGTCCAATCTCAACTGACTCTTTTTCAAAATCCTCAAATTCTCAGGAACATTTTTTCTGGGCATGACGTCATCCACACTCCAGCCTCATTTACAGTCTGGGGGTTTATTATGACAAATGGTGATTGTCATATCCTTTGCGCGCGAGCATAAAACTGCATCTAATGACCATGCCTCGAGCTAAGAGACTCAAATAGTTCAAAACCCTACCAAACTGGAGGATAAAATATAATTAACGAAAAATGATTAATATAAAAAAAGATCATTCCTTAATTATATAACAAAGAGGATATCCAACAACAGTATCTATGTGTTTGATATGGCATATTACACATGAATGTATCTTGAAACTGATTGTCTGTCTGTGTATATATCTAATTTCTTTACCAGAAGTAAGGGATTAAGTATTTCCAGAAACTCTTCCAGAACATATTTATTGAATCCAAGAAAAGTAAGAGAAGTTCGTGTGTCATAATGATTGCTGCCTTAAACTGAGTTTGAACTCCAGTCGCGTTTTTTATACCCTCGGCTTTGGGTTAAATAGTATCATTGCTGTTCTTCAGCAACGATAGCTTTGGCATATCAACCCACCAAGGTTGACATGTTATTAAACAAAGAGCTCAAAATCGTTTTGATTCTGTACCATTGGAAGCAAAAACTTAACTCTCCCTGCAATTTGCTCTGCCTGTATGGATTGGGTGATATGTGCGTATTTCAGAGTTCCATCTATGGTCTAAATAGTATAGAGCTCTTCTACAAGGATGGTTTTGGTATTAAATAACCCACAAAGGTTGATATGCCATTGAACAAAGAAATCAAAGAAACTAAGGAAAGGTCGTAGTGTAATTCTTTGTTTCTTTCTGGGAAAAGTGGAAATGATTTTTCTAGCAATGAACAGAAGATTGGCATTTCACCACAAGTCATTAATAAATGGAGAAAAAATTGATTTAAAGAATCAAAAATATTTAAAGAATTATCTAATTATTCGTCTTAAATTAATGAAATCTAAATTAAAATTTCTTAATTAAGTTTGTAGGTATGTAATTAGCCCCTCGTTATGGACCAGATCCATTACGAGGTTAATTTGTTAAGGGGAGTACAGTTGGTTTGAATTCTGATTTTTTTCTTCTCCTAGACCGAGGATATAACAAGGCGAAAGAACCCAGGTGTAAGTGCCAAATAATCACATAGCATTAGTACCTAGTTTGAATATTGTCTTTTTTTTAATAACACTAGATTTTATCCCAAATATTACCTATATATATATATATATATATATGGAAGTAAATAATGGAGAGACATCCGATAGTATGAAGGAAAAAGAGAACAAAGTAATCCAAATGTGATGAATTCGTAGGGAATGAATAAATAAAAAGAATTAAGTTGAATCCAAATGATTATTAAAATATGCAGAAACTCCCAAAGGCCACTGACATGAATAGAGGGGACGCATGCGCAAAGAAAAGGGACCGTCCCGACAAAAGGAAGAATCTCATTCTCTTTTAGCATTAACCGGTGGAGTGACATCATCTAAATCTCCCTTGCTGCTAGTGGAAGGCCACGTGGCCGCTCTATAGCGTCACGTTGGCTAATCTTTCACTAGGAGCAGCCGTCTCGGTTAACAGTATGCCAAAATATAAAAGTATCAAAATGGACCTGTCGAATTACGAACTAAAACACTGGATTTGGACAAATTCCCAAAATGGACTAACACGTCGTTAAAGCTTTATATACCGAATACGTTGTTAAAGCTTTAAATACCGAATAAGGACGCATATATACCCAAGAAACGACTAACGCATTTTTACACATTGACTGGGGGAAGCCAACGTGGCTGCTCTAAAGGCGCCACGTTGGGCTTACCTTTCACTGGTATCACTCGTCTTGGTTAACAGAATGCCAAAATTCAAAAGCAACGAAATGGACCTGTCGGACTACGAACTAAAACACTGAACTTGAACACTCTCTCAAAAGCAACTAACACAATGTTAAAGCTTTAAAATACCAAATGAAGACACATATATACCAAGAAACGATTAACGTATTTTTAAACACCTTGACTGCGGGATCCAAACATTTTAATTGTATTCAGGGAGAATATCCTCACCCACTGAATGGCTGTTGAACCCAGGAAATAAAAGAAAAATATAAAGATATGATTCCGTCTGCTATCTGTTACTATCTTTTTTCATATAATTCTTTTACGGCCTTCTTATCCAAGAAGACAAACCAACAAAAGAAAAATGGGACGAGAATAGAATAACCCGGAATGGAGTCAGATAGCAAACAGCAACTCAGCTTGCCCTGTGACCCCATAAATCTATTAAGAAGGAAAGTCAGCGTTAAAACGTTTGGGTTTTAATGAACCTTCATCAGGACTTTAAGATGGTAGTACAAAGTGTTCATTGAACAACGATAGATGTTCAATCCGTTGTCTCTCTTAGAAGTTCCAAATATTTAAAGATCATTCATTGCTTGTGTCAATTGTGGCGATTTAGGAATTAACAGTAAAACTCCCAACCGGATATTGACTCGTCGGCTGCCACATACAAAATGTATAAACGCGTCGCCGCGCATAAGGCTCCACGCATCCATCTGGTTAAAATCAGAAAAAAGAAAAATAATAAAATGTAAAGTGGCCAATGAGATGCGGTCGCGCCAAAATTAGAAGGATTTTGGAGTGGCGAATTTGGAGCCGGTGAAGAGAAATAAATACCCAGGTTTTCTGTGAACCGACTTCTTTTCGGGTAGTGACGTCGAACCGACAACACCGATTTTACTGTCGGGTGTTTTGGACACCACGCTATGTTTTGGAACGTAGCGTTGGTTAGTCCATTCACCAAGTAAATAAAGGAAAGTATGAAAGAAATGTTTTCGTCTCTTGTCTGTTTCTATCTTTCCCTTTTTATATTTCTTTTGGACCTTCTTTGGGCAAGGCATTGCGCCAGCCAGTCAACTTGGGGTAAAATAATATAACCAAAATATGGAGTCAGATATCTTACGGCAACACAGTCTTGCCCTTAGCCACTGACCTTCATAAAAACCTTCAAACCCCACACAATCACGTGATAGTTTTTCGAAAAAGAACACTGAATGAATGATTGATTGGTTCTATGATCTTTCCTCATTTATATTTTTTCTTTATATTTCATTTAACATCCATCGTTATTCTATCAATATTTGTTTCACATCATATGTGGCTCGAAGCCATATGTATAGGGCACCCAATGAGACTCAAACTCACTCGTGTAGGTTTGTTAGTCGAATGTTTATATAGAGGTCACTGTTTTGTGTTGGATTTCTCTTCCTCGTCGTCGTCCTCCTCCTCCCTTTCTTTTACTTCGACTGTTTTCTACTGTTGTCTCTACCCCATTTGATATTTGGTGTTATAAAATTTTTCGCTGTTTTGCTCTGGGTCGTTGTGTGTGTGTATGTGTGTGTTTGTGTGTGTTTGGTTGATATGTTATAGTGTTTATTGGTAGGGTTTCTTTTGTTAAAGTGGTTTTGATTTCCACTAACAGTTACTTTTTCTTCTCGGTGTGTGTGTATTTGTTTCTCTTCTCTCTCTCTCTCTCTCTCTCTCTCTCTCTCTCTCTCTCTGTGTATTGTTTGGGTTTGATTGTTTCTGTATGCGTGAGTATAGTTTTGGTCTTGAGTTTTTTTTCTCTCTCTTCTCTTTCTTTTGAAGAAGTTTAGTCTAAGATTCAATGGCGATTAATTTTTACAATTAATTTTTTTTGTGTATATATATATACATTCATGTGTATGCTTATTTCCGTTTGTATGTGTGTATAATTTCTTTTTTTATTCAATTTGGGCTTGATTTTATCTATGAAGTTTTTTCTTTTATTTGAAATAATGTGTATTCGTTAGTTTGATATATGGGCATGACTTTAAATTTACCTTGACTACATTCGTATAGGTGTTTAGATACATTTAATTTTCTATTTTCTGGTATTTTAATATTGCTTTTGCAGAGCGATCTTTTAGTATTAATGGCCTGTGTTCATCCTTTGTATATTTCTTTACATTTGTTATATTCGATTATGTAGACTACGTTTTTTGAGTTGCAGCTTAAGTTATAGTGTCAGGTAGAGGTCAAGGCAAGCTGTGTTACTGTTTGAATATCTGACTCCTTTCTGAGGTTATTCTATATTATTCCACGTTGTCTTGTTGATGCAACTCCTTGAACAAGAACACTCAAAAAGAATTATACGAAAGAAAATAGCCATAGATAGGAGACGAAGACGTTTTTTTAATACTTTTCCTTTATTTCCTGGGTTCAACAATCATTCAATGGGTGTGGAAATTTTCCCTGGATACATTTGAAATAGTTGAATCCCCCAGTCAAGGTGTTTAAAAATACGTTTATCGTTTCTAGGTATATGTGTGTCTTCATTTGGTATTTCAAAGCTTTAACAATATGTTAGTTGCTTTTGGGAGTGTGTCCAAGTTCAGTGTTTTAGTTTGTAGTTCGATAGGTCCATTTCGAAGCTTATTTATTTTGGCATGTTAACCAAGACTAGTGCTACTTGCGAAAGGTGAGCCCAACTTGGCGTCTTTATTGCAGCCATGTCGGCTTCCAGCAGCACTTGGGAGATTGAGATGTTGTCAATTCGCCAGTCACTGCTGAAAGAGAATGAGCCTCCTCCTTTTGTCGTGAGGTCCCTTTTTCTTTCCTGTCAGACCTCTGGGAGTGTTGATATTTTAATAATTTTCTTTTGTTTAATTCAATCTAAATTCTTTAAAATTTTATTTATTTATTCCCGACAATGTCTTTATTTATTCTGAATTTGGTTTCCGGGTTTTTAAAGGGATAAAATTTTCCTCCTATTATTATATCACTTTTTTACAGCATTTATTATTATATTTGGTAACTCCTTTTGTTGTTTTCTCCGAATGTAGAAAAGGTGAGTATTCTTTTAAGATTCGGAGGTTGTCTATGGCTTTTAATGACAGTTGTTGTGTCAAGTATTTCTTTGATTTTGTCATTGTTTTTAAGTTCTTCTAAATTTTTTATTATTTCTGTGAATACATCTGTTTTTTGTTATAGGTTGTAACGTATGCTAGGGTTTTTTGTTGTTGTTATGCTTTTCAGTTTCGTAGCTCTTGTGGTACTTTTCTGCCAATTCAAATCCCTTATTTATTTGTGTTTTTCATATTTACCCAACCTCTCCGCTCGGACAGGATATGACACCAGGTCAATCTTTAAGCGAAGTTTAACAGGTTTGAATTCAGAGTTTTCCTTCTCCTAGACTAGTTGCCTCACCAAGGCTGAAGAACCTAGTCTGCCCTACTATTTGCCCATAGCTGGAGGGAGAGTAATTGGCTATCTTATCTAGTGTAGAGTTGTGTGTAGCTCTTTAAGGCGAGTTTTTCTGTGGTTTTTATACGTTATTATGGTGCATATTCAAGATGGTAGAGTGTAAGGGATGGATTTTATATTGTTTTTGCTGTGGTGGCTGTTGAAGTGGATGTATTGTTGGATGTCTGTTTGTTTGTGGTATATTTCGTTTTTTATGGGGATGTCTAAAATGGTAGTTATTTTGAGCTGTGTTCGATCGTAAATTTTACATTAGGGTGTGGGTTATTTTGGGGTGGAGGTTGTGCAATTCGTTAATGTCTCCCCATAGGCATTTCCAGAATATGAAGCAATCATCTAAATATCTTTTCCATGACTTAGTAAATTCTCTACGAACACAGGAGATATTTATAAAAAAAGGAGACATAAATGAAACTTTGTTCAAATATAATTTTGAATCTAATCACATCTTTAATTTTACTGATTTCAAGATGTTAGTTTATGTACATTATAAAAAAATGATCGGAAATTGCTGAGTCTAATATTTCAAACCTCAATGCTCTTAAACAGAGGCCACGCCTTTTTAATTTATCTCTCTGCTGATGAACAGAATTAAAAGCCATGATATCTGGTCAGATTAGTGTTGAAAAGTTACGAAACCTTATTTAAGATTATTCGGTTTCATCATTTATATATATTTAGAAAGATAGAGTGATGAACAGATTGTCGAATTAAACAGACAGTGAGAGAAAGAAGCAGGCTAACGCCGGTAAAGACAGATACATTATGTTTATTGTAAGTAGATATTAAATAGATAATATAAATGTTAACATAGATAGATATAAAATGTTTATTTTCATTAATATATTTTAGAAAGGTAATTACATCACGCAAATATGAAATAGAACGCTACCAACTGTAGTAGAATGTTTTAAAACTTTCCCATATTTTTCTTTCATTTAATAACTCACAAGCCCTGATGATGGTCTAAAAACCGAAACGTTAAACGTGGCAAATATTTCTACAAACAAAATGAACTTCCGAGGTTTTTTTTTTCATCTATTCATTTTCATATGCAAACTAATCTAAAGTTAAATATGTATTATACATTCACACACACACATACATATATATATATATATCTGTGTGCGTGTCAGTCTGTCCACCTGATTTGTATTGTTTATTTTTAATCAAGCAGGAAAAAATTCATTTCTACATAGTACATAGATATCAATACAGAAATCAAATATAGGCTTCAAGCGGAGCGAAATAGTTTTAATGGAGAAATGCAGGGCAGAACAGTTCGATTTGCATTTTTGTGCGGGCAAGCATTGAAATTATAATGTGACAACTGAATGATCTCATTTGTTCATAGCTCATTAAACAGTAATTAAGTCTGCAGGAAATTTAAAATTGCTTAGCAACTGTTTCTCGGTGGATGCAGATAAACAGACTAAAAAGCCCAGACATCCAGACACGAAGCCATCTTGTAACGCATACGAGCAGTTGTTGGGTCGGATCGTTAAATAGACTAGAGTATTGCTCATCGTGTGGTTTTAATGTTTTTTAATGTGATAGATTTGATCAATTGATCATTAGGGGCCATATCCAGTCTGTTCAACGAACTGTGCGTTCAGGGACGTATTGAATTATTTGGTCTAATGTAGTCTTAAAAGTATCAATGGTACATATGTTTCACATTACTCATAACAAAGTCAGAAAACAAAAATGGCCAATTCTACGCATATGATTCTACCAGAAATGACAAAAATAATCAACAGTTTAAAGTTTGTCAATAAAATATTATAAATCAGAAATGTTTTAATCACAAATCCAGGAATGTTTTAAAACTATAGGAATAGAATAATAAATAAAGAAGACTATAACACAAAAAAAATGAATTAGATAAATGCAAGAGTACCAGTTTCCCAGGAGGCTTCTGACGGGAAGCGAAATCGGCGCATACCTAAAAAGCAGGTCTTCCAGGTGCCGAAGAGAAATTCTTCCTCAGAAGCATTTACCCATTCGACTGAGACGGGCGTTTCTTTTTCTCTCTGCTGTTAAGAAGGGAACGCAAGTGCCCACTGATTCCCGAACTTTGCAGAGCACTATGTCAGTCCTATTTGTGGTAGCCGCTGTCGAACGTACCCACTGAACACGGATACACATGACGGACTTATGATTTGCAAAAAATAATTCCCTTATGTTCTTCGAACACCTTAACCGACTATTTTTTCTGTTTCAGGAAAACATTTCCACCCCAGAATAGTCGTAAAACCCCAAAATAAAATTTGAGTCTAAAAAGCCCAGACATCCAGACCCGAAGCCATCTTGTAACGTATACGAGCAGTTGTTGGGTCGGATCATTAAATAGACTAGAGTATTGCTCATCGTGTGGTTTTAATGTTTTTTAATGTGATAGATTTGATCAATTGATCATTAGGGGCCAACGAACTGTGCGTTCAGGGACGTATTGAATTATTTGATCTAATGTAGTCTTATTTCTTTTTCCTTCTGTCCTTAATTCATTTACAGCTTAAACCAACAATAAGATGATAACAAGTGAATGGAGTAAGAAGAAAAAGGAGTCAGACACAAACTTTAGAATCTCCCAACAATATTCACAATTAACCACAAACGAAAAAATCCATCTCATATTTATCATAAAACTTTATTTCTCCGTAAATTATTCGAATTGGTCATTCTTTTTGATAGCATTGTAATCTGCCCAGAGAAATCTAAAAAATAAAACAACAAAAAAAGTTAACAGTTTAAAATTGGTCGACAAAATATTCTTAGTCAGGAATGTTTTAAGCACTAAATAAGGGATATATTTAAACCTCATTTCTTCGTCATCTCTTCGAAATTCTACAAAAAACTGCCAAAATAATCAACTGTTTAAAGTTAGTCGAAAAATGCATTATGTCAAGGATGTTTTAAAGCCTCATTTCTCGGTGAATTTTTCAAATTGGCCATTTTTGGTTGAATTGTAATCTATGCCTCACTTTACATCAGAAACAATAATGTCAACATTTTATGTTTTGTCGAAAAAGTTTACCTTGAATAGCAATTAAGTTAGGGATGTTTTAAAGTCTCATTTCTCTGTCAATTGTTCAATTTGTCCACTTTCTTCGGTAGCATTGTATCCGATTCTACCTAAAACCTTTCTTCGGTAGCTACGTATCCGATTCTACCTAAAACAAAAAAAAAAATCAATAGTTTAAAGTTGGTCGAAAATATATATAGTTAGTCAAGAATGTTTTAAGCATCAAACCCGGATAGTTCGAGCAATTCTTTATCGAGAGAAAGCGAAAGTATTGGTAGAACTTAATCATAAAATTGTGTTCCATTTATATTTTTAGAATCGTTTCGTTTGGTTGTGTTTCATGGCATATAAACTCTTGTAGGTAACTTAATACCACATCCTGTTTTTACATATAATTTGGAAGCGAATAGATTATAGGTAAATTAATTTTTAAACCTGATGTTGGGGCACATTTGTATGCACAGGGTTAAATGGTTTCGAGTATTGATACTCTGATATGCTTGGGGGTGTCTTCGTGGTGTAATGGTTAAAGCGATGGACTGTCGAATCGTAGTACGCGAGTTCGCACCCCTGTCGCGCTATTACGTTCACTTTCTGGCAAATACCCCCGGGAAAGGTAAGAACCCCCTTATCCTCCTAGCTATGGGTTAAATAGTACCACTACTGTTCTTCTAGAAGGATGGCTTTGGCATTAAATAACCTACTGTTGTGGCCCTGGAAAGGGTCAATAATGAAAACGCAAACACGGATATTAGATAACAGATTATATTACACAAGAAAGATAGAGTTACATAGAAAATGTAAGAAGTCTCGTACTGTTCGGATAACACCGATATTGATCTGCCTCTGGCAGCGAAATCTCTCAGTAGTAATAAAGGTGAAAAGAGTCCATTATGGTGAGATGGGTAAGGCTCCCACAACCCCTAAAAAGGTTGATATGCCATTAAACAAAGAAACCAACCAACCAACCAACTTATTCGCTTGTATAGAGTTAAATTGTTTAAAACATGTTTATTAAATACTAATAATTCAAAAATGTATCAATCATTTGTTTGCACATTGTTAAATGATTCAAGTATTGTAAATGATTAAATATTTCTATTGGACCCTAACAAGTACTACACTCTGGGTCTGAGTGAACCAGGGAGTAATGGCAATAAAAGGGTACTCCACATTCCCCAAAGCTCCTGAATTGTTTAATATAGAACTGTTTTGGCATTTAACTGTGTAAACAAAATCTATACTTATACTAAACTGAATTAGCTGAATTAGGACTCTTTGACTAAACTGAATACCTTGAAATTTCGATTAATTTGTTGTTTTCTTTTTAAATAAATATATTGAGTTGGGAGAGTCTCTCTAATGGGTCGGCGATATTACCTATTCAAACTGCTGAATATATCAGTGCCTGTATTAAATACTATTTTTATCATTTAGGATTGTCTTCATCTTTATTGTTATTTATATTTCCACAACGTTTCGGCCGATATGTCCTCTGGCCTTCTTCAGGTGTTTGTCGAACTCGGGAACCTTCACTGAACTTTGAACTAAGTCCATTATTGAATCCCCGAGGGTCACCTGTTCTGAGTCCGTTAGCCATAACTGGGTACAAGTGTTGTTACTCACCTGCAGTCAGGATTGAACCTGCAACCTCCAGATGATTCGTCGTACTACTGCCTTCCGATGTTCTACTAACCTTACTTTTAGTGGGCGGCCTGTCTCACCTTTGTATATTTTACCACAACTGCAAGGGATTGAGTTCTCGATCATGTTGAATTCCGTTGGTGGCTTGACCCGGAAGAGATATCTCCAGAGAGTTGAATCACTTGTGAATACTGTCCTGATGTTATATGGTCTACATATCTTTTGGATCCTTTCGGCTAGTCCTTTGACATAGGGCAGACATACCATGGTGAGTTTTCGGGTATTATCCCCCATCCTCCTATCTAGGTTTCTTGGAGCCGATGTTATGCGCTAAGAGTAGTTGTTACGATGGAGGTTGTGTCTCAGACTAATCATTTCTTCTTGATATGCATCAGTATCGCTACTAATGTTTTTTTTTTCTCGATGTTGTAAGCAACAGACTATTCCTTTCTTTACCGTATATGAATGACGGGAGTTGAAATCAAGGTACTGTCCGGTTAAGGTGGGCTTATGTTACAGAGATGACCTGAATCCTTGCTATGTGCGTGTTACTAATACATCGAGGAAGGGTAATTTGTTATCTTGCTCTTTCTCCATACCTCTTCATTGACGTCACTCCCAGATTTCCTCAGGTACACTGTGAGAGCACCTGAAAGGGTCATATTAATGGGTCAAATAGAAGTATTTGACATTTAAGATGAGTGCAAACAAGTGACTTACGTTATATCAAATAGAACTCTTTGACCCTTTAACTTTGTGAAAACATGACTGAAGTTTAATAGAATTGGTTGGTTGGTTGGTTGGTTTGGTTTTATGGCATATCAACCTTTGTAGGTTATTTAACGCCAAATCCATTTTTATACAAATAATCTGTTCCAGAGTGGACCGGGGAGCGATAGCAATGAAGGGATGCCCCACATTCTCCAAAGTTCCAGCATTACTAGAACCTCACTATCGGATTGTTTAGTGTCATATCCAGGACACTCGTTGAGGGAGGTCTTACCCCTCTGCAGAGAAGCAGTCAGTGTATTCTAAAGCCCCAGCCGACTGGGAAATAATAGAATTGTTAGTGATACATAACAATACTTGAAACAATCTACCTGTGTGTTAATGAATAGGTAATGTTGAATAGAATTATTAGTGTTAAATAGCAATACTTGAAACTCTTTAACTTTGTGTCGAAATTTAATTGTTCGTGTTATATGGGAATATTTGAAATGAATCAGGAGAGTGCGAACAAACGATCAATACTAAACAGAACTATTCGGATGGGGATTCTCGGAACCACACAACTGTGTGCAAACAACAGTAATACTTTTGTGCAAACAAATTTGTTTCTAAATCATTTGAAAATAAGATCAATAAGATAAATAATGCCTATAATAATTTAACCGCATGCAAACAAATGAGCTGTGGCTTATTTTCGAAATGTTATCTACAAACTATGACTTTAAAAAGCATACATAATTTATATAAACAGGATTTGGCATTGAATAGCCTACAATGGTTGATATGCCATAAAACGCAACCAAACCAAATCATATATATTTAATATATATGTATAAAGAGGATCTGCCATTACATAACCTACAATGGTTGATATGCAATAAAAATCCACCAAACCAAATCTTATATATATATATATATATATATATATATATATATATGTATAAGGAGAATTTGGCATTAAATAACCTGCAGGAGTTTATATGCAATAAAACCCAAGCAAACCAAATCATATATATCTAATATATATGTATTCGCTAATGACCCGGGAGACAGGGTTCAATCACACGTCGTCATACCAAAATGGTACTTGGTGCCTCCTCGCTTAACACTCAGCATTATAAGGTACAGCTCAAGAGTAAGTGGAGTAATCCAGGGTAAGGAGTAGCGCCTTTCCTTACACCTCAGTGTAGTAGCTAATGAAAAGAAAGCCATCAGGTCACCATCGACTACGGTTGCCAGCTTTACTTTACTTACATGTGTAAAGTGGGTTTGGAATTAAATTACCTAGAATAGTTTATATGCCATAAAACCCGACCAAAGAAATCATATATATTTGATGTATCTTTATGGAGAGAATTTAGCATTAGATAATCTACAATGGTTGATATGCCATAAACCCCAATCAAACCAAATCATATATACTTAATATATACCAACCAACCTTTTCAAGAAATGAGAGGTCAAAATTTTGCAGATTGTGTTTAGGAAAGATAGGGTATACTGGGGCTCTGTTAAGAAAATTACTTTCTTTCTCTTCCTCCTATTTCTATATATATGTATTTTATTCACTCTGATTTCTTTCTTTCTTTCTTTCTTTCTTTCTTTCTTTCTTTCAAAAACATCACTTTCTTTCTTCCTTTCTTTCTTTCAAAAAACTCCATTTTTTTTCTTTCTTTCTAAAAAACATTTTCTTTCTTTCTTTCTTTCTTTCTTTCTAAAAACATCATTTTCTTTCTTTCTTTCTTTCTTTCTAAAAACATCATTTTCTTTCTTTCTTTCTTTCTTTCTTTTTTTCTAAAAACATCATTTTCTTTCTTTCTTTCTTTCTTTCTTTCTTTCTTTCTTTCTTTCTCACAGACTACCCAACAGTATGAACTGTGCATGTTTTTATTATTGGATCAGAAATTTATTATTCTGTGTTCCAATTATAAGTATTTAAAAGCACAAATTTACATTAATTGTATTCATACTTATACTTTGGCATTGGATAAGAATATTTGAAACGGTTTAACAGTCGGCATATTTGAATCATTCGTATTACATAACAATACTTGGAAACATTCACCTTTGGATAAAACCATTCGTGTTAGATAGCAACACTTTAAACCATCTGTGTTTAACTTTTTAAAAATAAAATTACCTGCAAAACATTCACTAACAAATCATAAATTATATATATATATATATATATATATATATATATATATATATATATATATATATATATATATATATATATAACCATTTAACCATATGCAAACAAATGACTGATATTAAATTGGATTGTTTACGTTACATAGGAACACATGAAACCATTTAACTGCGTAAGTAAGTTCGGGCTGATTTAAAAAATGATATCGACAAACTAAGCATTCAAAAACCAAAAACACTTTCCAAATGAAAAACATAATAAAAAGAATCCCCTTATAGACTACTACACACAACAAAATTGGCAAAACTACGACGCACATGACCCCAGAAAAAACAAAACAAACCCACTCTCATACAATAAAAGTCACCCTATAATCGACAACCCCCAAAAATTTCTTTTAAGAAAATACAAACAAAAATTACTATTTTTTAAGAAATATAAACAAAGCCATTTTTAGACAAAACGAACCGGATGAAAAAAACAATATAAAAAACGATAATGACATTAAACGAAAAATTATTAACTCATCTAAACACAAGTTAAATAAAGACCAAATCAACTTACTCAAACTAGGTTTTAAAATTCGTCCCACTCCAAAATGCAACATAGAAGAACTAAAAAAAAGACCTCAAAGAATTTGAAAGAAAATTTAGGCTAAAAGAAAATTTCAAAAATAAACGAGATACAGATAACTCCCTAGTAACGAATAAGACCAAATTCTTCCCAGACAAAAACGACAATTGTGAACAAAACACATTCTTTGAGAAATTATGGAATATCAAACTAAAAGAAAATAACCCCTCACAAAAACAAAAACAAGCCAAAAAAATTTATAGGAAAATGAAAACATAATTATAAAAGAAGCAGACAAGGGAAGTGCCGTAGTCATCTTTGATAAAACTTACAGCAAAACAAAAATCCAAGAAATATTAAAAGATAAAACCAACTACAAACTAATAGATACAAACATAGGCAATAAAATAATGTCAAAAATCACAAAATTCTGCAAGATACACAATAAATGACTAACTAAAAACGAAAAAGACTTCTTAACAAACTATATCCTCATAACTAAAAACTTCTACGGACTACCAAAAATTCACAATTCCAAACAAATAAAACCACCTAAATCCGAATATATAGAAATCCCAAACCCCAGTGACCTCAAATTTAGACCCATTGTCGCAGGCCCACCGTGCCCGAGTAACAGACATAGCAGACTAATAGACATTTTACTACACAAAATAAAAACCTATATTAGGGAAAACATAGATTTTTTAAACTTCATACCAAAAAAAAATTATTCCAACACACTCATAATTACATTTCACGTCACAAACCTATGTAGCAATATCGCCCATGAATTAAGAAAACAAGCCATCTCATTTTGGATTGATAAATACCCAGACTCATTTCACCTAAGATTTAACAAAAAAAAATATTATAGAGGGTAGGGAAATAATCCTCTATAACAACTTCCAAATCAATAGCATTAACTTTATCCAGACCCTAGGAACAGCTATCGGAACTAAAATGGCGCCAACATACGCTACCCTAACCCTAACATATTTAAATGAAAGCCTATACAAAATAATTGGTAAAAAACACGGCAACAACATAAAAGAAGAATTTACCAAATCATGGAAAAGATATTTAGATGCTTACTTCGTATTCTGGAAATGACCATGGGGAGACTTAACGAATTACACAACCTACCACAAAACCTACCCGCTAAAATAAAATTTACTATAGAAAGCAACTCAAAAGAACTACCTTTTTAGACATCCTTATAAAAAACGTAAATGGCCAAATGATCACAGATATCTACCACAAACAAAAAGACACCCAAAAATTCATCCACATCAAAAGCCACCACACCAAAAACTGTATAAAATCCATCGCTTACACTCTAGCACATAGATTACACACAATAATCCCGTATAAAAACCTAAGAAAAACTCGCATTAAATAACTACACACAACCATAAACCACAGAGGATACCAAACAACACTAATATATCATTATCATCATCATCATGTCGTGCTGGTAGCACGGATATCCTTGACCCTCTCTCGCCACTTTTCCCATCGTTTATCGCCCTAGGCAGGTCTTCAGGACAACATCCCGTATCCTCACATAGTTGCTGAATGTATGTTCGTGCTGGTCGTCCTGCTTTTGCACGGCCATGTGTGGGGGTCCATAAGAGTACATCACTTATGAGCTCGTCCCTGCTTCTCCAGCAGTGTCCTGCATGTCTGGTTCGTCTAACTTGAATAGTTTTCGTGATGGGAGGCAGGTGGCCGTACAGTTGGTGTCTTGTGGGGTGTTGCCGCCAGGACTTGTTCAAGATTGCTCGCAGCATTCTTGTGTAATTGCCTTCTAGCTTCTCAAGCCGTTTTGTTAGAGTCCATATAGTGCATTCATATAGCAGTTCGAATTAGCAGAAAAAATAGCAAAAAAGGGAATTAAGGAAACCCGAAAACAGCACAACAACGTCGCAACCTACAACAAAAACAACCGATAAGCATTCACAGAAAAAAAATGTAGAAGTACTTAAAAACAATGACAAAATCAAAGAAATGGTAGACACAACAAAAACCATTACAAGCCAGAGACAACCCCAAAATCTTAAAAGAATACCCACCTCTTCTACATTCAGAGAAAAAACAAAACAACGAGTTACCAAATGCAATAATAAACGTAAAATATATGATGTAATTATAGAAGGAAATCCTATACATTTAAAAACCCGGAAATAAAATTCAAAATAAATAAAGACTTAAGCTGCAACTAAAAAAAAAAAAATTGTCTACATAATTGAATGTAGCAAATGCAACGAAATGTACACAGGGTCAACACGGGCCCTTAATACAAGAACATCACTTCACAGGAGCAATATTAAAATAGAAGAAAACAGAAAATTAAATGTATCAAAACGCCTATACGAATGTAGTGTAGGTGAATTTAAAATAATGCCCATATATCAAACTAACGACTACACGCTACTTCAAATAAAGGAAAAGAAATTCGTAGATAAATTTAAACTAAAGTTAAAAAAACATGAATCATACCCACACACTAATTGAAACAAACATACAAATCCTGTCTAGCCACACTGATAAGTTCTGATAGAACGAGACAGATCTGTCTGTGGATAACAATATATATATATATATATATAATCCCCTACTCCTATAGGGTTGATCTCTCTAGCGAATGAAGTAATTGTGTTGCCATTAGCGTATATTCAAGGTTCTTCATATGAATCGAGCTCTCGGTAGCCGTTAAGCGGATATATGTAAACAAAAACAATTGTGATTCATAACCTTTTAAATTTACTTCACGTTTGAGTCAACAAGGTTTCGAGAATCTAGCCTGTCTAGCCACACTGATGAGTTCTGATAGAACGAAACAGATCTGTCTGTAGAGGACAATATATATATATATATATATATATATATATATATATATATATATATATATATATATATATATATATAAAGTATTAGTAAGAAATAACTACCAGTATATGTCAAACCACACTACCACACACACACACACAGACAGGGGGAATCTCAAGACACCTTCACACATACACAGAGAAAAAATAACTGTAAGTGAAATCCGAAACCACATCACACACACACACACACACACACACACACACACACAACGTATCAAATATCGAAAAAAAATGAACGATAATGTAGACAAAGGTAGACTCACTCAAAGAAAAATAAATGAGTAACCTTCATAAAAAATCCGTAACCAACAAAAAACCATTCACATTGCATACACGAGTGAGTTCGTCTCCTTGAATGCCTCATTTATAAGGCCTTGTGACATACATGTTCTTTGATGAAAGCAAGAAAAATATTCTTATGTAAGAACAAAATAGATAAATAAATAAATCCTAAAACAAATACAAATCTCTTCGTGGACCTACTCATTTAAATATATTTCTTTCTCTCTTTGGACCTACAACCAAATAATTATATATATATATATATATATATATATATGAGTAAAAGTTGGCGACTGTTGTCGAAGGTGAACCGAAGGCACCCTTTTCAATAACTACTACACCGAGGTGTAGGGGAGAGTGCTACTCCTTTCCTTTGATTGCTCCCATTTACCCTTTATACTTACCTTAATATGTTGAGTGTTAAGCAACGAGGTATCAAGTACCACTTTTGAGTCTTTGTTATGGATTGAACCCTGGTTTCCTTGGTCATTGCCAACAAGATTCCTACGAATAATATTTAACATTATGAGTGTTAGATGACAAAACTTGAAACTGTTTAACTGTGCGCAAACCAATAATTGTAAATGAATGGTGTAAATGTAAGAGGTTGCGTTTCAACCGGGATAGTTTTTTAGATTGAACTTTGCCTCCCACACCGGTCACTTTCGGGTGGAAGGTGCGAGAGGAACCTCCGGCCTGAACACCGGCTGGCGCGAATTCGGTCTTTTTCAAATTGACTGGCATGCGAGACGGACGTTTTTCTTTGTGGGTCACTAGCAAGGCAAAAAGAGTTTTCATGTTGGAGAATGTATAGTTGGAGAATGTATAGTTGGAGAATGAATAGTTCGAGAATGTGTAGTCGTTTTACGCTAAACACGTACGCAAATAAAGATATACAACTTCATCAGTACGAGACTCGTGTCTTTGATTTTTGACCCCAGTTGCTGCTGTAAACAATGGAATTATTTGTGTTAGATAAGACAACTTTAAGTCATTTAACTTTGTGTCGACAATTGTTTAACGCCAAATAGAATCATTAGTGTTAGATAGAAACATCTAAAACCATTTAACTGTATTCAAAGAGATGAGCTTTGACTCGTTTAAAAATATTACCTACAAATTATTTACAGATCATTTATTTAATATATGTATAAAGCGGATTTGGAATTAAATAACCTACCATGGTTGATATGCCATACAACCCGTGGCATAATGAGGTGCCCGTGGTGTAATGGTTATCGTCTTAGGAAATGGACACGGCGACACGAGTTCAAATCCTGGACCTGACTGATTGCATTTCACATAGCACTAATACCCTTGGGAAATATATGAATCCAATTCTTCTCCCTCCAGCTATGGGTAAATAGTTGGGCAGACTGGTGAGGCAAGTAGTCCAGGAGAAGGAAAACTCTGAATTAAAACCTGTTAAACTCCGCTTAAAAATTGACCATGTGTCATATCCTGCCCGAGTGAAGGGTTTGGTAAATATGGATATGCCATACAACCCAACTAACCAAACTCAGAATTACTTTCAGGAATAAAATCTCCACCTAAGTGTCCACTGAATGGAGAAATACTATGATAGCTCAGTTAAAACTACCAACTCCTTGCCATAATGGCTAAAATACTCTGAAACTTACCCCCTGACTAGTTTAAATCCGGTGGTAAGAATTTTTAATAATCTAAATCAAAAGAAGTACAAAAATGTATTTAGTTTAGATCACATGGCATATTTTAACCAAAGGCAAGCATTTTAAAAAGTATATGCAACATTACTGTTTAGGTCATGTGTCAAACATATATATATATATATATAGCATGTCACGCTATCAACACGGATGTTCCTGACCCTCTCTCGCCACCCCTCCCTATCGTTCATCGCTTTTGGAAGATCTTCCGGGCTACATCCCGTATCTGCACAGAGCTGCTGTATGTACGTTCGAGCTGGATGTCCTGCCTTTGCTCGTCCCTGTGAAGGAGTCCATAGGAGTACATCACTTATGACCTCGTCCCTACTTCTCCAGCAGTGTACCGCATGTCTACTTCGTCTAACTTGGATAGTTTTCTTGACGGGTGGTATGTGGCCGTACAGTTGCTTTTTGTGGGGGGTGTTCAGTATTGCTCGCAGCATTCTTGTGTAATTGCCGTAAGTTTATTTTCCACACGTGGTGCATCCTTTGCAGTATCGATACTACTGTTGCTTGGAAGAAACTACGCTTCATTTTATCGGTTAGGTCTGATTTCCATACAACCGATAGCCTATCGATAGCTGTCCATGCATTTGCTAGTCGTGTGTCGATGTCTGTCTCGATTGATGAGACACTGCTCCCTAGGTAGGTGAACTTGTCAACTAGTTTCAGAGCGCAACTGTTTAGTGTAGAGATGTCGCCTGTTTGATTGAAGCATATATATTCCGTCTTGTGTGCGTTGACATGAAGGCCGATGCCCGCAGCAGCTCGTTCCAGACTATGTAGCAGGGTTTTGGCTTGTGCGGATGCATTTGCCAGAAGTGCTATATTATCGGCGTAACTTCAAATAAAAAAAAAAACCATGAATCACATCCTCAACTATCGTAAAATAATTTTGATTTTGAAATTTTTGATTAAAATAATAAAGCAACTACTCTAGGAGAAGGAAAACCTTGAATTCCAACCAGTTGTACCTCAGCTAAAATTGGCTTTGTGTCGTATGGCAGAGAGGTTGCTAAAATAAATGATAAACTGAACGATTTAATTTGTCATTCTCTATCTTTTTAAAAGATGGAAATACCAGAATGTTGGGCTCTTTATTTTACGAATGGGTCTGCTTGTTGAAAAATATTTCTAAAATTACAAATAGTCTATATTCCTGGCTATGTTATCAACCTGCATTTTAGTGTTCCAATTTCGGGTAAAATGTTCAAACTTTTACTTGTGTTTATGATAAATATTTGATAAAATTATTAGTGTTAATTAGCAATATTTGAAACCATTTAACTGTGTGCTAGCAATAAATAACAATACTGTTACTGTTGGAGGTGCCCGTGGTGTAATGTCGGATAACTGGTAGGAAATTGACACGGCGACACGAGTTCAAATCCTGACCAAGACCGATTGCATTTCACATAGCACTAATACCCTTGGGAAAGGTATGAATCCAACTATTCTCCCTCCAGCAATGGATAAATAGTAGGACAGACTTGTTTCTTTGTGAGGTAAGTAGTCTAGGAGAAGGAAAACTCTGAATTTAAACCTGTTAAACTCAGCTTAAAAAATTGACCATGTGTCATATCCTGCCCGAGCGGAGGGTTAGCTAAATATGAATAACAATACTGTTAGGGTGTCTCCTCTACAGATAGACTCGCCCTCATGTGACATATACCGGCTAAGCTCTCTTCTGCGCAGTCTCGGCGAGCCGTCACCAAGAACGGTAATATTCATGATTGTGTTAAGCCGAGGAGGGGTTTCTCCCAGCTATTGTCTATGTATGCGCTATTTTATTTTAATATATTTCTTGTCACTCATTTCCGAGTCGTGTCATCATTTGAACCTCCTCTTGACCATAACAAATATATAAAACCATTTAAATGTGAAAAAACAAATGATCAAAATTCCTGAAATATAGAATTACTAATATTTGATAGCAATACTTTAAACTTAAAAAGAATTACTAATCTTTGACAGCAATACCTGAAACCATTTCACTGTGAGAAAACAAGATATAATAAAGCAAATGCGTATTTCTAATCCTCTTGGGAAGACGTGGCCCTAGAGGTGATTGTGTCTCCTGTTAAGAGTACGGAGGGAACTTTCAAGATACATTTAGGTTAATTGGCTGCGCAATTACCATGACTTGTTAATTTGGCGTAACTTGTGTGCGATATGAACTCGTGGCTGAGTTGTAGAGTTTCAGCTCTGCAATCTATGGTCGCTAGTTCGGTCTCCAGTGACGGAGAACACGTTATACACTGCTGATGAGACCTAATAAGGTCGGAACTACTGCCCATTGTTTCCGTATGTCATGCGTAAGTGTGCGTCGGAATTACAGGTCATGGTAATTTAATTCACAATATAATTCCTCTATTTAAAAAAGAAAAATGCACATCAAGAGAGAGCAGTACTTAAAAACATTATACCGTGGGAAAACAAGTGATAGCAATACTTGAAATCGTTTCACTCTGCAAATAAGAAATATTAGTAGTTCAAACTATTTTACCGTGAGAAAATAAGAGATAGCAATACCTGAAATCGTTTCACTCTGCAAATAAGAAATATTAATAGTTCAAACTATTTTACCGTGAGAAAACAAGAGATAGCAATACCTGAAATCGTTTCACTCTGCAAATAAGAAATATTAATTGTTCAAACTATTTTGCCGTGAGAAAGCAATAGAGAGCAATACCTGAAATCGTTTAACTCTGCAAATAGGAAATGTCACTACTTGAAAATATTTTACTGTGTGCAAGCAAGAAATAGCAAAACTTGAAACCATTTAGCTGTGTGAAAACAATAAATAGCAACATTTAAGAGCATTCAATCATGTACAATCAAATGAGTTATAACTAGTTTAAACATAACCTTGCCTCTAAACTACACACTTACAAATTATGATATATATTTATAAACAAGATTTGGCATAGAATAACTATCAAGAGTTGATATGCCGTTAAATCAAATGACCGAACCAAACCAAATAAATTGTCTCCAAATTTTTTTAACAATTGAAAGCAGCAAAAATTACTTACAGAAAATGCTTTGTCCGTGAAAATGACAAACTAAACCAAATTTTGACCGAAACTTCAACAAGAATGAGATGAATTTAAAACAAAATTACAGCGAAGCACAAACTCAATTTGTAGCCCAGGAATGATGGCTAATGCAATTTAGGCAAGAAAGGTCTTCATATCATTTTGACGGGGGATCTAGTGGGGGTTGGGAAATCTTCTTCACGTAATTGATTGGATAGTCCTGCCTTGTATCTTGACATGTACTGATGAAAGATAAATGTCATAGGACCTTTGACGGAATTTCCATCAGCTGAAAGCTTGGAGGACAAAGATGACACCTGTGTGTTTCAGTGATTAAAGAGAACACGTGCTGTTTCGGGGGCAGCTTATCCATTTATTATAGACTTAAGTAGATATCTTGTGTATTAGCTCTTAATGTCTGGTCTATCAAGACTCCTCTTTTAATCTCTCTTCTCTCTCTCTCTCTCTCTCTCTCTCTCTCTCTCAAGTGCTAGCTTTTACTACACGGTCTGTCTAAACCAATCTCTTAATCTATCTCTGTCTCTCTCTCTCAAATATTTGCTTTCACTGTCTAGTCTATCGAGACTAGCCTCTCTCTCTCTCTCTCTCTTTCTTTTTCTCTTTCTTTCTCTTGCTCTGAAATATTAGCCTTTGCCGTCTGGTGTATCAAGACTCGTCTTTTAATCTCTCTTCATTTTTCTCCCCCTCTCCCTCTCCCGCTCACTCTTTCGTTCTCTCACTCTCTGATATTAGCTTTTACTCTCTGATCTATCAAGACCTGTCTCTTTGTCTGTTACTTTTCCTCTTGTTCACTAACTTTCTCTCGCTTAAAGATTACCTTTTACAAGCTGGTTTATCTTTACCAAACCTTAACTTACTCTCTCTCTCTCTCTCTCTCTCTCAAGTGCCAGATTTTACAACAAGCTCTGTCTAAACCAATCTCTTAATCTATCTCTGTATATGTCTCTCTCAAATATTTACTTTTACAGTCTAGTCTATCTTTTTCTCTCTCTCTCTCTTTCTCTCTCTTTCTCTAAAATATTAGCTTTTGCCGTCTGGTCTATCTAGACCAGTGTTTTAATCTTTATTCAACTTTCTCTACTCATGCCCCCTCCCTTCACTCTCTCTCGGACTGTCTCTTTCTCTTGTTATCTCTCTCTCTCTTTCTCTCTCTCTCTCTTTCTCTCACTCTCAGATATTGGCTTTTACTCTATGATCTATAAAACCAATCTGTCTGTCTATTATTTTTTCTCTAGCTCACTTACTTTCTCTGTCTTAAATATTAGCTTTTACTATTTGGTTAATCTTTACCAGACTCTACATCTCTCTCTCTCTCCATCTCTCTCTCTCCATCTCTCTCTCTCCATCTCTCTCTCCATCTCTCTCTCTCCATCTCTCTCTCTCTCTCTCCATCTCTCTCTCTCTCCATCTCTCTCTTTCCCTCTCTCTCTCTCCATCTCTCTCTCTCTCTCCATCTCTCTCTCTCCATCTCTCCCTCTCTCTCTCCATCTCTCTCTCTCTCTCTCCATCTCTCTCTTTCCCTCTCTCTCTCTTTCCCTCTCTCTCTCTCCATCTCTCTCTTTCCCTCTCTCTCTCTTTCCCTCTCTCTCTCCATCTCTCTCTCTCTCTCCATCTCTCTCTCCATCTCTCTCTCTCCATCACTCTCTCTCTCCATCTCTCTCTCTCCATCTCTCTCTCTCTCCATCTTTCTCTCTCCATCTCTCTCTCTCTCCATCTCTCTCTTTCCATCTCTCTCTCTCCATCTCTCTCTCTTTCTCTCAATCTCTCTCTTTCCCTCTCTCTCTCTCTTTCTCTCTCTCTACCCCACTCTGAAATGCCAGCTTTTACCACCAGGTCTGTCTAAACCAGTCTCTTAATCTATCTCTCAGACTTTCTCTCTTTCTCTTTTCTCTTTCTCTCCCGTTATCTCTCATTAACATTTACTATCTGGTCTATCTACAGCAGTCTCTTTATCTTTCTTCATCTTTCATAATCTCTTTCTCTTCTTTCTTTCTTTCTTTCTTTCTTTCTTTCTTTCTTTCTCTCTCTTCTTTCTTTCTTTCTTTCTTTCTTTCTCTCTTCTTTTGTCTATGAAAATTTAATGCATTACATATCTATTTAAGGCTGTTCATACCTTTGCAGACCCGCCTTAAGCGTATTGTAAATAAAGGGTCCATTCAGTAAGACTGGTGGTGGTAGTATTGGAGGATGGCTGCGATTAGAAGTGCATTTTCCAGGCATGAACTTTGATTACTGCTCAGGGGCATATTGCATTAGTTCATTCATTAACTTTAAAATCAGTGTTGATCCTTTCTTCAAACAAGAGAAGAGAAGTAAAATAAAACAATATCATAATCCATTTAAAATCAAATTTAGTTAATTCTTAAAGATTAAGAAATATTGCAACACTTATAAGAAATGGCTGACTAATTTTTTGAAAATGGTACAAAAAAAAAACCAACAAAAAAACAAAAAAACGATGACTTGGCACCCCCCCACAAAAAAACATGAGAGTTGTGGTACATTGTGGTGGCCTTGAATGTTATCACTTGGCCCCGGCGACAAGAAAGAAAAGGACGACCAAATTTTCTCTGAAAATGCTATTTGCCCATTCAGTTAGGGCTGTAGAATACATCGAATGCATCTCTATTGAGTGGTAAGACTCCCCAAACGAGTGTTCTGAATATGATACTAAATGCTCCGATGGTGAGGCTAAAGTAATGCTGGAGCTTAGGGAATGCGGAGTATGCCGTTATTGCCATCGCTCCCAGCTCCACTCTGGCCCGGAGTGGTAGCACCTGAAAGGGTCCTATATACGGGTTCGGCTCATTGGTCTCGTGGGTAGAGTGTTCGATAATGATCTGGGAGACCTTGGTTCAATCCCAGGTCGCGTCACACCAAAGACTCTAAAAATGGTACTTGATACCTTGCTTAACACTCAGCAATATAAGGTACGTATCGAGGGTAAAGTGGAGCAATCCAGGGAAAGGAATAGAGCCCTCCCCTACACAATGTGTAGTAGCTATTGAATAGAGCCCTCCCCTACACAATGTGTAGTAGCTATTGAAAAGGGAGCCTTCTGGTCGCCCTCGACTACGATCGCCAACTTAGAATTAAACTGTTAATTATACTAAATTGAATTGTTCGAAAGAGAAATGTTTTGACATTGAAACTACGTACTTAAGTTAAACTGAATTGTTTAAAATAGAACTGTCTATATCTATAAAAATGGATTTGGCATTAAATCACCTAAAATGGTTTGATAAAACTAAACCAAACAATCAAAATACTATGTGACCAAACAGCCAAACAGCGAGCATCCACGTGACTTTTACCTTTTATGACTTTTCTTCCTGCTTCTACCACCCTTCAGTTTTAAGTTTTACTACTTCGTTTATCTAGATCAGAACTTTAATCCCAATTAACCCCCCTCTCTCTTTCTCTCTCTATTTTAGCTGACTATTTGATATCCCTTAAAACTAAACGGTCCAAACCATAAGACTGTGAGTAAACAATAAATAGATTTGTAATATAATGGCCGAGGGATTTCGTTTTATATATCTTGCCTTTCGGTTTAGTTAGGCTGAGAACCTTTCGCTTAGCGCTCGGGTTAGTTAGGTGCAACATGAGCGCAGGTGTTCGCGCGTGCGTGGGGAAGATGTTTCATTCAGAGATGTCAAAATAAAAATCCCAGATAGAAGTGTGCCCAGGGGATGTAAATGATGCCAAGTACCGGAAGCGTGCGCGGAGGATTTTGAGGATTTGAGAAAAGTCAGGGAGTTGAGTTTTAGCGTCCGAAGAAGACGGTTGACTTTCAAGGCTCGCCGAGATCAGATCTGTTTGCGGCGGGGTGTCGCGCGTGGCGGTGAGGGGTGCATATGGAAAAGTCATCATAGAAAGATTGTATATCACTCTCCTTATGTCGAATTATCTTTAACCCAAAGGTAATAAAAAGTTTCGTACGTGAACTGAGAAGTCGTAAGTGTTTTTTTGTGTTTCGGGATTCCTATGTTATCTATATATGCGCTATGAACATTCTATGTCATCATAATCATCATGTAGTGCCGCTAGCACGGATATCCCTGACCCTCTCTCGCCACTTCTCCCTATCGTTCATCGCCTCTGGCAGGTCTTCAGGGCTACATTACGTATCCTCGCATAGCTGCTGTATGTATGTTCGAGCTGGTCGTCCTGCTTTTGCTTGGCTACATGCGGGGGTCCATAGGAGTACGTCACTTAGGAGCTCGTCTCTGCTTCTCCAGCAGTGTCCTGCGTGTCTGGTTTGTCTAACTTGGATAGTTTTCGTGATGGGAGGCAGGTAGCCGTATAGTTGGTGCCTTGTTGGGTGTTGCCGCCAGGACTTGTTCAATGTTGCTCGCAGCATTCTTGTGTAATTGCCGTCTAGCTTCTTCTTCAGCCGTTTAGTTAGCGTCCAAGTAGTGCATCAATATAGCAATATCGATACGACCGCTGCCTGGAAGAAACTGCGTTTCATTTTATCAGTCAGGTCTGATTTTCACATGATCGAGAGCTTATCGATAGCTGTTCATGCCTTCGTTAGCCGTGTGTCGATGTCTTTGTCGGTTGATGAGACGTTGCTTCCTAGGTAGGTGAATTTGTCTCACATATTCATGTAAAGCTATGTTACTGTTTTACTTGAAAACATTTAATTATGAGTACAAATAGAATTATTAGTGTTAGATAGCTATCCTTGAAACCATTCAACTGTGTGCAAACAATGAATAGAAAGAGTTGAAAAAATGTAACTGTGTGCAAATAAAATTATTAGTGTTAGATAGCAGTATCTAAAGTAAAAGTAAAGCTGGTGACCATAGTCGAGGGTGACCCGAAGGCTCCCTTTTCGATAGCTACTATATCAAGGTGTAGGGGAGGGCGCTACTCCTTTCCCTGGATTGCTCCACTTTACCCTTGATCTGTACCTTCCGATGCTGAGTGTTAAGCAAGGAGGCATCAAGTACCATTTTTTTAGTCTTTGGTATGACTCGACCTGGGATTGAACTCAAACAATTCAATTGAGTGCAATCTATAAATAGGAATAGTGGAGACTATTTGATTGTGTGCAGGCAGTAAATGGTGATACTTGAAAGCATTTAACTGTGTGCAAATAGAATTATTAGAGTTACATAGCAGTACTTAAAACCATTCAAGTGTGAGCAAAGAAATAACTTCCATCTCACTTAAAAATATTGTTAACAAACTATTCTCTTCAAAATCCTATAAAATGTGTGTATAAACAATAGTCTTAAAATCTATCAAGGGTTGATATGGCATTAAAACGAATGAACTAAGCTAAGAAATTATATATATATATATATATATATATATATATGATTTCTTAGCTTAGTTCATTCTTCAGCAACATTCTTTCCTATCATTTACTATGGAGTAGGAAAGTAATGGTCAGTTACCATTCTTGGATGTGTTAGTCGAAAGAGGTGATTTTTCTTTCCTCACATTCGTTTATAGGAAACCCACATTTAACGGGCTATATTTGGATTGGCATTCTTTTGCCCCCAAATCTAAGAAGGTGAATCTTATTAGATGTCTTTCTTATAGAGCTCTTAACATTTGTAGTGATTGCAAGATTGAGAATGAACTTAAAGCTATCAAGGATATCTTCATTGATAACGAGTACCCAGAGGATGTCATTGATAATAATATCAAGCATACGGTGACAAAGTTCAAAAACATGAACAAAGTTTTCGGTCCTCCAAAATGTCCTGTATACTTCAGACTTCCCTGGGTTGGTTCTGCCGCCGAGTCTTTTGCTAATAAGATTGCCTCTTCTGTGTATAGTTGTTATCATGCTGTTAACCTAAGACCAATCTTCACTTCGAGGCCCGCCTTTAACTCTACGAATATGGACAAACTGCCTATCTTTAAACAAAGTAATTTAATTTATAAATTTGTTTGTCGATGCAATTCGACATATATAGGTATGACTTGTCAATGTCTCGAAGTGAGGGTTAGACAGCAAATACCCAGATCTCTTTTGTCAGGCCGACTAACATCCGGGCATTCTCAAGCAATGGATTCGGGTATTGGTGAGCGTTTGCTCACTATAAATAGCTGCAGAACCAGTTATGAAGATTATTGTTTCTCAGTCCTGCATAGAGCTAGAGATAGATCCCACCTCAAATTTCTAGAGCCGATTTATATCTCTATGAATCGCCCCTGTCTGTGCAGGCAGTTAAACAATCATATTTTTAATATTTTTGGGGAACTCTTAGATACTGAAGTTACTTAGTTTACCCTCCCACCCAATCTATCTGGCTATCCTGACAATATTATATATATATATATATATACCCCCGTTTTTAATTGAATTTTCGGCGTTTAATAACTTAAAAAGTGCCGGACAAAAAGGTCCTTCGTTGTTTTATTACTTTATTTAAGTTCCCCAACTGTAATTATCAATGGTGTCTTTGTTTATTATGTTATATAAATTTTCCTGTACCCGTAATTTAATTATATAAATATATATATATGTGTGTGTGTGTGTGTGTGTGTGTGCGTATGTGTGTGTGAAAAATAAGTGTATTTACCGAAACACAGACAACGGATTTAATAACATTTTGTCTTTAGTTCATTGATGACTTCATCAGAAATTAAGAAATGAAGACGAAATATTATTAAATCCGTCGTCTGCTTTTCGGTTTATTCACGTTTCCACTTATTTTTCGCATCTTGCCGGATTTACCAAATCTACCATTTCTCCATATATATATATATATATATATAAGATTCGGCATTAAATAACACTTAATGGCTGATATGTCATTAAACAAAAAGACCCACCCTAACCATCTTAGCAGACTGTTTTTGTCAGGATTGACCTACCACCTGTCAATCAATCACACCACAAAACTCCTATTGCTGTTCCTCAATACTGGGGCAGTAGTATACATCAACTGCACCTCTGCAGATGGGTACCCCCCAACGAGTGTCCTGTATATGACACTAAACAATCTGATGGTGAGGTCCCAGTAATGCTGGGTAATATGGAGTACCCCTTTATTGCCATCGCTCCCCGGTCCACTCAGGCCCGGAGTGGTAGCACCTGATAAGGATCCTATCTATGGGTTAAATAGAACTAACGGCATACTTATGCCGAACTGAATTGCTTGAAATAGAAATGTTTTCGACAATTAAACCGTACTTACATTTAAACAGCGTGCTTATGCTAAACTGAATTATTTGAAATAGAACTGTTTTTTTGACATTAAACTGTACTGACACTAAACTGCATTGTTATATATAACTGCTTGAATAAACTGAATTGTTTGAAATAGAAATATTTTTGACAAACTGTGTACTCATGCTAAACAGAATTGTTTTAAATAGAACTGATTGTTTACATAAAAATGTATTTGGCATTAAATAACCTACAAAGGTTGATATGCCATAAAACAAAACCAAAACAAACCAAATCAACAAATTTGTTAAAGATATACTTTTTGGTTTTGTTGATGTTAACTTGCTTGATTGTTGGAATTCAGGTTTTAAATCAGTGAATTTTCTTACATTGTCATTTTTCTTCTGCTTCATTTGCATTTTTTTTGTTCTTTAAAGGAATACCAACCACCGTGGATAATTAAAATCGAAATCCATCCTTGTAGAAGAACAGCAATGGAACCATTTAACCCTTAGTGGGAGGGATAAGGGAGGGTTATACCTTTCCCATTGGGATTTATCTGAAAGTGAACATAATAGTGTTATTGGAATTCGAACTCGCTTCCTTCGAGTTTGCAGTTCACCACTTTGGCCATTACTACACAGGTACTTCCCCAATTTAGTATATAATCTATCTTTGTATTTTGATTAGACAGAAATGTACTTATGACTAAACTTTGTAGAGTTTTAAATTATAGTATTTTCATTTTTGTGAGCCTTGAAGGGATTCAAGCAATTTCAGATTCTGAAGACATTTGTTCGGTATCTTTTGTCATTAAATACGATCAGGAAGAAACAAAATAGGTGAGAGAAGAAGATAAGAAATGACGGAAGAAAAATAGAGAGAAAATAGAAATGAAAAAAAGATCTAATTAAGATAAAAAGAACAAAGAAATATTGAAAAAAAAAAGTCCGTAAAAGTAACAATAACAATAAAACATTTCTTAAGAATATAAAAAAAAAATATTTCTTGGAAATATTTTCTTTTTTTCTATTGTTAACAACTCAGAAATAATAATAATTTTTTTCCACTTAAAATTTTCTTTCTTAATGTGTAGTTTTTTTTTTTTTCGATGTAAATTCATTTACATTTTTGTCTTTTGTCGCGTTTTAATCATCATAAGAAAAGCTGCTAGCTACAAAAATGAATCAACCTCAACCAAGAAAGGCAGAAATTCTCATTATTTTTAAAACTGTAGTTGATGGCAGTCATCACCGGAAAGTTCTTTTTGGATTTATATTTCTTTTTTAATTTTTATTTTATTTTCATTAAACTTTTGTTGCCAAATCTGATGTCTTTTGTTGAAAAACAAAACAAAACAAAAAAAAAACAAACAAAAAACAAAAAAGAAAACAAGGAAAAATCAAAAACAAGAAAAGAAAATTAAAAAATGGCAAAAAAATGAAATCATCTTTTTGAAAGAACAGGCGAAGGAGGAGCAGAAGCAGGAAAAGGAAGAGGATGAAGAGGAGATGAAGAATGAGAATAATGATAATAATGAAGAAGAAGAAGAAGAAGAAGAAGAAGAAGAAGAAGAGAAGCAAGAGTGGGGTAGAAGAAGGAGGAGAAGAAAGACTTGAGACGAAGCAGAAGAGGAGAAAGAGGAAGAAAAGGAGAAAGAAGAAGTGGAAAAACGAGGAAAAATCATCAGATGTAATATATGCTGATGAATCTTACAAGTGGGATGAGAGGTGGTAATATAGAAGGCCGGGAATATTATCTCATAAAGGCCTTCTTTAAAGTCAGTAAAACATCGGGATTAATGAGCCTCACCGAACAAGTGTAACGTAATTGAACGGCTCATTGAATATTGAAGTTGAATGAATACATAAATAGATAAATAAAGCAGACAGACTCCTAATAACCAGGCCAAAGCACCTGTGGTAATTAAAAATGACGAGGAAGAACTGGAGATCTGAAGATCGTGTACGCATCTGCGGAGCGAGCGGAAGCGGATTTTTCTGCCCACGACACGACCGGCAGAAGTGAGTGGATAACTTGTGCCTTTTGGGAATTGAAGGTGATATGTGATAAAGTAAAGACGTATAGTTGAACACAAGCCATGAAGATGTAAGGAGATGAAAGTTTAAGAGACTCAATTTTGAGGTGCGTTCCAAATGGGGAGGGGCATTAGACTACACAACTGGAGGTGCGCGCGGTGTAATGGTTATCGTCGTAGGAAATCAACACGGCGACACGAGTTCAAATCCTAGACGAGACTGAGTGCATTTCATATAGCACTAATACCCTTGGGAAAGGTATGAATCCAATCATTCTCCCTCCAGCTATGTGTAAATAGTAGGGCAGACTGAGTTCTTCAGCCTAGTTGAGGCAACAAGTCTGGGAGAAGGAAAACTCTGAATTAAAACCTGTTAAACTCCGCTTAAAAATTGACCTAGTGTCATATCCTGCTCGAGTGGAGTGGTTGGTAAATATGGTTAGACTACACAACTAAGCGGTCAAGTATATTAGAACCAGGAAAAAAAATCATGGTCTCTGTCTGATCTCTTTTTTCTCTCCAGGATATGCTGCTCCTCTATGCCTAGCTGACGTTGTTGTCTCAGTTTCCATACTCGCTTTCTTTCCTCCGTCAGCAACGTACAAGTCGCAGTCGTCAATAAACCTTTGGGTAGTTATGAATAGTTTCTTGCGTTCGTCAACTTTTCTATGGCGGGGTCATAATGGGGTCTAAAGTCTCTTTTGTACAGCAATGGTACACAAGTTTTTTCCTTTTCTAAGTTTTCTAGATGGCACCCAGAATCGGTAAAGAGTTGATAGGTATCAGTAAACACCGGTTTTGGTTGGTTGGTTGTTTTATTTTACGGCATATAAACACTTTTCGGGTAATTCAACGCCGAATTGAAATATAAACTCTTCAGTTTAGTATAAATATAATTTTTGTTTACAATTTGTTAAATGTCAAAACGGTTCAGTTAAATGTCAAACAGTTTTCTTTCAAACAATCCAGTTTAGTATATGTACACAGTTCAGTTCTATTTAAAAACAGTTCTCTTTTAAACAGTTCAGTTTTGCATTACTACGCAGTTTAAATGTCAGAAGTGTCCTATTTTACTCAAACAGTTCTAATTCAAACAAATTCATTTTAGTATAAGCATAGTTTTTGTTTACACACAGTTAAATGTCGAAATAGTTCTATTTAAAAAAATTCAGTTTATCGTGAGTACAGTTTCAATATCTAAAACAATTCTGTTTCAAACAATCAGCATAAAAAACAGTCTCATTTCAAACAATTCAATTTACATACGTAGTTTAAATGTGAAAACAGTTCTTCAAGCATTTCAGTTTAGCATAAGTATGCAGTTTAGTTCTGTTTGACCCATAGATAGGAACCTATCAGCTACTACCACTCCAGGGCAGAGTGGGCCTGGGATTAATGCCAATGAAGGGGTACATCGCATTCCTTATAGCTCCTCCATAACAGGAACATCACCATCAGATGTTTTAGTGTTATATCCAGGACACTCGTTGTGGGGCCCTACCACTCTGCAGTGGTGCTGTCAGTGTATTCTACAACCCGAGCTAACTGGGCAACAATAATGGTGTGTCCATGTGTAGGAGTTCATAGTAGAACGTTGCTTATTAGTTCGGCCAGCATATATTGTTTGTCATAGTTGCATGGTTCGTGTCATGGAATTTAGGTGACCTTACAGTTGCTGTTTTGACGGTCGTTGCTTCCAGAATTTGTTCAAAACAACCCACACTAATCTTGAGTATAAGATTTAATGAGTCTTGTCTAAAACCCCATCTAACTTAATTGTCTTTATTGGGAATCCTTTTGAGATGAGGCTTCTTAATCTGAGAATTAATATTCTTTTTTATTGCTGACTTTTTGTCCTCATCTTGGTAGTTTTTCTTTTTTTGTTTTTCTCACTACGTTTCGGCCAAATTTCACCTCTGAGAATTCCCAGAGGTGAAATTTGGCCGAAACGTAGTGAGAAAAACAACAACAACAAAAAAAAACTACCAAGATGAGGACAAAAAGTCAGCAATAAAAAAGAATATTAATTCTCAGATTAAGAAGCCTCATCTCAAAAGGATTCCCAATAAAGACAATTACAAATTCGGAAGACCAGATAAGGAGAACAAATAATTGGATTAATAATACCAAAAAATCCAACCTTGATTGCCTTTCGGGATCCGTGGTACAGCAGATAGAGGCGTTGAGTCTTTACGGTTCCATGTGAGCTTTGTCAGAAGATAGCGGTTTCAATTCGTACCCAAGCCGGCCAGAGGTTTACTTGGTCAAAAACGTGGTGCGATAGACAACAACTATGGCAGGCTGTAATTACAGGGGATACGGTTACAAGACTCAGCATTCCTATCCGAGGTCGCGGTTAATCATCTGAAGAAGCCCAGAGGTGAAATTTGGCCGAAACGTTGTGAGAAAAACAACAAAAAACTACCAAGATGAGGACAAAAAAAAAAAAAATTAATTCTTACATCAAACTTAATTGTCATTTTTGTATAATTTTGATAGAGAATCATATGTCTTTCGCAAGTATATATATACATATTTTTAAAAGATATTTGATTATATATATATATATATATATATATATATATATATATATATATATATATATTTGTAAAAGACATAATTCTCTACAGCGAAAACGTTCCAAATAATAAAAGCTTTTAATAATTTCAAAATGTCTGCTTTCATCAATAAAGTCTTGCTCAAATTGCTTCTTCGTTATCTCCCTTGTGTATGCTTACAAGAAAATATTTCACCCCCACCTACTTTTAATTTACAAATCTCTCGGGTGGCTTTTCACTCAATTTCAGACATTTTGATTTTAACTCAGAATTATTTTACGTCGACGCCCATCAAACAAAAATCTACGAGGGAAGAACCAAATGTCTGATCTAGCAAAAGGTTGCCGCCATTTTCACACACCTCTCTGCACTTCGGCACTAGCAGTCAAAAACTCCTGTCGTAAAAACCAAACCATGCAGACATATCCAAGCTAGCCGGAGATGTCTGGCAAATTCGCGTATCTAATCAGCGCCATCTTGTAACTGTTATGTTGATAATTATCATCAAAGTTTTTAGGGTGGATCTTTCCTAACCTTTTGTGCGTGAAAAAAAAGAAAGTTTCTCCCCCACGAAACTCCCCAAAACAAACAAAAAACAAAACGAAAAAAAAATTAAAACAAAAAATATAACGAAACAAAAAAATTCTTGTTTAGTGTGCTTATCTGCGTCTAGATCGGTTGTGGACTCACTCGATAAAAGACAAAAAGAAAATCGAAAACTCGAACAAAAGATCAGGAAATTTATTCAAAACAAGGGAACAAAAGTGGAAAAGTGATTTTGCTGTCTATTGAGACGCAAACTTTGATTATAATCCTAAAGAAAAATGTTACATTGTTTTGTCCATCATAAGCAAATTTTCATATATATATATATATATATATATGTTTTGTGTTTTGGGTATAATATTAAACTGCATCTGATGGTGAGGCTCTTGTCTGGGACTTTGGTGAATGTCGATCACTGCTTCATTACTATTATTCTGGTTCGGTTCGTTTTCTTTGTTTAATGGCATATCAACCTTTATAGGTTATTTAATGCCAAAGCCATTCTCCTAGAAGAACAGTAGTGGTACTATTTAACTCAGCTGGGAAATTTATTCTCGAACAAGTGACCTCAAACCCATTTCCAAATCAATTTATGTACAAACTTTTCAATTAAAAGATACACATAATTTGGCTTTAAATAACCATCACGCGTTGATATTCCACCGAACCAAATAACCTACCCTAACGTATATGTACTTGGATTTTGTTCTTTTTTAATTGCAAAGAGATCTTCGTGGGTTATTTGATATCAAATCTATCGTTGTAGAAGGACACTAATGATATTATTTAACCATAAGTTGGAGGGTAAAAAGGGTTCATGCCTTTCCCAAGAGTATTAGCCTGAAAGTAAAGATAAACAGCATGGGTGGAATTCGAACTCCCTTACAACGATGTCACACTCCAGCATGTTAGCCATTACACCGCAGGGACTCCCCACTATCGTCTAGAGTGAGTCAAAAACTTTGCAATATGTTTCTATGTGCAAGTTTGCGGCGCGAATATCATATGAGTAAAGCACTTCAAGTCGTGTTGTTGTTGGGGTAACGGGATATGGTAGGTCCAAGTTATAAAGAGAATGAGAGAGAGAGAAAGATAAGAAAAAATAAGAATAATAAGAAAAAGCAGACAAAGTGTTCGCGGGGAAACCAGCTGACCTGAGTGAGTCAGACCAAAGCACTCGTCGTTGGTCAGCCAGTCTCGGGTAAATGACTACGGTAATTAAAAATGACTTGATAAAAAAACCCGGATGTTCTAAATATTTTGTACACGTATGAAACTACCAGAAACGGATATGTCCTCCCTCCGACTCCCGGCGAATGTAAGGGAACGATTCGGGTTTGAAAGTGGGTTGTCTCGGAGAAGTGACGCGGTAAAGACGCTAGTGAACAATAAGTAGGACAATGTGAAGATAGTCGAAAGATGCAGACCCCATTTTGGGGTGAGCTCCGAAAGGTCGTCTCACACCAGACGCGAACCCGTGAAGACGAAACCAGCGAACAAGCATGTTAGTACAACAACGGAAAACCAGGAAGAAAGTTCAAGGGTATGTGTTTGTTATTTCCCCTCATGCCATGTTGTTTCTCTTTGTCCAGCTATCACGGTCGACTCAGCTTTCATACTTTCTTTCTCCCGATGGCTACTTTAAAAGTGTAGTAGCAAAAAAACTTTTGAGTTAGTGAACTAAGATAGAGTTTTGTTTGTTCGTCAACTTTCCCCACGACGAGACTACAACCGTGCATTTGGTGTGTAACTGTACAACGTCCTTTTTGGTGCAGTAACATAACATCTTTCTATTTGGTACTGTTATGGTAGTATTATGGTAGTGGGTGCGCTGACACATTGTGCATTGCGTCACTTCGTGTGTGATTCATGACTTCAAACTAGGCCAAAACGCTGCGGAAGCAGCTAAAACATTTTATGCGCGAAATGAGGACGGCGCAATTAATCACGGTATGGTAATCAGATAGTTGAAGAAATTTCATTTGGGTTGCAAGAGCCGCCACGATCAGAAAAAATCAGGTAGGCCAAAAAATATGGATTCCGAGATCTTGCAAGAGAAGCAAATCCAACGAAAACACCGAAGGAGTATTAGGTGAGTTCTGCATCACACGTTCGCGGCAAAAAAACATTCGGAGTTGCCAAATTGTAGCGTATGTTACCAAAATATTGCGAAAACTACGACACACACTATATATATATATATATATATAATAGTGTGTGTCATAGTTTTAGCAACTGGTGGAGAACCAGGGACGAGCTCATAAGTGATGAACTCCTATGGACCCCCATATATGGCCGAGCAAAAGCAGGACGACCAGCTCGAACATACATACAGCAGCTATGTGAGGATACGGGATGCAGCCCTGAAGACCTGCCAGAGGCGATGAACGATAGGGAGAAGTGGCGAGAGAGGGTCAGGGATATCCATGCTGGCCGGCACAACATGATGATGATCATGATATATATAGTTTGGTTTGGTATATCAACCATTGTAATGCCAAATCAATTTTAAACATATTAACAGTTCTATTTCAAACAATTCAGTTTAGTATAAGTACACAGTTTAAATGTCAAAACGGTTCTATTTCAAACAATCCAATTTAACATGAGTAAGCAGTTTAAATATCAAAACAGTTCTATTTCAAACAATTCAAATTAGTATTAGTATGCAGTTTGAATGTCAAAAAAGTTCCATTTCAAACAATTCAGTTTAGCATATATAGGCAGTTAAAATGTTGAAACAGTCCCATTTCAACCAACAGAGATTAGTTCTATTTGATCCATAGATAGAACTCTATAAGGTGTTACCACTACGGGCCAGAGTGGACCTGGAAATGATGACAACAAAGGAGTACTTCATATTTCCCAAAGCTCCAAAATTACTGGGACCTCACTATAAGATTGTTTTGTGTCATATTCAGGAGATGCAGTCGGGGTATTCTACAGCCCCTGCCAACTGGGAATATATATATATATATATAATCAATGACGAAATTATTTGTACACCCATCAGTTTTGAATACTTTTATCCATTTCTCAGAATTTGATGCCCGTATAATGCTTGATTTTTATTTGTTAATAAGCACAAAAAAAGTAATGTAAACTTAATTTTTAGAACAATTTGTTCAATACAACAAATTTGATAGGTTCCAAATGAGGAAAAGACAAAATTATTCATACATTGGAAAATATCGTTTTAAAATTATTGATTCGTGTAAGTATAAGTAATTTACATGATTATTTAATCAGTAAAGTCTTATGGACAATTTATTCAGTAGAATATTTGTGATAACTCCAGCAAAGAACAGTACGTGGTGCATAGAGTGTCGCCCTCATTATCCTTTCGTTAACAACACGATAGCGAAGACAAAAGAGTTTAGCGTTGACTTGAGGCAAGGAATAATTAACTTCTACAAGTCGGTAACTATTTCGAACCGTTTAGCTATTTCGAGATCAACAGTACCACTATAAAGAAGTTTTAACACGAGAAAGATGTGGCACGACAGAAAATTAACCGGGGCGAAGCTGAAAAGCTAAATTGTCACCGAGAATTGCACGAAAACTGTGTCACGAGGTTAAAAACCCAAGAGTTGTATTGAAAGACATCGCCAAAAGTTTGGATAAAATGGATATCAGCGTAAGTACTCGAACAATACAAAAGTTGTTTAAATCGAAATGGGTTGTATGGAAAGCGATCACGACGAACTCTTCTTCACAGACTATGTCACATTGTTGCTCAGTTTAATTTTGCTAAAACGTTCTTGGACAAAGAAAATTACTATTGGGAACAAGAACCTTGATGTAAGGAAACAAAAATTGGGTTTTTTCGATATTATGATGGACAGAAGATAATGTGTAAGAAAGGTGAGGCTTTCCTCCCAAAGCACAGAAAACATGGAGGCGGCTTGGTGATGTTTTGGGAGTGATTCAGCTCAAAGAGGTAATTTACTAAGCTTTTTGCTTAGATGTGGCACAGGGCCATATGAAAGGGGCACCCAATGATACTCGAACTCATTCGTGTAGGTTTGCTAGTCGAACTTGCTAACCATTACACCACCAAAGGCGCCTGATTCAGCTCAAAGAGGACTGGACAATTAGTTGCAATATGAAGAATAATAAAGTCTGAAGACTCTATCAAAATTCTAGTTTGGTTTGGTTTGGTTTGGTTTCTTTGTTTAATAGCATATCAACCTTAAGGAGGTGCCCGTTGTGTAATGGTTCACGTCGTAGGAAATGGACACGGCGACACGAGTTCAAATCCTGGACGAGACTGATTGCATTTCATATAGCACTAATAACCTTGGGAAAGGTATAAATCCAATTCTTCTCCCTCCAGCTATGGGTACATAGTAGGGCAGACTAGGTTCTTCAGCCTTGGTGAGGTAACTAGTCTAGGAGAAGGAAAACTCTGAATTCAAACCTGTTAAACTCCACTTAAAATTGACCTTGTGTCATATTCTGCCCGAGCGGAGGGGTTGGTAAATATGATATCAACCTTTGTAGGCAATTTAATGCCAAAGCTATTCTCCTAGAAGAGCAGTTGAGGTACTATTTTACCCATAGCTGGGAGGATAAGAGGTTTCATACCTTTCCCAAAGGTATTTGCACGAAAGTGAACGTAATAGCGCGACAGGAGTACGAACTCGCTTACTACGATTCTGCAGTCCATCGCTTTAACCATTACACCACGAAGACAACCCCTCAAAATCCTGGATGAAAATCTGTAACTATCAGCGTAGAATCTTGATCTATTTCGGCGATTTACTTTCCAGAAAGATAATGATCCCCGAAATACGTCTAAATCCGTGATTTCGTGGCTTCAGAAAAGGAAATTTACAGTTCTGCCATGGCCTTCCATGAGGCCTGACGAGACTTATTGAAAATCTATGACAAGAATTGAAAGTCCCTCACCATAAACCTTCAGGAATTAGAACGTGTAACCATTGAAGAATGGAAGAAAATCTCTTAATAGACTTGTTGAAATATCATCAAAACTTTAGGAAAAGCTACAAAGATGAGAGACTATTAATATTGTGACAATTGTTTGATTCTTTAAAATTTTTCATACAATGCGAATAATTTCGTCTTTTTTTCTTTTGTTTATTTTTCTTTCCATATTTAGAAAATTCAACCGCTCTTTCTCAAAATTGATTTTTACACCCTTTTTTGTACTTAATAACATATAAAAAGTGCTATTCATAGCGTCATATGAATATTAACTTCTTAGAAATGGTTAGAACTATTCAATATTCATGGGTGTACGAACAATTTCGTCGTTGACAGAATATATGTTGGATATCGATTTGAAGACTCCTTTTACATCTATCGATGCAGCGGTGGAAGTCGGACCTTGGTTGAACGAAAATAACAGGAAATGCACCTGGTACCTAATGTCATGTAAATTGCGTATGTGGCATACTAGAAGGAGGCGGGTCTACGTGCAACGTCTAAGTGATAGACTGAAGGACGTGTAAAAACGAGAATTTGCGTGGGCGTGCGGGATATAAAACGAAAAAGATTTTGACCTGGACTGAAGGAACAGAAAAAGGGTTCACTGAAGATTCGTACCTTGTAAATATAGAAACTTACCTATATCTGCATATTTCTTTAAAAACGGGAGGACTTTTTTGATCTCTTAAAATCAAACATTTGTCAATGCCAAACACTTACTTAATACTTTGAAATTAAGAACGCTGAATGTACGTTTATGAATATTTCTTTATATACATGTATTTGCTCCTGTTATCTCAACAAGCATCCATCGATGTGTAAACAATTCTCATGATATCAAATTCTTGGCGAAGGTTGTTAAAACCGAAACGTGTAACGTTGGCTTTACATCAATATAAATTAATCTAATTTGGATTATTCTTTTTTTCTACTTTCTTTCTTTATATATATATATATATATATATATATGAAGAAAGTAGAAAGAAGAATAATTCAAATATATATATATATATATATATATATATATATTGTTGTTGTTGTTGGTCCAACAAGAGAACAGTTAGTATTCTAAATTGAATTGGTCCGCAAATTAATCTGATTTTGGTTTTTATCATTTCATACCCTTGTGATCTCCATGTGTTTCTAACTTTGTGTGGCCCAGTCGGCTGGAACTGTCGAATATACCAACTGCATCTCTGCAGAGAGGTATGGCTCATCCAACGAGTGTCTTGGATATTACTTAAACAATCGGATGATGAGTCTCCAGTAATGCTGGAGCTGTGGGAAATGGAGAGTACTCCTTCATTGCCATCACTCCCAGGTCCACTCTGGCCCAGAGTGGTAGCACTTGATAGGGTCCTATCTATGGGTCAAAATAGAACTTTTTGACATTTAAACTGCATACTTTGATAATTAAACTAAGTGCAAACAAATGACTTACACTAAACCGAATGGCTTGAAATAGAACTGTTTAATCATTAAACTGAGTGGAAACAAACGATTGATGATTAACTGAATTATTAATTATGCTGAGTAATACTTTAAAATATTTAACTGTGTGTAAACAAATGATTAAAAGTAAATTAGATTATTCGTATTAGATAGAAATAAGTGACAGCATTTAATAATTGTTGTACAGCCATGATACGTAGAACGTTCACATGCATAGGAATCCCGAAACATGGGGGTACCCGTGGTGTAATGGTTATTGTCGTGGGAAATGGACACGGCGATACGAGTTCAAAACCTAGACGAGACTGATTGCATTTCACATTGCACTAATACCCTTGGGAAAGATATGAATCCAATTATTTTCCCTCCAGCTATGGGTAAATAGTAGGACAGACCGTGTTCTTCAGCCTTAGTGAGGCAACCAGTCTAGGAGAAGGAAAACTCTGAATTCAAACCTGTTAAACTCCGCTTAAAAATTGACCTTGTGTCATATCCTGCCCGAGCGGAGGGGTTGGGTAAATATGATAGGAATCCCGAAACACTCGAATCACTGACGATTCTCTTTGTTCAGGTACGAAACTTTTATTACCTTCTTGACTTTTAGGTTTTCAACACGAAGAGAGAAGAGAGACACACACAATTTTTACTATGCTGACTGTTCCATCTGACCCCACCACGCGCGGCGCATCTCGTAGACCCAACTGGCCTGGCCTCGCAGAGGCTTGAAAATCAACTAGCCTCCTCTAGGTTCAAATCTAACTGCTTTTTTTAAAAAATCACCCCAGATATTCAGCCCATCGCTTCCGGGCATAACGTCATTCACATCCCCAGGCCTATTTCCAATCCGGAGTTTTTATTATGACAGCTGTGATTGTCACATCCTCCCCGCGTGAGCGGGAATACCTGTACTTAATGTGTGCCCCTACCCGTGCACTAAGCCGAATAGTTCTAAACCTTACTAAACCGAAAGATAAGATATAACCAACGAAAATGAAAATATAAAAAAAAACCCTTCCGCAATTATATAACAAAATGAGCTCAGGCTCGTTTAAAATTGTTATAAAAAATGTGTTTAGAAATCATATATTCTATATGCCATTGAATAACCGACAATGGTTGATAGGCCATCTAACCCAACTAAACTGAATTATATATATATATATATATATATATATATAAAGATAATTTGGCATTAAATAACCTACAATGGTTGATATGCCATTGTGTTACGATATGCGATTAAATACTTAATTAATATGTAAAAATTAAAATTTATGAAATACATAAAAATTGATATACATATGTATATATGTATATCTCAAAAACAAAAAAAAAGATCATTGAAATAAGTATTTTTTTGTTCAAGGCCTAAATTGACCTAAAAAGCTGGTTGATTGCTCCTAATGGTCAGTTAAGTGCGAGAAAATTGTTTTTGTTTTAAAGGTCAGCGAATTTATTTAATTTTTCGGTTGTCATCTAACTCCATCAATCCTAATGATGAGACGGGTCATTTCGTCAAACATATTTTTCTTGTACTTTTGCTCCACTCTAACTAAAGGTGAACTGTGGATGGCTCATCCAATCAGGTGAGGCTGAGAATTTTAGTTCAACCCTATTACTCTAAACCTGTTCCCATCGGTCAAAGAATCTATAAAGGGTTTTCCCTATACCTATAAGATATAATCCTGAACTAGGATTGGCTGATCAATGGGAATATGATTTCTAATTGTCTCTTAATGGACAACCAATCAGAAACCTTTTTAGTCCAGATTTTGATCTATAAAAACCGGATGGTAAAACGAATCATCAGAGAGAATCAGGAAAGAGACAAGCAGGAAACACAGGACTGCCAAAGAAGCATTCCTTCCATTCTGGATCCGAGTCATTCCAAAGAACCTGTAGACTTCATAAAAATTCAAAGTTCCAAACTTCAGAGACATTAGTGTCATACTAACCTGACATCATCGTCACTCTTCTTCTCTCGATATTCTTCCAATCTTCTATTTGTCAGGGAAACAAACGTTGTTTGCTTGTTATTTATTGTCTCATAAACGAGTTTCAATAAAAAGATTCTTTGTTATTTGTTAACAGCAGGTTTTCTCCATTCTTTGAGTTGCTAGACAAACTTGCCACTCGTACCAGCTAACTGTCAGAATAATATCCGTCTGAATTGTGTCAACTTTCCTTCGTGGAATTTTCAAACATAGCATGGGCACGGAAGGACTTGACAAAGCAACCATTCGGAAGTAAATGCGGTAGTCACGAACACAGCAGCCACAACAAGTACTGTGACTAGCAGTCACATAACATTGAGCAGCAAGACTAGCATAGGACCACACCATAAGACACAACCAAACAAAATCATATATATTAAATATATATGTATGAAGACGATTTGTCATTAAATAACCTACAATGGTTGATATGTCATAAAACCCCATAAAACCAAATCATATATATTTAAGATGTATGTATAAAGAGGATTTGGTATTAAATAACCAACAGTGATTAATATGCCATAAAACCAAACCCCACTGAAAATCAGGCTTTAAGTTATACCAAATTCAGATTCACTTGCGGACCTATTCATCATGTTGAATTATCTCATTATCCTAACTCAGAATGCTTTGTAATATATATATATATATATATATATATATATATATATATATATATATCAATCCCAGGTCGATTCATACCAAAGACTCAAAAAATGGTACTTGATGCCACCTTGCTTAACACAGCATTATAAGGTGAGGAGCAAGAGTAAAGTGGAGCAATCCAGAGAAAGGAGTATCGCCCTCCCATACACCTCTCTGTAGTAGCTACTGAAAAGGGAGCCTTCGGGTCACCTCGACTAAGGGCACCAACTTTACTTTTAATTATAGATATATAAATATATAATAAACCTACAAGTATCTTACAGAATGAAAAACCCAGTTGATACAATTTGCAAATAAAGATTATACCAGCTGATATAATACAATAAATTCAATAAAAAAAGAAAAGACTAAAGGGAACCGTACTATTTGAAAATAATCCAATAGTCCTGCGATGCCAAACCGAAAAAAACAAAAAACACTGGCAGAATCAGCTTTACATTATCTACAGGGGTTGAACAATAAAAATCTTTGCATCATAATTTTGAAACTCCTATAAAACCATCAAAACTTCTTAATTTTTTTTATTTATTATAAATTTTTCGTCTTATTTTATTAGAATTGTAGTTTTTTTTTCATCAGAAGAAACCATCAAAAATCATTGAAATGGCTGATCTATGAGGCTTTAAAAGAGGTCAAGTTTTTGGTACTCGTACGGCTGGCGGTAGTGTAACAAAAACCGCTGAAGGAGTACTGTCTTGAAAGTAATGATATCATTTGAGAAATAAGGAAAAACCTTCTCTCCGAAGCAAAACTTTGAAAGAAAGTAAAAGCTGCCTAATAGGGATCATCAGACTCTTACGTGGATTGTTATGAAGGATCACAACAACACAGCACCAAAAATTACACCAGAACTTACTGATCATTTCAAGAACCTAGTTTCTTCAACAACTGTAAGAAGGGGGCTGCAAAAAGCTGTATTTCACGAGAGGGCTGCAATCATAAAACCATATTAAAATAAATTTGTTTATAATTTCCTGGTGTTTCCCTTAGTTTGTCAAACCCCTGTATATATTTATAGATATATATGAAACTAGTTGACAAGTTCACATAGTGTCTCATCAACTGAGACAGACATCGACACGCGACTAGCAAAAGCATGGACAGCTATCGATAGGCTATCGGTCATATGTAAGTCAGACCTGACTGATGAAATGAACCGCAGTTTCTTCCAAGTAGCGGTCGTGTCGATCCTGCAATATGGATGCACTACATGGACGCTAACTAAACGAATGGAGAAAAAGCTTGACGGCAACTACACAAGGATGCTGCGAGCAATATTGAACAAGTCTTAGAGACAGCACCCCACAAAGCAGCTGCTGTACGGCCACCAACCTCCAACCACGAAAAATCTAAAAATTAGACGAATCAGACATGCAGGGCACTGTTGGAGAAGTAGGGACGAGCTCATAAGTGATGTACTCCTGTGGACCTCTTCACATGACCGAGGAAAGGCAGGGTGACCAGCTCGAACCTACATATAGCAGCTTCTGTGTAGTTACGGCGTGTCGCCCTGAAGATCTGCCGGAAGCGATGAACAATAGGGAGGGGTGGCAAGAAAGAGTCAGGGATATCCGTGCTGCTGGCACGACAAGATGATGATGATGATATATTATATGAAAAATTGGCAAAAAAAATCTCAATTTTCTGTATGTTTGTGCGTGTGTTTGTGTAATTGCTGGTTTGGTTTGGTTTCCTTGTTTAATGGCATATCAACCTTTGTAGGTTATTTAATGCCAAAGATATTCTCCAAGAAGAACAGTAGTGGTAGTATTTAACCATATTTACCCAAACCCCCAGCTCGGGCAGGATATGACACAAGGTCAATTTTTAAGCGGAGTTAACAGGTTTGAATTCAGAGTTTTCCTTCTCCTAGACTAGTTGGTTCGCTAAGGCTGAAGAACCCAGTCCGTCCTACTATTTAGTGGTACTATTTAACCCATAACCTTAGAGGATAAGGGGGTTCATACCTTTCCTAAGGGTATTTGCACGAAAGTGAACGTTATAGCGCAACTGGAGTACGAACTCGCTTACTACGATTCCGTAGGCCATCGCTCAAACCATTACACCACGAGGACACCCCCATGTATAACTGCAGTAATTCATTTGTTCACCTCCGTGAAAATGGGAAAATAGAAGAGCAAACTTTGAAAGAACAGTCTGAATTAATCCAGCTGTACTTTATTTCAAAATCTCCCAACCGATCGGGTGGGTGTTGGTAAATACATTCTAACAATTATAGGAGTTAAACAATTGGTCATCCCAGTTATATGTACACAAAACACTAAGTACGAAAGTGAAATATTTCTTAGTTTTGTCTCCTACCGTTTGAGATATCTTTACCTCAGCCAGAAAATCTTGTTCAGCATAATAATTTTTGCATCGATGGATAACGAAACGAATTTCTGGAAAGGCCACCCCCATAAAGTTAATGATACTATTTCTAATCACTTCAGCCATCTTCGTCAGTCAAAATCTTTTTTTTCCAACTGGTTACACGTTGCAGAGACAACATCGATAAAGTCCCGAGACACACAGACAATTTACAATCACCCCACTGAATTTTATAATTGCAAAAAAAATATTGCTGTATCTTGAGTGTTAAATCTAGGAGTGGATGGTTGATGTTAAGAGTAAATGATATAGGGTCACTTTTGCAAAGTTAGTCAAGAAATGACAGTTTTGAAGATGGTGATAACGATAAAGAATCAATAGACATCGTTTGCGTTCACCGTTCGATGAACAGGAAACATGTGAGAGGCAATTAGTCTTCAGGTCAAGTTTCATATTAATTGGCATGATTTTAAATATTCGGGACGAAAATAACGAATGTCTCTGCTGTGTGAAACGCTAGTGAAAGTTTTGCGAATGGAAAGTATAATTTGGGAACATTTCGGAGATTACTGTATAGAGTGGACTGATACTTTTGGTTCAGAGGTTAAGGTGGCTAAGATCTGTCTTCTTTTACTACTGGATGGTTGCAAAATAGCTAGACTTCCGATCCACAAGATTTTGGCGCGAAATAAGGACAGGTTATTTTTGGAAATTATGACACACTTGGGTCTTTTTCTATTTCTTTTAGATTTGATCAAATAATTGTGTTAATGACTATTACAATTCTATATACATTATTAATATTGTATTTAGGCAATGTTGGGATCGGGGGCGGTAAAAATTGTTGACCCAACAAAGAAGTGATATTTAAAAAAAATTTATGGTTCTAAAGGTCAAATAAACCCTAACGTTTAGTTTGGTTTTATGGCATATCAACCATTGTGGGTTATTTAATGCCAAATCCGCTTTATTCAAATATTTTAGATATATATATATATGATTAGTGAACTCAAGTCAACAAAGTTAAAAAATTAAAAGTATTGCTATGTATCTCTAAATTTGAATGAAACATTCATTTGTTTACCAGCAGATAATAGATCAAATAGTTCTATTTCTAACCGTTCAATTTAGCATAAGTGATTTGTTTGCATTCAGTTTAAATGTAAAACGTTTTGAACCATAGATAGAAGCCTATCAGGTACTACCACTCCGGGTCAGAGTCAACTGGGATCTATGGCAATAAAGGGGTATTCCACATTTCCCAAAGCTCCATCACAACTGGAGTCTCAACATCAAATTGTTTAGTTTCATATCCAAGATACTCGTTGGAATGGGGTCTTACCCCTTTGAAGAGATGTAGTCGGTGTATTCTACAACCCCAGCCGACTTGGCCACAGGAAACTCGTTGGGAGAATCTTGCGCCCCAGCAGAGATGTAGTCGGTGTATTCTACAACCCCAGCCGACTTGGCCACAGGACACTTGTTGGGGAAGTCTTGCGCCCCAGCAGAGATGTAGTCAGTGAATTCTACAACCCCAGCCGACTTGGCCACAGTACACTCGTTGGGGGAATCTTGCGCCCCAGCAGAGATGTAGTCGGTGTATTCTACAACCCCAGCTGACTTGGCCACAGTACACTCGTTGGGGGAATCTTGCGCCCCGGCAGAGATGTAGTCAGTGAATTCTACAACCCCAGCCGACTTGGCCACAGTACACTCGTTGGGGGAATCTTGCGCCCCAGCAGAGATGTAGTCGGTGTATTCTACAACCCCAGCTGACTTGGCCACAGGACACTCGTTGGAGGAGTCTTGTGCCTTTGCAGAGATGTAGTCGGTGTATTCTACAACCCCTGCCGACTTGGCCACAGGAAACTCGTTGGGAGAGTCTTGCGCTCCAGCAGAGATGTAGTCGGTGTATTCTCCAACCCCAGCCGACTTGGCCACAGGACACTCGTTGGAGGAGTCTTGTGCCTTTGCAGAGATGCAGTCGGTGTATTCTACATCCCCCTAGTCGATTAGACAAAAAGAAACTTGACGAATTACGTGCCAAGTGTGCTGTAAGTGAAGAATAGCACGTACGTTTAAAGCAGGAATTCTCAGACATTCTACTAGATGCACCCCACCATTGATTCTCCCGTCGTAACCAAATTTAATTTCCATTCACTGCCAAATAATTAATATGATCAAACAAATAGGAATCAGTAAACTATAAATGCAAATGCACCTTTAATTCTTTAATTTTTAATGGGTTTTGTGGGTACTGAGGAGATCTCGAATTTTAGGATACGGGTTTGTGAGTTTGAGGTGCGATTCACCACGTTCTATGTTCAAAGTGCTTTTTTCTTTGCTTAGTAAATAATGCTTTTGGCTAAACTCAAATTCCACCAGATACGACAAATTTTCTTTCTTTTTCAAATCTCCATTTTTATTCTTATATTCTTACATGATTTTTGTTTCTTTTTATTTATAAACGGGAACTTAATCTTTTCACCGGTCAGTATTGATCAGCTGATTCTCTACAGAATTTATCACGTCAATCTCCCTTGTAATGTAGATTCCGTTTTTAATAATTAATTCATATGTATTATGGCGGTGCTTGGCCTCAAGCAAAATATACCAATTTGATTTTTTATACTGTATTTTTTTAAAATTCTTATTCCATTGGATATTATTGCAAACTTATATATATATATGTGTGTGTGTGTGTGTATTCGAAATTTATTTTAAAAACGTAACTTATTTCCTTAAAAGAATCAAATGACGTCTATCTATCCATCTATGCAATGTTTGAAATCGGTAGATATGAACAGAATGAGATAGATGTGAAGATAGATAGAAATATAGATATGAGACGATTTTTTCTCTCAATATATAATTGATGAAGCTAGAATATAAATTATCCCCTGGAATGCACACTGTCCAAAAAACAATAAACTGAGAAGTCAAAATGGCTTTTTACTTTACGTGAAATGACTACAAAGAAAGAATCTAATATATGTATTACAACAAATTTATACTTGTAGAACAATACTTCCACGTTTTTAATAGAAATAAAAGGTTACCAATCATAAAAAGAACTGAATAACAAACACAGAGGAAAATATTATAGCGATAATAAAAACACACAAAGATAAATGAGTAAAACTTTTTTTTCCATTTATCCTTGTGTATTTTTGTTATATTATCATTTTATAATTCAGTTTTATGCTACCGAGGTGTAGGGGTGGGCACAACTTCTTTCCCTGGATCGGATTGCTCAACTTTACCCTTGAAACGTACCTTATAATGCTGAGGGTTAAGCAAGGAGGTATCAAGTACCACTTTCCGAGTCTTTGATATGACTCGATCTGAGATTGAACCCCGATCTCCCGGGCCATTGACGAAAACTCAACCACTAAGCCAATGGGCCGGTAATATAATATCTATACATAGATTTGATTATGTTCATAAATGAACTATACAGATGTTATTTTTATAGTGCTCAAGGGTTTGTGTTGATCAAGCCATAATCTGTGGATGAGCTGATAATAGAAGATTATCTTCAGGTAAATGTCTGCCAATAGAGACTGTTTTTTTACTATAGTAATAAAAAAAATGTTTGTCCATCAATATTGACCATTAATTAAGAAAAAGCTTTCTAAATGGATTACACTGATGATTTGTTTGTAGTGGTGAATGGTTAGTGAAGAAGCAACCACATTTTCTGGATGAGCTGAAAACAGGAGAATGGTGCACCAATGTGTCACAGATTCTCAGAAAAAAATCTCTATTCAGAATTTGAACTCAGAGTTTAACTTCTCCAAGAAAAGTTTCCCGACTATGGCAAGAGGGCTCTGCTAGTTTATCCATAATTGATGAAGAGAAGAGAAAAGATAAATTCCTTTGCCAAAAAACAAAAACAAAAACAAAAAAAAATTAGTACAAACTGAAACTGAAAAAGATGAGTCGATTTTCTTAACTGGTATTATAAAATGAATACTTGACACGAAACACCGTTAAATTTTTTTGTCCATGCATGTTATTTTTGCGAAACTATAAAAAGACCAAAATAACATGCATATATATGGCCTGCCGTTGATATTGGTGTCAGGCATTGTATACTGTTCATTACAGTCTATCACAATTCTGACGTATTCCCTTGAAAGAGTCGGTAATGTCTCTGTTGTAATGAACAGTTATTGCTGGAGAAGCCTTGTTTTTATGATGAATAACCACGAGTAGTCATGAGTGCAGCAGCATAAAAATGCCACCCGTATTGTATGTTGGCGTAAAAATGACCGGAAAGGATGTACAAGCAAGATTTGACCTTGGTTAGCCATGTTTATTTCCAATTACGATAGCAATTAATACCACAAATCCCTCACATATATATTCTGGTATCCAGTAAGGCAAAATGTAGACAAGCAAAAGCTACTCCATAATGCCTAATTATTCCCGAGCTGACGTATGTCGGTTGCTGGCAGAGCGGTATGGTACTTACTCTAATGTAAAGTTGTGCGGGTTTCAATCCCAGCATGAAGCGTCCTGCGTATCTAGCCAGATTGATGAGTTGTGATACAACGAAACAGTCTGTGTGTGGATTACAATATGTATATATAGTTATTTACCGAGCTTAGCTTTTTTTTGTGGTACAAGACCAGAAGTAAGAGACACCCCGTGAGAATCAACACACTAACAATGTTCCACTAATCCAATTTTGCTCAGTCGGATGAAAGTGCTGTAGAATACATCGACTGCATCTCCGCAGATGGATAAGACCCCCTCTCCAACGAGTGTCCTGGGTTGTCCAATCGGCTGCTGCTGTAGAATGTCACCGACTGATTTTCTGCTGATGGGTGAGTCTCCACAAACGATTGACCTGGATACGACACTAAACAATCTGATGGTGAGGTTCCAGTAATGTGGCAGCTTTGGGGAATGCGGAGGACCCCATCATTGCCAGCGCTCCCAGCTCCACTCTGACCCGGAGTGCTAGCACCTGATAGAGTCCTCTCTATGGGTCAAATAGAACTAAACTGTGTACTTATACTAAACTAAATTGCTTGAGATTGGATTGTTTTGACATTTAAACAGATTTACCTGTGTGCAAACAAATGACTAATGTTAAATTGTTATTATTACATCGCAGTAAAAGAAGCCTTCTAAGTACTTGCCCAGTCGTCTAGGGATGTAAAATACACCGACTGCTTCTCAGCAGAGGGGTTACACCTGATAGGGTCCTATCTACGGATCAAATAGAAGTAAACTGTGTCGGGTGAGATGTGACAGTTTTGATATTTAAACTGCGTACTAAATTGTTTTTGCCCAGTCGGCTGGAGCTGTAGAATACACGGACTGCTCCTCTGCAGAGGGTTAAGACCCTCCCCCACAATGAGTGTTCTGGATATGACACTAAACGATCTGATGGTGAGGTTCCAATAATGCTGGGGCTTTTGGGAATGCGGAGCATCTCTTCATTTCCATTGCTCCCAGGTCCACTCTGGTAGCACCTGATAGGTCCAAATCTATGGGTTAAATAGAACTAACTGCATACTCATGCTAAACTGAATCGTTTGGATTAGAACTGTTTGACTAAACTGAATAACTTGAAATAGAAATGCTTTTGAAAATTAAACTGTATTTATATTTAGACAGCGTGTTTATGCTATACTGAATTGTTTGAAATGGAAGTGTTTTTGACATTGAAATTGTACCCACAGTAAACTGAATTTTTTAATATAGAACTATTTTGACATTCAACTATATGTAAACTAATACTGTACTTATACTAAAGGGAATTAGCTGAATTAGAACTATTCGAATAAACTGAATAGCTTGAAATAGAAATGTTTTTGACAATTTAAGTGTGTACTCATACTAAACAGAATTGTTTGGAATAGAACTGATGTTTAAATTGGATTTGGCGTTAAATAACCTAGAAAGGTTAATATAAAAAAAAAACAAAACAAAAAAAAAACAACCAACCTAAATTGTTTGAAATAGTGGTTCAGTGTTAGAGTTTCGGCTCTGTATTCTGTAGTCACTGGTTCAATCACTTGATGTGGAGATCACGGTATACACTGCTGATGAGGCCCAATAAGGTCAAAACAGCTGTCCAGTGGTTCCGCATGTCGCACCTAATGCTTGCCGGATTTTCTGGTCATGTTAATTCAAATTTATAGTATAATTCTTCTATTTAAAAAAATGCATGTTTTTACCAAGGGCATTAGCAGAAAGTGAAATGTTGCATTTCACTTTCAGCTAATTCCCTTGGTAAAGACATGCATTTTTTTTTTTTAAATGGTACCTCATCCAGGATTTGAACTTCATTTCTGATGATTATGAATGTTCTGCTAAATATGCCCCTGGTTTGAAAATTGTAGTGATATAACTAGTTGAAAATTTTAGCAACAATACTTATTTGGGCTGACAATATATATATATATATATATATATATATAGAGAGAGAGAGAGAGAGAGAGAGAGCGGAGGGGCAATAGTTATTATTGTAGGAATTGGTCACGGCGACACGAGTTCAAATCCTGGATGAGACTAAATGGATTTCACATTGCACTAATACCTTTCGGAAATGTATGAATCCAATTATTCTCCCTCCAGCTATGATTAAATACTAGGCCAGACTCAGCTCTTTAGCCTTGGTTAGGCAATCACTCTAGAAGAAGGAAAAATTCAAACCTGTTAAACGTTGCTTTAATTTGACTTCACGTCACATCCTGCTTATGCGGAGAGGTTGGTAAATACACACACACACACACACACACACATATATATATATATATATATATATTGTGGGGGTTAAAGACAATAAATTTTGAAATTGTTTTACATAATAAATTTATTTGACTTATTAAAGCTCATCAGACGGCTTTTAAATGAGGAAAGTAAAGATGTAAGTAGACCCTTCTGCTGCTGTAGGAATAAAGAAGAATGCCCTTTAGGAGGAAAATGTAACAGAGAATATTGTTTCATCATCATCATGTTGTTTCGCTAGCACGGATATCCCTGACCCTCTCTCGCTACTTCTCCCAATTCAGCGCCTCTGGCAGGTCTTCAGGGCTACATCCCGTATCCTTACATAGCTGCTGTATGTATGTTCGAGCTGTTCGTCCTGCTTTTGCTTGGCCATATGCGGGGTCTATAGGAGCAAATCACTTATGAGCTCGTCCTTGCTTCTCCAGCAGTGTCCAGCATGTCTGGTTCGTCTAACTTGGATAGTTTTCGTGATTGGAGGCAGGTGGCCGTATAGTTGGTGCCTTGTGGAGTGTTGCCACCAGGACTTGTTCAATATTGCTCGCAACATTCTTGTGTAATTGCCGTCTTGCTTCTTTTCCAGCCGTTTAGTTAGCGTCCAAGTAGTGCATCCATATAGCAGTATTGACACGACCGCTGCCTAGAAGAAACTGCTTTTCATTTTATCGGTCAGATCTGAGTTCCATATGATCAAATTGTCTACCAGAATAATCTTTCCAACAAAGAAGGTAAACTAAATACCAATGCCTACATTGGAATTTCATCATTACACTGGAAGTTTAGGTTTATAATCACAATCATCTAATAACCCCTTAATCAAAAATAAAACTACCTCATCAAAAAACAACTGGAAAATAATCCTATTTACCAACCCCTCCGCTTGGGCAGGAGTTTTAAGCGGAGTTTAACAGGTTTGAATTCAGAGTTTTCCTTCTCCTACACTAGTTGCCTCACCAAGGTTTAAGAACACAGTCTGTCCTACTATTTACCCATAGCTGGAGGGAGAATGATTGGATTCATACCTTTCCCAAAGGTATTAGTGCTATGTGAAATGCAATCAGGCTCGTCCAGGATTTGAACTCGTGTCACCGTGTTGATTTCCTACGACGATAACCATTACATCACGGGCACCTCCAACAACTGGAAAATAATAAGAGATTCGGAATGCATTTGATGAGCTTTAATAAGCAAAATAAATTGATTTTGAAATACAATTTCTAAATTTCTTATTTTTTAACCAAAAAAATGTATATTTTGTTCTGTAGGTATATTTTGTATTAAGTAGCCAATCATTAAGCATTCATTTTTTTTATATTCACAGTCTTCATTTACTTGATATATATATATATATATATATATATATATATATATATATATATATATATATATATATATATATATATATATATATATATATATACCGTAATACTCCATCATTCTGAATTCTCTACATTTTTCTCCTTTGCAATAGAGATTCTACTTTTGGTAATAAATCAATTTGTACTATCATGACACTTGAGTTCTTGTGAAACATACCAGTGTGATTTTCCAAACTGCTAGCTTTATTTTAAATTTCCTCATATTCTTTCTGCTTTCATTCCATTTTTTTTTTTTTTTATCTTCTATTCCAACCATCATTTAATTTTTACTAGATCTGTTAAATTTCCTTTTTGTTTGTTTTGTTTATTGTGCTTTCTTTGAGATCATTGTAATATTTTCAATTCCATCACTTTGTTTCTTTTCAGTTTGTTGTCTGCTTGCTTCCATTTAAAAAAAAAAGGCCTTCAGCCAATCAAAATGTAAAGCAACAAACTGGAAAATTCCAATAAATCAACCTGCGTTCTGCTTATTTACTGTTTATAATCAAGGCCAAAAGTGATTAAAAATTTAAATTCTTCTCTTCTCAAACTAGCCGTGCATGACTTGTTCAGGTTGAAAAATGTGAGAGGAAAAACAAGGAGAAAAGGAATAACGGGGTGAGGGGGATGAAAAAGAACAGTCATTGAGAGAGAAAGTTCAAAATGGGAGTAGAAAAACAATATGGCAGTAAAGCACAAGAAGAAATAAAGCTTTTGGATTGGAAGAAAAAAATTGAAGGGACAAGATGATTTTGAAGAAGAAGAAAAAAAAGATTATTTTCATAAATAAGAATAGACAGAAAAAAAGGGAAAAATGAGGTGAAAGTATTGAATGAAAAGGTAAAAAAAAAGTATGGAAAAATGGAAATAGATGATTTATATGAAGAGAGAGAAAGAGAGAAAAAGAAGAAAGAGAGAGAGAGAGAGAGAGAGAGAGAGAGAGAGAGAAAAGGGTAAAGAAGAAGAAACAATGTAGTAAAGTGGAAGACAGAGAAATGAAAAGGAAAAGAAAGAAAAGAAAGTGAGAGAAATAAACAAAAAAAAATATCTAAGATAGAAATGTAGGCATAGAAATAGAAGGTTGGATATTTGGAATTGGTTTGGTTTGGTTGGTTTTTTAGGGCATATCAACCATTGTAGGTTATGTAATGTCAAATCCTCTTTATATATATATATATATATATATATATATATATATATATATATAGGATTTGGTTTGATTGGGTTTATGGCATATCAACCATTATAGGTTATTCAATGCCAAATCCTCTTTATACAAGGAAAAGAAAATAAGAGAAAAAATAAACAAGAAAAAAATGTGTGAGAATGCGAAAAAAGAAATGAAAAGGAGAAAAAAGAAAGAAGTGAGAAAAGAAAAAAGAAAATATAGACAGATAAGAGAGGAGAGAAAGAAGAGAAAAAGATTAGTGATCGTTTAAAAAGAGAGAGAGGGAGAGAGAGAGAGAGAGAGAGAGAGAAAGACAGAGAGGTGAGGGAAAGAGTAAAGAAGAAGAAAGGAAACAGAGAAAATATAATTGGATAAAAGAGGAGAGAAAGAAGAGGAAAAGAATAGTGATCATTTAAAAGAAAAGTGAGAGAGAGAGAGAGAGAGAGAGAGAGAGAGAGAGAGAGAGAGAGAGAGAAATGGCAATGAAGGGGTACTCCACATTCCCCAAAGCTCCAGCATTACTGGAACCTCGCCATCAGATTGTTTAGTATCATATACAGGACATCTGTTTGTGGGAGGTCTTACCCCTTGCAGGTCTTGCAGTTGGAGTATTCTTATACCCCAGCCGACTGGGCCCAAAAACAGATGATAAAGATGATGAAGAAAAAAAAAATAATAGGAGGAAAAGAGATGAATATGAAGGAAAAAATATCAAGACATAATACAAATGATGAAAACAAAAAAAACACAAAAGGTGATAAAGAGAAAAAGAGAAAAATAGAAAAGGGGGGACGTGAAGAAAACAAAAAGGAGAAAGTGAAAAAGAAGGATGAGAAAGAAAAGAAAATGAGAACATGGTTGAGAAAACGAAGAAAAAAAAAATAAAAATAAGGACATTGAAATGAGAATGAAGATAAAAGAACAAAACGAGAAAGAAACAGTTTGTTTCTTTGGTGTGTTTTATGGCATGTCAACCTTTGCAGGTTATTTAACACCAAATTCATTTATATGTAAATAATCTGTTTTATTTAAAACAATTCAGTTTAGCATAAGTACACAGTTTAATTGTCAAAAACATTTATTTCAAACTATTCAAGAAGTTATATGTAACAATTCAGTTATGTGTGGATACAATTTTAATGTCAAAAAATGTTTAAATGCAAAAATCAGTATAGTGAAAGAAGCACGTAGTTCTATTTAACCCATAGATAGGACTCTTATCAGGTGCTACCACTCCGGGCCAGAGTGGACCTAGGAGCGATGGTAATGAAGGGGTACTCTGCATTCCCCAAAGCTCCAGCATTGCTGGAACCTCACCATCAGATTGTTTAGTGTCACATCAGGACACTCGGTGGGGGGGGTCTTACCCCTCTGCAGAGAAGCAGTCGGTGTATTCTACAGCCCCAGCCGACTGAGCAAGAGAAAGAAAGAAAGAAAGAAAGAAATGAGAATGAAGAAAAAAAAAGAAAAAGGTCAAAAAGAGAAAGGAATTGATCTGAGGGAAAAAAAAGGAATAAAAAGAGATGGGAATGAAAGAATAAAAAAAACTGTACCCAGGGAATAAAATGAAAAAAAAAAAAATTAGGTTGAAGAAAAAATGATAGAAATTTAAAGAGGTTGCGTCAACACTGTAGTGAAGAATGAATGAATGAATGAACGAAGGAATGAATGAAAAAGCAGAAAGAATTTTCAAGGGCATTATGGGTAAAAGAGTACGGCATAGGATTAAGAAGTTGTCATTGCTGTCAACATTCTGTCAGAAAAATTCATTCTTCGCATTACAACCTTGCCTAGAAATTTCTTCCAAACTTGTGTTCAAATATGACAATTCCTTTACACATTCTTCAAGAATCTATCACTCAAGCAATTCTTTTTGTGTTTATTGCTAAAATTGCACCCGAACTCACTCATGCGAGCATCATTTTAAAATTTATACTTGACTTTTTCCTTCTTTTAAAGGCATATGTCAATGTATCCGATGACCAATTTTGGATTCCTGTTGTATAGTCACAACCATACACCTATACATATACATATATAAATATAAGTGGAAACATAGTCAACAATAATATACGAACTTCAATGAACGAACGAACACACTTCTTTAAAAAAATATACCCCACACACTTCATTCGAAAGGGTTGATGTTGGTTGTATGTGAGAGGTGAGTTGGAGACGGAGACAGACTGCTACATATTGACCCCAAGTTCCTCTGACTATAGCAGCACTTCTTCCTCATTCTGCTGGGCTGCTTAACCGGGGTCTTGAGGGCTCAAGCCCTCTGTCTGGCACTGGCTCTCTCTACGGCATCTTATCTCCAACCACGACTGGAACTCACTGCCTCGAACTGAACTCTGACTGCCTCGAACTCCGACTAACTCAAGCCGTCTGTGGCACCTGGTGACGTCCACCTGCTTCCCGTGGGCGTCTGCACCGATTTCAACCACGTCCAAAGGGAAAAGGTGATACCCCGATATCTCGACCGGATGTACCTGTTATTTACACAGGTGCATCTCTTAAGTGACTGCTTGGTCGAAGGTCAATCATCATCATCATCATGTCGTGCCGCCAGCACAGATATCCCTGACCCTCTCTCGCCACTTCTACCTATCATTCATCGCCTCCGGCAGGTCTTCTGGGCTACATCCCGTGTCCTCACATAGCTGCTGTATGTAAGTTCGGGCTGGTCGTCCTGCTTTTGCTTGGCCATATGTGGGGGTCCATAGAAGTACGTCACTTACGAGCTCGTCCTTGCTTCTCCAGCAGTGTCCGGCGTGTCTGGCTCGTCTAACCAGTATAGTTTTCGTGATGGGAGGCAAGTGGCCGTACAGTGGGCGTCTCGTGGGGTGTTGTTGCCAGGACTTGTTCAATATTGCTCTCAACATTCTTGTGTAATTTCCGTCTAGTTTCTTCTCCAGCCGTTTAGTTAGCGTCCATGTAGTGCATCCATATAGCACTATCCATACAACCGCCGCCTGGAAGAAAGTGCGCTTCATTTCATCGGTCAGGTCTGATTTCCATATGATTGAGAGCCTATCTATAGCCGTCCATGCTTTCGTCCGTCGTGTGTCGATGTCGTTTTCGGTTGATCAGACGCTACTTCCTAGGTAGGTGAATTTGTTCACTAGCCTCAGAGAGGCTCCGTCTAGTGTGGTAATGTTGCCCGTTTGGTTGTAACAGATATATTCAGTTTTGTGCACATTGACATGGAGGCCAATGCATGCTGCAGCTCGTTCCAAACTATGCAGTAGTGTCTCTGCTTGATTAGGCGTATTCGCCAGTAACACCAAGTCATCAGCGAAGTCGGCGTCTGTGATTGTTTTTGCGGGGTAACTTTTGCTTCTTTTCTTAGTCAGCTCGAAGCCATTTTCTCTGATTTTGTCGATCGAAGTTCTAAGCACGTAGTCTAGACAGATGATAAAGAGGTATGGGGCTAGCATGTCTCCTTGTAGTACTCCTGCAACAATGTCGAAGTATTCCGTGTCTCCATCTGGTGAACGTACTTTCACTTTTGTGTTTCTGTAGAGGATCATTATTGCTGCTACGGTTTCTCTTGGTATGCTGTATGCTAGTAGGATTAGTTCCATTTTCCCTCTGTGTATGGAATCGAAGGCCTTGGTAAAGTCGACAAATAGTAATGTCGCCTGAAGGTTTTTTGCCCGAACGCCTTCAAGGATTCTACGGATGGTCAATATTTGTGAGGTTGTGGATCTATTTCTCCGGAAGCCATTTTGGTTTTTCCTAAGGATGTTGTCTATTTTGGGTTCTATGCGGTTTCGTAGTAGGGCATTGTAGATTTTGGCTGCTATGGATTAAGTGTTATCCCTCGGTAGTTCTTGGCTAATCCGAGATCGCCTTTTTTAGGGAAAGGAAGGATGCATCCCTTCATCCATCTTTCTATCCTATTTTGACGATAGACTGCGTTGCATTGCCGGAGCAGTATATCGTCGAATTGTCTAGTCTTCCACACTTCTGGGGGGATTTTCGCCCAGCCCTGCAGCTTTCCAATTTTTAAATTTTTTTAAGAACCGAGTCGAGTTCTTCTTTGGTGGAAGGACCTAGTTTAATGTCTAATTGCTTACTGATAATTCTGGTGATCGGTTCATCCGTTATTTTCGGCGGGCTTCCTAGTAGATTTTTGAAATGCTGTTCCCACAGTTTTACTCTTTCTTGTTGGCTTGCAGCTTTCAATTTTGCTTTGGCTGTGCTCTTCCTTCTACTTACTTCATTTATTGTTTGCCAGGCTATCCTGGATTGTCTATCTTCCACCGAGTCTCTAATCTTATCTATCTGATTTTGTATGTATTCTGCCTGTTCTTTTAGATATATTCCTGCTAATTGATATTGTGCCTTTTCTAGTTTTCGGGCATTTGTGTTTGTTGGGTTCTTCCGATAGCTTTTTGAGGCAGTTTTCACGAGTGCACGTTTTTCTCTAACCACTAGCGTTTCCCAAGGGACTCTATATTTAGTTCTAGGTTTTGTTGGGATACACTTTGATGCCGCCTCGAGGTGTGCTTCAACAAAATTTTCATATTCGTCATTTGGGGTACCTTTTTCTGTCTTCCTTGTAGTGTTTCGAATCTGTTTCTTAATTCTAATACATATTTGTCTCTAATATCTCTGTTGTTAAGTAGGGCCCAGTCATAATGTTTAGTTGTCGCTGTTCGTGTGGCGTTTTTTCGTAGGCTTAGTCGTATTTTTGCCGTAACTATTCGATGATCGGAGGACACACCCTCGAAAGTGGAGTATGCCTCGCAATTCATCGCACTATTTTTCCATTTCCTGTTTATAAAGAGGTAGTCTATCTGTGCTTTACTCCTGTTCGCGTATGTGTTGGTCCATAATTTTCCCTCCCTTTTTTGAAAGTTTGTATTGAGGCATGTTAATCTATTTTCTATCATGAAATCAATTAGATGTTGTCCATTCCTGTTTGACGTGTTGTGTAGGCTGTATTTGTTGTTTCTGTTTTTCCCGATTTGTGCATTCATATATCCGCCAATGACTAGCAGGTTGTGTTTCGGAATGCTACGTACTAGGGAGGATAGCTCATGGTAGTAGGTGACTAGTTCGGTTTCTTTGCTAACATTGGTAGGGCTGTAGCAGGAGATGATCGTTGCTTTGGGGTTGCCATTAAACGTTGCGGCCATCATCCTAGGTTGTATTCTCTCAATGCTATTAAGTGTTTTTAGCGCTCTTGGTCTTATAAGCATTCCCACGTCTCCTACCGATGCATTGACAGAGTTTTTCCATGCCGATACAGTCACCAACATCCATCCATTGCCAGTTTCGTGATATTTGATATCTTCGGTGTGAGTGTATCGATGTTCTTGTATACAGATTTACACTTATTCTTCTTGATTTTACAGCAAGAAGTAATTATCTTAAAATGAGGGAATTTCTTAGATGGATATTAGTCAATTATCATTAATTTTTCTCCAGTATTTCTTTCTGGTCGCCCTCGACTACGGTCGCCAACTTTAAATTCCGGCTCATTGGCCTAGTGGGTAGAGTGTTCGCCAATGGTCCGGGAGACCTGAGTTCAATCTCAGGTCGCGTCATACCAAAGACTTTAAAAATGGTACTTGATACCTCCTTGCTTAAGACTCAGCAATATAAGATACGTATCAAGGGTAAAGTGGAGCAATCTATGGAAAGGAGTAGCACCCCCCTATGCCTCGGTGTAGTAACTATTGAAAAAAGGGCCTTCTGGTCGTCCTCGACTACGGTCGCCAAATTTACTTACCTTTTATTGGTTTCATATTATTTCTCTCGCTTTTACACCTAGTAGTAATCGTGCTTGGTTTGGTTTGGTTTTATGGCATAACAACATTTATTGGCTATTTAATGCCAAATCCTCTTTATATATATATATTATATATATGATTTGTAAACAAATTTTGTTGATACACACAGGTAAATGATCAAACAGTTCTATTTCTAACAATACAATTTAGCTTAAGTCTATAAAGTTAAATGGTTCCACGCATTGCCATGTATCTCTAACAATTCAATTAAACATCATTTATTTGTTTACACACAGTTAAATGTCAAACGGTTCTATTTCTAACAATTCAATTTAGTATGAGTCATTTGTCTGCATACAGTTTAAATGTCAAACAGTTCTATTTGACTTATTGATAGGACTCAACCAGATGCTACCACTCCGGGTCAGAGTAGACCTGTGAGCAATGGCAATCAAGGGGTACTCCGCATCCCCCAAAGCTCCAGTATTTCTAGAGCCTCACCATCAGATTGTTTAGAGTTATATCCAGGACACTCATTGGTGGGGTTGGGGGGTCTTACCTCTCTGCAGAGATGCATTCGCTTATTCTACGGTCCCATCTGACTGGGCCAAAGTAATCGTGCGAATTTCTTACGCGAAGTATGATCACTTATTAAATTGTAGTAACAGTAAAAAAATTGATATTTTAGGAATGCTAGATCAAGATGAAGCCTTTTTCACTTAGGTATTGATTGATTCATCTTTATGGTATGCCAACCTGTCCGGGGTTATTTCTTGCCTAGATGTTAGGAGATAGCATTTATTGTATATTTATATTTATATTTGTATGCTGTTGTTTCTAAATGAGTTTCTTGTACACTGTTGTATGATATCAAGTATTCGTATGAAATACAAATAATTTGCATACAATTACATGATTTCAAGTAATTATATCTAGTTGATAATGTAACAGTACACCTGCCTCGTCAAATATAGGAGTGATTCCGCTTCCAATCATCTCATCAGTCGGATATATCTTCAGATGACACGAATAACTCGTAATCTGCTCAACTTGTGTTTTCTTAGATCCAGACAACGGATCAATCGCAAATCAGAATTGCTGATCAACGGATAAACGAATGAGACCGCTCAATTAAGAAAGTAAAAAAAAGTCGACGCCAACAGAGAACAAACACAGCTTTGTAACAATAATATAATATTTAGTAAGAAAAGAAAAAATATCTTTAATAATGGTAGAAGCATTCACTCTTCTCAGAAGTGGCGGGGTTAAGCCAGGGACCCGGTTAAGAAAGAATCAGTCAGTCAATTCTTTGTATAAGTTTAGGCTTTTCTATTTTTACTGTCTACAAACCGGCATTAGGCAATCTTAATAGCAGCTATATTTGCTCCCTCTCAATCCTTGGGATTATTTCACAATGTCGTAATATATGACATTTTTTAAAAATTTCTATCTTCAGGGTAGACTGCTTGAGAGCCAAGATGTGGATTCTAGTAGTCACCTTTTTCTACCGATACTTTAATTTGGGCTTTTTCTGTCTCTCTACTCTTGTGTTTACTTAATTTACTTCGTGTTTTCTCCACCCGGGGTAGTCTAGTAAAAGGTTAGGTCTTAGAGCTACAGGGATTTCAACTCACGTTCTTTCTGTGGGACTCTTAATTCACTTCCCATTTTTTATACCCAGAGCAGTCGGGTAAAAGACCCCATTGAGGTATCATATTATCTTGATTTCTCTACACTTTTTATCTGCATAAGTCTGGCACAAGGACATTTATTATCTGCTCTGCATTGGTCTTTAAAGTATCATATTATCTCGATTTCTTTTTGCTTTTCTATCTTCATGAGTCGGATACTTTAGACATTACATTACTTTAGTCTTACTTTGGTTCTTTCATTGTTTTATATATCGGTAAAAATTACATCACGTCCCAGCAATATGTCATATGGCTTTTCTCTAGCTCTCCACTCTGTGCTGTCTGGCAAGAGGCCAGAGCCCAGAGCAACGCCAATCTAGTTGTCACTTCACGCTCTCCTCGCAGGTCTCCTCGTGGGGAAGAAAGAACCTTGTATTTTATGTATATCTCCCACCAAGGAGGTAATGGTGGCAAAGTTAAGAAACATCAAACACTTCTGATTTAGTTTCCAAGAGTCAATTTGGCCTCCCACTGTTTTTTTTTATCTCACTTCGCATTTGCTTTACTTTTATTATCACCTAAAATGGGTGGTCCTTCGGAATTCTTTTCGCTCTAAGACACTAATAGTAAATAGTTGATCTCCAGGTCAGTCCTGTCAGTGGATTTTTTGCATACCTTGGCGTTGTACGCAAAACTATCCTCTTGGGGCTTCTAATTCATGAGAATAATGAATAAAAATTGTTTGTGAGGCTGACTTACCTTTCAGCAAGGGGTACATGCAGCATATTCTAAGCGGGACTGAAAAACGGGCAGGCTCTTTGGATAACCTTTTATTATATTCACAACTTTTCAATTACAAAGCGTTTATTCAATGATGTAATATATATATATATATATATATATATATATATATATATATATATATATATATATATATAGATAGATAGACAGATAGATAATAAATAGATATATATTAGATTTATATATCTAATGCAATGAAAGTTTGTCTGCGACCTTTGTATATATATATATATATATATGTAAAATTTGAGAAAAATTTCTTTACAAAAGAATAATGCATAATAAATTTTCTTAGAATAAAAATTTCTAAGAATATGCACCAAGTATGTATGCACATATATAATCCTATCTCAACCACAGGTTTTGCCAATTTTAAAAATGTAATATAATGGCCGAGGGATTTCGTTTTATGTCTTTGGGTTTAGTTAGGCTGAGAACCTTTCGGCTCAGTGCATGGGATACTTAGGTGCAACATTAACGCCGGTGTTCACGCGCGTACGCGCTGAGCTGACGTGTCACTCAGAGATGTCACAATAGCCAAGATGGGAAACGGGGCTAGAGAGTGCGGGTGACGTCACGCACCGGATGCACGCGGAGGATTTGGGGGATTTTGAAAAAGAAAGTTAGTTGAGTTGAGAACTAGACTCCGAAAGAGAAGGGTCGTCTTTCGGGGCTCGCAGAGACGAATTTGCGCGCTACGGGCGCCGCACGAGAAATGCAGTTTTTTTTCTAAGCAGCGGTCGTGTCGATACTGCTATATGGATGCACTAGATGAACACTAACTAAACGTATGGAGAAAAAGCTTGACGCAACTACACAAGAATGTTACGAGCAAAACTGAACAAGTCCTGGAAGCAGAACCCCGAAAAGCAGCAGCTGTACGGCCACCAACCACCCATCACGATAACTATCCAAGTTAGACGAACCAAACATGCAGGGCACTGCTTGAGAAGTATGGATGAACTCATAAGCGACGTACTCCTGTGGAACCTTTCACAAGGACAAGCAAAGGCAGGACAACCAACTAGAACCTACGTACAACAGCTCTGTACCGATACGGGATGTGACTTAGAGGACCTGCTGGAAGCGATGGATGATTGAGAAGGGTGGCAGGAGAGGATCAGGGATATCCGTGGTGCTGATGGCGTGACATGATGATGATAATGATGATATATATATATATATATATATGTGTGACCTAGATGTTACGCTACAATTCAGAGCCTTTATTTCTAAGTTGGTTGCAGTGTTATAATAATCAGACATTTTGTGTATGAGTGGCTGGTAAGTAATCAAGCGACTAAACTTTGACTATACAGTCAGATGGAAAATGAACAGACCAGAATCTGTCTTGGAAAATGAGATTCTTGAGATATCTGGTATTTTGCCATAAAAAGAAGTTCATTCAATTCTAACAAAAAGACAAGACCTAGTTTTAGTTAACAAAAAAAAAACTTTGTCAACTTGTGGACTTTACCATCCGAGTAGACCCGAGAGAAAAAGAAAAGGAAAGAGAAAGACTGCTAAAATACTAAGACCTTTCCAGAGATCTGAAATATTGATGGAACATGAAGTTGACAGTTACACCCATCAGAGTTTTTTTTTTGCTGAGCTCAGCTAAAATACTTGGAAGAGTCCTGGATGGCTTACAAGACTTGTTGTCCCTTAGACTTCAGCTACTTGTAGTTGTAAAAACTTACCAAGCGGAAAACAATACTGCAATGAAGCTGAATAGATTTGCTGTGAAACATCCGCAAAGAAAATGCATAATAAAATTCCATTGCCACTGTTAAGAAAATATAATTTAAATCCTTTAAAATCTCTTTCGAGAAAAGATGAAGTCGAAATTTTAATCTCTTTTAACAGCTATTTCTCTGTATGACTCAAGGGAAATTCAGGTTGTTCTCGAAAAAAGAAAAACATTTCCCTGAATTATTTTCTAAGAATAAAAATATCTTTCCACATGAAATACTAATCAAGATTGTGAAAAATAAAATTAGCATTGAATCGAGGAGAGGTAGAGAAATGTCCTCAGTTTCGTCAGTCTAATACTCCTTTAATTGATAAGGGACCTTCGATAGTAGTGTACATATTACTAGCATTGAATTCTACATTTCAACAAGTTTGTTTGTGTTACGTGGGTAACGTGAATGTTGTCGTGAATAACGCGTAACAAGTTTACCTTGAAACATATCTTGATATTCCATGAGAGGAGTTTTCCGGGTTCTACAAGGTTAATAGTGGAATAAAAAAATAAAATAAAACCAACAAAAATGGAAAACAGATAACAGGAGGTTGAGTTGAACAGATGTTATCTATTCATGCTTTATTTTTGGTAACCAGTAATAATTTACCAAAGATATGTCGTGGGAGTGTTAATGTTTGTATGCACATAGTGTACGTAATTTTTTTAGTATTCTTTTTAATTGCTTACTCGTTACTTCTTTGAGGATAAAGTTTGCTTTTTTTCGTGAAATTCCTGTTTGGTTTTGTTTTATAGCATACCAACCATTGTAGGTTATTTAATATTAAATCTGGTAATACATATATATTAAATATATATGATTTGTAAACATAAGTCAACAAAGTTTAATAGTTCTTAGTATTGCAGAGTATCAATAACAACAGTCATTTCTTTACATTCAGTGAGCAATTCTATTCTTCAGTAAGCAATTCATTTCTTTACATTCAGTAAGCAATTCAGTAAGCAATTCATTTCTTTACATTCTTTTTTCTTTACATTCTTTACATTTCTTTACATTCTTTTTTCTTTACATTTCTTTTACATTTCTTTACATTCTTTACATTCTTCAGTAAGCAATTCATTTCTTTACATTCAGTGAGCAATTCTATTTCAATCAACTCAGTTTAGCATAAATCAAACTTTAATGGTTCCATATATTGCTCTCTATCACTAACAATTCAGTTAAACATCATTCATTTGATTACACATGGTCAAACAGTTCTATTTCTAATAATGCAATTTAGCATGTCATTTGTATGCACTCGGTTAAAATGTCAAACAGTTCTTTTTGACCCATAGATAGGAGCCTATCAGGTGCTGCCACTCCAGGTCAGAGTGGACCTGGAAGCGAAGGCAACGAAGGGATACACCGCTTTCCCCAAAGATCTGTAGTCTCACGATCAGAATGCTTAATTTCATATACAGGATACTCGTTGTGGTGGGTCTTAACCCTAATGAGATGCAGTCGGTGTATTCAACAGCCCCAATCGACTGGACTCCGTAGTGGAAATAGATGAAAAGCATTACTTTTTGAATGTTGATCATATATCACGGAAAACTGATTTTTTCCTTTACAATAGAAACAAGAAACAATTGCCAAGTGATGGCACGTAGTATACTCTTGGTCGTAGGTTCAGATTAGTAGGTTCATTATTTGGAGATTCTGAAACAAAAGCAGAGTTAGCAATTCAATTTTAAGTAGGTTGGCCTTAAGTGCTTCCTGTGCTGCAGACAATGAGGTAAATAAATAAAGCAACAACAATAGCAACAAATAAAATGAGTTAGTCACTTATGGTTGACCTTTAAACTTTAAAACATTTTAGTCTCTCTTGATTTCGCGAAATAAGTAAAGGTATAAAAGTCGTAAAGAGAAAAGATAACAAATGCCTCGTTTAGAAAAAAGATTATTTGAAGATGTCAGCGTAATTTGAATGATTTAACCCTTTGAAAAGCAGGCAAGCATCTTTTCGCTTATATCAATTGTTAAATGATGCAGTTTGAAGTTTTCAAGGTTTTATGACCGTCATTTTTTGAATAGCAGAAAGTCTTATTTTTGATTATAATGATTCAAATTTATAAGTTTATATTTTACAGAGATAGAACAAAAAAAGTCAATTTCTATCATTTAGTGTATTCAGACCATTGTCTTTATATTTATTTTCATATTCATAACGTTTCGTTGGATGTGTACTTCGATTTTCTTTAGGTGTTTCATGTTGGACTCTGGAGTCTTAGTGAACTATTGCTTTAATCCACGAGGGTGGACTGTTCTAAGTCCGCTAACCATAACCGTATACAAGTGGTAAGATATTGAAAGTTTTTCTAGTTATTTACAGTTGTTGTATAGCCACTCAATAACCATGACCATGATCAACTATACAAGCACACAATACATATATATGCTGGATACATACCGACGCAATAATAAAGGACGAGTGAAGAATTCTTTAGAAAAATATGTACCTCTCACTTTATTTGTAACGTTTGCGTGTGAGAAGGAGTCGGAGACCGAACAGAACTGCAATATATTGACCCAAACTCTTATGGCCGTCTGCGTTGTGTCTTTCTCGTTATCCAGGACTGCTCAACCGGAGGCCCAGAGGCCCACTCTGCTGGGTGATGGCTTTCTTTACTGCATCTTATCAGCAACTTCTCTTGACCCCAACACATCGAGGGCCCCGAGGGCCCTTTCAGCCTGGCGTGGCTTTCCCTACCACATCTTATCCGCAGCTTATCTCCAACTGTCTGACTTTTTGTCTTGACCGAGTTATATTATAGTTCAACGCCCACTCAATCGCCCACTCAATCTTTGGAATGGCATGTTTGATCGTCATCAAGCGGAAATAACTCTCATGCAGTTCACAGGTCACTCTCTTCCGGAGCATCAGTCTATGAGTTTACCAAGGGATTTTTTTTTACCTTGTTCCATTTCATCAGCCAAATCCTGCCCACGTGATTTCTTTCGATTACTGGACATTGGCATGTGTCCCTTACTTCCGGTGCATCACTTTGGAATGGCATAATAGCCCGGGTCAAAATACAACGCAGCCAGGATTGAACCTGGGTCTTTGAATGATCAAAATTATGAAGCCTCGTCTCAGAAATTTATACAAAGAAAAAATTGGCCTATTATGGTAAGATTTTTGTAAGGGCAAGATTAAAGTGTTGAGTTAAAATGCTCTTTAATTTAGATCAAAATAAATGAAAAATATTCTGATTATATTTTCAATTTAATAATTATATCGGTGATATATTCATACATACATAATTATATATATATATATATATATATATATATATATATATATATATATAAAGTTGGCTGACCCAAAGGCTCCTTGTTCAATAATTACTACAGAAAACTGAGGGGAGACCGCAAATTCTTTCCCTAAATTGCCCCACTCTAAATAATAAGAAGAATAAAGAAAAAAAGAAAGAGAGCAAAAAACAACAATGAGAATGACAACTCCGGCTGTACTATTTCTTTCAAAAGTAGTCATAATCTACAGATAATGAAAGCTTGGGGGTGTCCTCATGGTGTAATGGTTACAGCGATGGACTGCGGAATCGTAGTACGCAAGTTCGTACTCCAGTCGCGCTATTACGTTCACTTTCGGGCAAATATCCTTGGGAAAGGTATGAACCCCCTCATCCTCCCAGCTATAGGTTAAATAGTACCACTACTGTTCTTCTAGGAGAATGGCTTTAGCATTAAATAACCTAAAAAGAGTTGATGTGCCATTAAACAAAAAAAAAACCATTTGGAAAGGTATGAACCCCCTTATCCTCCCAGCTATGGGTTAAATAGTACCACTACTGTTCTTCTAGGAGAATGGCTTTGGCATTAAATAACCTTAAAAGAGTTGATATGCCTTTACCAAAGAAACCAAACCAACCCAAACCAAAGCTTCTTCGGAACCATGATTTCCCAAGTCCTTAAATAACATGACACTTTCTCTTTCACTTTCCCATTTAATACATTACAAAGTCTTTAGCTGTTAATTTCTACTTGCGGTTTCGTTTTTGTCTAATTATGCAGGCACGAGCTGATCATGCAGGGGCTCCAATTTGTAATAGTTCTAATGTTAATGCAAGCCAGAACTTATAAGATCCAAAATATTTCTACTTTGCGTGTGAATACTATTAAAGTCATCATCATCATGTCGCGCTGGTAGCACGGATATCCCTGACCCTCTCTCGCCACTCCTCCCTATCGTTCATCGCCCTAGTTAGGTCTTCAGGACAACATCCCGGGTCCTCACATAGCTGCTGAATGTATGTTCGTGCTGGTCGTCCTGCTTTTGCACGGCTATGTGTGGGGGGGGGGCCATAAGAGTACATCTCTTATGAGTTCGTCCCTGCTTCTCCAGCAGTGTCCTGCATGTCTGGTTCGTCTAGGGCAAACTATGGACATACACGTACGCAAACAATACTAAAGCTCAGATAGACTACGTCCTTATAAACAAGAAATGGAAAAATAGTGCAATGAATTGCGAGGCATACTCCACTTTCGAGGGTGTGTCCACCGATCTTCGAATAGTCACGGCGAAAATACGGTTAAGCCTACGAAAAAACGCCCAACGAACAGCAACGACCACCAAACACTATGACTGGGCCCTTTTGAACAACAGAGATATAAGAGATAAATACGTATTAGAATTAAGAAACAGATTCGAAACATTACAAGAAAAGACGGAAAAAAGTATACCAAACGACGAATATGAAAATTTCGTCAATGCGCACCTCGAGGCAGCAGAGAAATGCATTCCAAGAAAACTCAAAACTAAATATAGAGTCCCATGGGATACTATTAAAGTAATTTTTATAAAACATTAAAACTAAGTATTTAATATAGTCAAACATCATTAGGATGCCAAAGTTTCCCCAAAATAAAAAAGACCGTAGTGATAGGAATTTTCTTTTTTCTTAAATCTGAGGCTTTAAGTTTAAGCGGACACTTTAAAATTTTAGGCATGACGTGGTGTAAATGGAAGAATAAGTAAGTAAAGTTGGCAACTGTAGTCGAGGGCGACCACAAGGCTCCCTTTTCCATAGCTACTACACCGGGGTGTAGGGGAGGGCGCTGCTCCTTTCCCTGGATTGCACCACTTTACCCTTTATACATACCTTATATTGCTGAGTGTTAAACAAGGATGTTTCAAGTACCATTTTTAAAGTTTTTGGTATGACGCGACTTGGGATTGAACCCAGGTCTCCAGGACCATTGAACAAAAAAAAAAAGAAACAAGAAAATTTCTCAAGTTGAGGAAAAAAAAGCAGCTTGCTTTTGATGGATATTAACTGGAATATCTCTTCGAGGTGCTGCATAAGTTGCATGGGTGGCATAACGGGAAGTGTACCTATTTTCTAAAGTAAAAAGGACGCAGTTTGTACCCCGCGGAAGTGCCCCGTAAATACATTGGTGGCATGCTAGAAGGAGGCGTGTCCACGGGCAATGTGTAGGTGAGGCGTGAGTCGTCTAGGATTTGTGTAGTCGTCTGGAAAATTGTAAAAAATTGGAGAGATTTCGACCCAGGCAGAGCAAAGCAGAAAGACAGAGACGTTTTTGCAAAAAAAACCCGTACCATCACCCCTGTGTGTGTGTGTGTGTGTGTGTGTGTGTGTGTGTGTGCGCGCGTGTGTGTGCAGTTCAGCAATCTTTAACCCTTTCACTCTACCGATACGCACAGTTCGTGTAATAAAAGGAAAAGAAAAGAATCAAATTCTATCTTTGTCAATAAGTGTTGCTGTATTTCTCTGCTATTCAACACATTTATGTTCTCTCTTTAGTTCTATAAAGCAAAAATAGCCCCAAAAGGGAATAATACTTTTATGTTAAATCTTCAGATTGTGGGTCATGTGGTTGATCTGCGTGACAAAAAATAAGATTAAAAAGATATACGAAATCATTATTAGTATTAGATAACAAAAAAAAAAAAAAAGCAGCGACAAATATAAAAGAAATAAAACAAAATCAACAACAAAAACTTGATAAAAGAAAACAAAAACAGTGTGTATTCATTGCTTACTTTTACGTCCACGCTGTAGCTATATAAAACGGAAAACCACCTGAAAATATATTTTTCGCCACTTACTTTTCGTGGAGATAAGACAGTGAAATCAGACATCTGTAACGATTAGTAGGCGAATGAAATATTTAGATAAACATTGTTATTTTTTAAACAAGTGCAAATCTGATCAAATACACAAATTTAAGATATATGAATGAAGAAAATGACCGTGATAAAAAGAAGTTCTTTTTTTTCTAAATTATCTAAATCTCTGAGTTTAAATTAGTTTGTCTTGAAACTTAGGCACCTGTTGGTGGTTCATATTGAGTTTTGAGTGGCCGGTTAGTTTTTGAATTAAAAAATGGATTGTGCAGTTGTTTCTTTTGGTAAAAAGGAACAGTGGAAATGCCATGTGATTTGTGTAGGTGGGGTGCCGGAAAATCATAAACGTGCTCGTCCGAAAAATATATAATGACGGGAGTTATTAACCACGAAAAGTTGTAAGTCAGACACCAGAGAAAGCAGTCAGCCAGCAGTAAGCAGAGTAAACAAAACACACTGTTTTGGGCACTTGCTAGTGGTGGTAGGGTGTCCTCGTGTTGAGAATCTGTCCTGTATTAACCTCCCCTGAAAGAAGCAAGACTCTCTGGAGATGTATATCTACCTGGTGTAAATCTTAACGGATTCCCCTTTACACATCTCTCTCTCTCTCTCTCTCTCTCTCAAGCAACCATTTCGACTTTCGTAAATAAAAAGAGAGTTTATATTTTTAGGGAATAAGTGTTGTCACTTTCTCTTCCCGATATACAATATTGGTACACTCGGAAAAACACTTCAATGTAAAATTTTGAGATAGAAGATATGTGTGGTTGTTTTTCACGACTATAAAAGAAAAATAATAAGAAAACAGAATACAAATTAACCAGAAACTATACTTCCCTACCCACTTACCTTTCGTTGCCGGGTCGGCTGGGGCTGTAGAATACACCGACTACATCTCTGCAGAGGGGTATGACCCTCATCAACGAGTGTTCTGGATATGACACTAAACCATCTGATGGTGAGGTTCCAGTGATGCTGGAGCTGTGGAGAATGCTGAGTACTCGTTCATTGCCATCGCTCCCTTGTTCACTCTGGCCCGGAGTGGTAGCACCAGATTGGGCCCAATATATGGGTTAAACAGAACTAATCTGCGTACTTTGGAGAATAAAGTGTGAGAGATTATATTTTTATAAAGAAGTGTGTTCGTTCGTTCATTGAAGTTCGTCATAATGTTTGATTATGTTCCGTGTATATTTGCACCTCGTAATATACAACACATAACAAACAGAACAATATAATCTTACAAACAGAAAAAGGAAGAAAAATAAACGTACAGATATTTCGGGCAACAAACTGAGGAAATCCCACCCAAGAAGACCTGGAAATGGCCACGAAAAGCTAACCTTCAGAAGGAATCTGAATCTCTTGTAATTGCAATGACTATGTTTCAGCTTATATCTGTATTATGTATATGTATGTGGCTATACCACAGAAATACCTAAAACCATTTAATATTGATAATTTTTTGATGTCAAGTATTTCAACCCAACACGGATAATTCTTAAATGTTACTTGCCGGAATCCTGTTCATACATACATATATAATATTTATATTAAATATATGATTTGAAAACACATAGTTTGTAGATAATATTTTCACAAGAGATAGAACACATTTGTTTGCACATAGTTAAATGGTTTTAAATATTGCTGTCTAACATTAATAATCCTTTTCAACACTATCCATTTGTTTGCACACAGTCAAATGGTTTCAAGTATTGCTATGTAATACCAATAATTCAATTTTTGTTGAAAGTTAAATGGTTTCAAGTGTTTCTATATAACAGTCATGATTTTTTCAACGTTACTTAATGGTTTGCACAAAGTTACATGGTTCCAAGTATTGATGGGTAACACAAACAAATCAATTCAATATCAGCCATTTATTCACTCACAGTTAAATGGTCAAACAGTTCTATTTGACTCATTGATGGTGTCCGATCATGTACTACCACTCTGGGTCAGAGTGGACCTGAGAAAAATGGTAAACTTCACATTTCTCAAAGCACCGTGCTGGTTTGATTTTTTGGTATATCAACTCTTGTGGGCTATTAAATGCCAAATCTGGTTCGTACATATATATTTAATATATGATTTGTCAATACATAATTTCTTGATAATATATTTAAATGAGTCAGAGTTATTTTGTTTGCACACAGTTAAATTATTTCAATAATTTCTTTCTAACACGAGTAATTCAATTTCATTTCAATCATTTGTTTTTACACAATTAAAGCAGTGGTTTGGTTTTATGGCTCATCAACCATTGCAGGTTATTAAGGCCAAATATATTTTTATACATATAAATAGTTCTATTTTAAACAATTCAGCTTAGCATATTTTTTGTTTAAAGACAATTAAATCTCAAAACACTTCTACTTCAAACAATTCAGCTTAGCATACAAAACAGCTCTATTTCAAACAATTTAGTTCAGCATAAGTACACAGTTAAAATGTCAAAACAGTGTATTCTACATCCCTAGCCGACTGGGCAAGCAGTTAGGAGGTTTCATGTAAGTTGTTGTTGGCGACCGTAGGGTGACCAGAATGTTCTCTTTTCAATAGCTACGACACTGAAGTGTTGGGGAGGGCACTACTCCTTTCCCTGGATTGCTCCACTTTACCCTCGATACGTACCTTATATTGCTGAGTGTTAAGCAAGGAGGTATCAAGTACCATTTTAAAAGTCTTTGGTTTGGTTTCTTTGTTTAATGGCATATCAATCTTTATAGGTCATCTAATGCCAAAGCTATTCCCCAAGAAGAACAGTAGTGATACTATTTAACCCTGAGCTGGGAGAATAAGGGGGTTCATACCTTTCCCAAGGGTATTTGCCCGAAAGTGAACGTAATAGCGCGACTGGAGTACGAACTCGCTTACAACGATTCCGCAGTCCATCGCTGTAACCATTACACCACGAGGACACCCCCCAAAAGTCTTTGGTATGACGCGACCTGAGATTCATGTACGACTATGTAATTGTAACAATTTAACATTAGTCATTTGTTTTCACAAATGTAAATCATTATACATATGTGATTTGAATAGTTTGAAGGTGATCTTCTTGGTAGATGAGTTAGAACTCGTTTGTTTCCAAGTATTGCTATGTAAAACCAACAATTTAATTTAACATCATTTGCTTGCACACAGTTAAATGGTCTTGCGGTTTTGAAATTAATTGTGGTATTGCTGGTGGTCGACCGAAGATGGCATTTGCGGATAGAGGAGAGAGGGTGGAAGCTAAGTTAGTGTGAGCCAGTAACGATTTCGTTCATGCTAAAACCTTCCTATCCGGTACATTCAAAATCTCATATTTTTCCGGGTCTTTTTTTGGTTTGATAACAGTGTTTGCTATCAAATACGCGAAGAGTTTGTTAATCGTTAGTCTACTGTGCTGCCAAGTAGAATTTGTATGGTCGTTCGGTTCTAACACGAGCTAAATTTGTTTTTACTGGATTTCGTTTTCCGTGGCGACAAGTAGAAACATCGGAATTTTGCAGTAACCACATTCTACAGTCCGTAATCGGTCAGCCGCGTGTAAACCCAGTTAACAACAATATTGCGAGAATTCCCAATAACAGTTCTATTTGACCCACAGATAGGATCCTATCAGGTACTACCACTCCGGACCAGAGAGGACCTGGGAGTAATGGTAATGAAGGGGTACTCAATCCCCTAAATCTCCAGTGCTGAAGCCTCGCCATCACATTGCTTGTTGTCGTATCCAGGACACTCGCGTGGAGGGTGGTCTTACACCTCTGCAGAGTTGAAGTCTGTGTATTCTATAGCCCCAGTCGACAAGGCTATCCCTCTAGCAGTAACATTTTGTAAAGGGGGTACCCATGGTTTATGGAGGTGCCCGTGGTGTAATAGTTATCGTCGTCGGAAATGGACACGGCGATACGAGTTCAAATCCTGGACGTGGCTGGTTGCATTTCACATAGCACTAATACCCTTGGGAAAGGTATGAATCCAATTATTCTCCCTCCAGCTATGGGTAAATAGTAGGGCAGACTGGGTTCTTCAGCCTTGGTGAGGCAACCAGTCAAGGAGAAAGAAAACTCTAAATTCAAACTTGTCAAGCTCCGCTTAATAATTGACCTTGTGTCATATCCTGCCCGAGCAGAAGGGTTGGTAAATATGTATAAAGGCAAGAATTGATTTGAAAAAAGACAAAGATATATTTTACAACTGTTAAGATTTTAGTCAAATTTCGTTATGATTCGTGATTTTTGTGGTTAATAATAGTTAATGATGGTTAAAATGTGAACCTCAGTCTTGTTGTTACCTTCAATTAAGGACTGATACCCTTTGAAAAGGTATGAAACACCTATATCTCTCCCCACCCCAGTTATAGGTTAAATAGTATCTCTCCAGCTGTTCTTCTTGGTTAGCTTTAAATAACCCGCAAAGTCGATATGCCATTAAACAAAAAAACAACGATAGTTTTATCAAGGTAAAAATAACTACGGCGATACATGGTCAAACAGGACACCCGCTGACTGCTTAAGCCACAGGCGTGGTGGGGGGCAGGTCGCGTGACCCCTTTTTGACCAATTAGAAGACATGAATATAACACTAACGGCTAGACAAGGATAACACTCAAGACATATCCTTTTGGGACTAAGCCACTTAGAATATTCACCGAGAAGTCAATTATCGTAACGCCGACATTCAACAACTTAGCTTCTTCGTAACCTTTCTGAACTATCGTAAAGAAAAAGATTCCTTTTGTATATTTCTGTATATAAATTTTATCTCATGTGTTGGTTTTATTGTTGTTCCTTGCCATTTCTTCCACCCAGCTATCAGACAGATAGTACGATATTCCTGGTCAGGTCACAGCCCCTCATCCACACACACACACTCTCTCTCTCTCTCTCTGTCTCTCTTATCTGATTTACGATACACGAATTTCACACCACCAATTTTTTTATACGCAAAAGAAATATATATAGATGTAATGATGTTAAACATTTCTTTATGGTTAGGTTTCTTCATATAATGGCTGATCAACATTCGAGCGTTATTCGATGCCAAAAGAATCTTGTCGAAAAGCAGCGATATTATTCAACCCTATAACCGTAGACTTAAGAATTCGTACTTGTCTCAAAGCCTTAGTTCAATTGATAGCCTTTGGCCATATGGAATTCAGACCTAACCGATAAAATGAAGCGCAGTTTCTTCCAAGCTGCGATCGTGTCGATACTGCTATATGGATGCACCACATGGACACTAACTCAATGGATGGAGAAAAAGCTTGACAGCAATTATGCATGAATGCTGTGAGCAATATTGAACAAGTCCTGCAGACAGCACCCCGCAAAGCAGCAGCTATACGGCCACCACCCACCCATCATGAAAACTATCAAAATCAAACGAACCAGAGACGCGAGACACCGCTGGAGACGTAGGGTCGAGCTCATAAGTGATGTACTCCTGTAGACCCCTTCACATGGACGAGCAATGGCAGGACGTCAAGGTTGAACCTACATACAGCAGATCTGTGCCGATACGGGATGTAGCCCCGAGGATCTGTCGAAAGCAATTGACAATAGGGAGTTGTGGCGAGAGAGAGTCAGGGATATCCGTGCTGATAGCGCGACATGATGATGATGATGATGATGATGACTAAGATTTGCTTAGATGTATGGGTCAATCATTGAGACTGGAAACGTAATAGTACGGTTAAAGTTTGAACTCGCTTACTCCAAGGCTGCAACCCAGCACTTTATCCATTACGTTAGAGGGATTTCTCCTCTCTGTTGAGATGTAATGTAACATGCCCATAATATACAGATGTGTAAAATAGATACAGGGAATCCGAAATACACGCGAAACACTTTACGACTTCTTAGTTCAGGTACGAAACTTTTTATTACCTTTGACTTAAAGGTTTTTCGACATGAGAAGAGAGAGAGACACAATCTTTCTATGCTGACTGCTTTTACATCGTCAGCTCTTAACCTAACCAACGCGCGGCGCCCGTAGCGCACAAAGTCGTCTGGCCCCGTCCAGGTCTGAATCTCATTTCTCTCTTTCGGCGGCAGGGACTCAACTCCCTGCTTTTTCTCAAATCCCAAAATCCTTAGCCCACGCTTCCGGTGCGTGATGTCACTCACATCCCCTGGTCTCAATTCAGAACTGGGATTTTTATTTTGACATCTCTGAATGACACATCCTCTCCGCGTGCGCGTGAACACCTGCGTTAATGTTGCACATAACTAACCCATGCACTAAGTGAAAGGTTCTCATCCTAACTAAATCGAAAGGCAAGATGTATAAAACGAAATCCCTCCGCCATTATAGTACAGTAAGACCGGTCTCAACAAAAAGAAAAAAAAAACCAAATAAAATAGGGTGCCCCGTTTTGTTTTTTGTTTTTGTTTTGTGAAGGTCCAGTACTGTTAAAAACAATAACAGATTTCAAGATCATATAACTTATATTTTCATTTTGAGAGTCGCTCAAAAATTTCTTAGTCTTACTAAAAAAAGAAAAGATATATCTAAAGGTTTTTATTATGACCACAATCAAGCACTTCTTAAAAACTATGAAAATTAATCAAGATTTCTGTCTTAATTTCTGTGCAATTGAAGTCCATTCATAGGTGAAGCTTAGAACTTTTTGTAAGACCTTCGTATTTTTTTAGGAAAGAATTTTAGATCTTGAATTACAAAGTAACAGAGACGGTTTCGTTTTGAAATTATAAAAAAAAGAAAAAATTATCTATCATTACATAAAAAAATGTATTTCGTTCCAAATTGATGATTTCGCGATCTCAGATAATTTGTTCCCTCAAAAATGTGAATGAAAATTCTTTAAAAAAATATTTTTGTGCATTAAGACTTAGAAATAAAGTTAAAAAGACAATTTATTCGAACAAATTCATTCTGAGAGACCAGTCAGCTGGGTTTGTAAAATACACCGACTGTATCTCTGCAGAAGGGTACACCCCCGCCAACGACTGTCCTGAATATGACACTGAACAATCTGAGGTTAAGGATAGTAATGCTAGAACTTTGGCGAATGTGGAATACACCTTCGTTCCCATTGTTCCTAGGTTGACTCCCATCCGGAGTGGTAGCACCTGATAGGGTCCTATCGATGGGTTTAATAGAACTGTTTGAAATCCAAATTGAGTAAAAACAAATGACTTATGCTAAGTTTAATTGATTGAAATAGAACTGTTTGATAATTTAACAGCGTATAAATAAATGACGTTTTATTGAATTGTTAGTGATTGATAGCAATACTTGCAACCATTTAACTTTATTGACTAATGATAAATTCTATTGTTAGAAATAGAACTATTTGATTCTTTAACTGTATATGTAAAATGTTTATAAATCATATATCAAATATTTATGTAAAAGCAGAATTTGGTATTAAATAATAAACAATGGTCAATATGTTATAAAACCAAACCAATTCATACTGAAGATGATTTTTGGCAACGTTTTGCAGACACCAAGAATTCTATGTACAACATAAAATTGTGTAAATATGTATGTATATACGAACCTCTCCAGACGATTTTATTTTTGAAAGTAATTCTGGTCAAACCAACAGTTTTGAACTGTTATAGGGATGTGCTAAGTTAGTAAAAACAACACAAATAGGGTCGACAGCTTCCGAAGAAGGAAAGCACAACAACCATTTGTTCGTCAACCAATTTTTTTTATTCGTGGAAAGAAAAGAGATGGTATTTAACGAATTTTTGCGGACTAAGCTGGGAGGTTAAAAATTAGTCCTCTTAACTGGGATGACACTTGGTGAGGTTCAGTAATCGTCGGTGTTTCTCCCTTGAAGTTATTGGATCTGTACCCTTTCTGGTTACTTGGGTCGCAGCGATGTGAAGGTCGTAAAGAGGAGAGCCTTTTCACAAGCCACCTTGGACTAGTCATGTGATTACAGACCACTTAGAACCACAGTCAGATATTGAACGTTGGGCCGACGGAGACAAAAAAGGCTGGTTCCTTGGAATTTGGTTGCTAATTTTGAATGTTCGAATGAGACTCTATTGGACTGAGAATGCTCTTTGATTGGCTCTTTTGGCTATTTCATGTCCGATAAGATCCAATACGTTGGAAGGTCATAATTATTTTACTTCCCATTTTCTACTTACAATTTAAATTCATTCCTTAAGATCTTAGACTGCTATGTTTTAATATTTTAAAACAGTGTCAACACAAAAGAATTTGGCTTATAAGTAATACCTAATCCTATCCGTTTTGATTGCATAGTGTTTCATGGAAAATTAAAAACAAAATCAAGATATCGCTTTATGTGAAGATTGATTTTTCTTTATAAAAACATTTTTAGAGGGTTTCTTAATTATATGTGACACTGTTTAATATTAGACTGAATAAAGTTTGCCAGATAACTGCTTCAGATCCCTTAGTAAGATTAACCTCCCTTTATTTCTTTGATTTATCGATCGCAAAAAAAAATTATAAACACTTGTTTTTACATCATTTTATAGTAACCAGCCTTTGTTGACTAGTTGAGCAACTTAAGTGGAGAAAGACACCCCCCCCAAAAAAAAGAAATCCTGAGAGCTACATATGGAGGGTACAGATGAGTCATTACTTAATTTACGATTCATAGACGATTTTCTGAGTTTCAAATTGAATTTTTTCAGTGGGTGCATATTTTTTTACCTCCTTTCGGGGAGAGAGGTTACCCAAACGGCACCAACTTCTCTGACACTTGTATCAGCTATCTTGAGAACGGTACCAAACTGGATCCATTTGTGTGGCTTCAGTTCTGTAGCTCTGGTATGTATGGAGTCACCTCTTTATTTCCATTAATCCTATGCCCATCTTAACCCGGAGGATTAGCACCTCTTAAGGTCCCATCTCTGTGTCATATAGATTTGTTTCAAAATTATTTGTATTAGATAGGAATAACTAATAACAAAGTTACTGTGAACAAACAAATGATTTTAGAAAGTTAAAAGGGAAATTTAAAAAAAAACAAAAACAGAAAAAGAAAAAGAAAAAAAAAACAAATACATAAAACAAAAAAAAAATTTTAAAAAATTAGAATAGAACTTCAGAAATATAGTTAGAATTACAATAAGTCAAAATTTCAGCAATGAATAACCCAAGAGTAGTTGAAATGCCTTTAAACAAATCAACCAAACTAAATCTGGATTTTGCTGGGATTGTAGAATACACCGGCTGCATCTCTGCGGACGGGTACGACCCCCCTCCAATGAGTGTACTGGTTATGACACTAAACAATTTGATGATGAGGATCAACTAAAGCTGGAGCTTTGGGAAATGCGGAGCACACCTTCATTGCCCCAGGTTCACTCTAGCGTGGAGTGGTGGCACCTGATAGGGCCCTATCTATGGGTTAAATAGAACTAAACTGCGTACTTATGCTAAACTGAATAGTTTGAATTGGAACTGTTGGACTAAACTGAATAGTTTGAAATAGAATTGTTTTGACAATTAAACTGTGTACTTACATTTAAACTGTGTACTTTGCGTACTCATGCTAAACTAAATTGTTTGAAATGGAACTGATTTTGACATTGGAACTGTACTAACGCTAAACTGAATTGTTTAACATAGAACTGTTTTGACATTTAACTGTGTGTAAACAAAATCTATACTTATATTAAACTGAATTGTTTTAATTAGAACTGTTTGAATGAACTGAATAACTTGAAATAGAAATGTTTTTGACACTTAAACTGATTACACTTGCTAAAATAAATTGTTTTGGATAGAACTATTTATTTGTATAAAAATGGATTTGGTAGTAAATAACCTACAAAAGTTGATATGCCATAAAATCCAACCAACCAACTATGCTGTAAAAAACGCTTGTTACAAATTCGGAATGCTTGAATTGAATGGAAAATATTAACAGTTAGAATCAGCTGATATTTGAGACTTGGAATGGAAAATATTTAAAGATCAGCTGATATCTTTCACTAGACCGTTACGTGTCACTTTAGGAAGAGCGATTACGCCATTGATAATTTCTAGGATATATCATCATCATCATCATGTCGTGCCGCCAGCACGGATATCCTTGATCATCTCTCGCCACTTTTCCCTATCGTTCATCGCCTCCGGCAGGTCTTCTGGGTTACATCCTGTGTCTTCACATAGCTGCTGTATGTAAGTTCGTGCTGGTGGTCCTGCTTTTGCTTGGCCATATGTGGGGGTCCATAGTAGTACGTCACTTACGAGCTCGTCTTTGCTTCTACAGCAGTGTCTGGCGTGTCTGGCTCGTCTGACCTGTATAGTTTTCGTGATGGGAGGCAGGTGGCCGTACAGTTGGCGTCTCGTGATATATATAAGGGCAGATTCTAAGAGAGGGGAGGATATGAAGGGAGAGGATGAAGGCAGAGGACACTCGGAACAATCACCCACGCACAAAACAGCCGGTGAGCAGAAAAATAACTAAAGTCATCTGTCGTCTCTCTACCGTCTCTGTTTGTCTCTAACCTCCACCCCCACCCCGGAATAAGCTTATTCTTCTCTATCTCTATTTTGAGCTGACGGCTTGGAGGATTCCGGCAACCAATAAATTTTGTTCATACAAAACGAACGGAAGCGTTTTGTACCATACTTCCTTTTGTCAGTGAGGTTTCAACTGTCAGGTTGATGGTTAAGGGGTATCATTACAACCTCTTAAGGGGTGCTGTAACGCCACAAATTTCATTTGTACAGTCGGCTGGGGTGGTAGAATACACTGATTGCATATCTGCAGAGGGTAAGACTTCCCCAATAAGTGTCCTGGATATGACACTAAACCATCAAAACCGAATCAGCTGTGGCTGCAGAATACACTGACTTCATCTCTGCCGAGGGTAAGACTCCTTCAATGATTGTCTTAAATATGACACTAAATCATCTGATGGTAAGGTTCCAGTACTGCTGGAGCTTTATGGAATGTGGAGTACCTTTTTTTGCTTCCAGGTCCACTGTTGCCCGGAGTCGTAGCGCCTGATATGATCCTATCTATGGGTCAAATAGAACTAAACTGTGTACTTATGTTAAACTGAATTGCTTGAAATAGAACTGTTTTGACATTTAACTGTGTGTAAAAAAACTATACTTATACTAAACTGAATTGTTTAAATGTTTAAAATGGATTACGCATGAAAGAACCTACGACGGTTGATGTGCGATAAAAGCAAAGCAAACAAAAATAAACCAAATAAATTTTGAGCGGTGAAATTAGAAGCTTGATGAATATATCATATGACAGTCTCGGAAATTCATTCTTGATCGCTTTTACTCCAGTTTTTCCAAAAGATTAGATGTTTCTCACACACTGCCAGGAAAAAGTTAGCCATGTAGTTATTTTACCTCATCAAGAACATTTTTTTCACTCTTGTACCCTTTTTATATACTGTCAGATCATGGAACAATATAGACATATCGTTAGCCGTTGAAACACGTTTGTGTTTGTTTTCATCTTAATAACATTGGTACGTTTATTAAGTCAATAAAAGATTAATGATCCTGTGTATAAAAGTGCATTAATCTCATCTTTCATTCCGTTTTGTTCAGAGTTAATAGAGTAATGACTACTCTATTAACTCTCAACAAAACGTAATGAAAGATGACCCGAAGACACTCTTTTCAATGCAGGTCACCACTCCTTTCCCTGCATTGCTCTGCTTTACCCTTGATACGTACCTTATAATACTGATTGTTAAGCTAGGACGTATCAAGTATCAATTTTGGAGTCTTTGGCATGACTCGACCTGGGCCATTGGCGAACACTCTACCCACTAGGCCAATGGACATGGATATATCAAGGCTAATATTGATTGGGGGGGTCGAAAATAGAAACAATACAAATAACTTTTTTTTCATCTTAAAACCTCCAAAATAGGACGACAACTGGCATAGATTTAAACATACGGAAATAGCGAGATACACAGATATAAATAGATATGAACAGACAGGCATAGTTAGATTTAAATACACTGGCATAGATAAACAGATATACTTGCATAGGCAGAAATAAATAGACTGTCAAGTATATATATATCATCATCATCATCATCATCATATCGCGCTGGTAGCACGGATATCCCTGACCCTCTCTCGCCACTCCTCCCTATCGTTCATCGCCCTAGGTAGGTCTTCAGGACAACATCCTGTATCCTCACATAGCTGCTGAATGTACGTTCGAGCTGGTCGTCCTGCTTTTGCGCGGCCATGTGTGGGGATCCATAAGAGTACATCTCTTATGAGTTCATCTCTGCTTCTCCAGCAGTGTCCTGCATGTCTGGTTCGTCTAACTTGAATAGTTTTCGTGATAGGGGGCAGGTGGCCGTACAGTTGGTGTCTTGTGGGGTGTTGCTGAAGTCCTGGCATATATATATATATATATATATATATATATATATATATATGTACTTGACAGTCTATATATATATATATATGTGTGTCTTTCTCTACGTCTGTGTATATATATATATATATATATGTGTGTCTTTCTCTACGTCTGTTTATCATTCAAACTATGTAAGTCTGTTTATATATATATATATATATATATATATATATATATACATAAATACGAACAGACTGGCATAAATAGATAGATAGATAGATAGATAGATGGCGAATGTTTGGAGAAATACACAGATGGCTGAGGCCGAACAACACGTTGACCACATATCAAAAGTTGATAGACTTTCTTCTGCATCGAGGTTTGAGCTATAATAAAATAATCCGAAATTCCTTCCCAACTCATTTCGACTGATGTCGAGTGGAACTGTACTAAAACCGAGCGAGGTGTGCCAGTGTGAGGATTACAATATGGATGGACAGGTTAGGTCACGTGCACTATATGCAATATGGCCGCCATGCCGGATGAAACGTAGCCATAGGTTGCAAATAAATCATTGTAGGGGAGTGGAGGTTGTCAGAATTCTGAGGTTTTAATTCGTTTTTGTTTTATAATTGTCGTCTGGTTGAATACATTTAATTAGGCGAGTTAATTAATATTGATTCGTCAGTTATTTCAACGTTGCAAACAGGAAATGTCTTCTTCATTGGCTGCAATTATTTTAACTCTAAGAAAGAAAGAAAGAAAGAAAGAAAAATAGAAAGAAAAAAACACAGTTATTAAAATTAGAGTGTACGATTATCGTAATGTTTCATGGCAGCTTCGAGATTGCAACATTTAAGAAAGATCTAGGGTTTGATATTTCATCGATTGCTTTATTTATAAATCGTTAAGATAGAAAAATTTGCTGTATTGTAAATAGGAAATTTACTTTATTTAAGAAGAAATAAAACCATGGCGGAAAAAATGAAAACGAATCCTCGTCAGTAGTGAAAAAAGAATTCTTTTTAATGTAAGCAAACTGCAGTAAAAAACCATCAGTTTATGCTGGTGTGAAAAACTCTCAAAGAAATAATAATAATTATTATTATTATTATCATTATTATTATACTCCTTGACTAGCCCATCGGCCTAGTGTTCACCAATGGACTGGGAGACTAGGGTTCAGTCTCATGTCGAGTCATACTAAAGACTCAAAAAAATAGTACTTGATACCTCCTTGCTTAACAGCATTATAAGGTACATTTCAAGGCTAAAGTGGAGCAATCCAGGGAAAAGAGTAGCGCCCGTCTCAACACCTCGGTGTAGTAGCTATTGAAAAGGAAGTTTTCGGGTGGTCCTCGAGTAGGGTCGCCAACTTTACTTTACTACCAGCAGTGTTAGCTCTTAGCAATTCATTGAATGAGTGACAGCAAGTCTTCTCAGGTCTCCAGAGGTCTTTTGAGTATTCTAGCTGATTTTAATGCTATAGTCTGGATGGTCTCGGTTCTTTCTCTGCTTTCTCTTTGCTCCAGTCTTTTTAACCAGGCTATGGGGACCTTTTTAAGAGAACCAACGCACGTGGTACCACAATCACTCTCGTTACTTAGGTTTTTTTGTTCACGGGAAAGGTCCAAGTATTTCTCCATCTTTTCTTTAAATTTTCCCTATGTGAACCGAGAGACCGACAAAATCCACAAGACCACAAATTCTTTTTTGTGTGTTCAGGTTTGTTTTTCTAGTTGGAATTAAGTAGCACATTTATATCTTAAAATCCCCAATAATTTTATTATTTTACTCCTTGAGAGTTCTTCACACAACCGTTGGTTGATGATTTTTCACAGGAGTCTGAGTCAGGGAAAGTCTCCTCTGGTTTCCAAGATTCTTTTCAGTATTCTAGTCGATTTAATAATGCTTTCGTCTAGATGTTCTTGATTTAACCTCCATTTTGCGATTCTACTCCTTTTTCCAAGCCTTAGGAACCGTTCCAAGTGCTCCAATCACAGTTGGTATCACAGTTGCCCTCATGTTTCACTGTTTCCTCGAGTAAAGTTTTAGTACTTGTCTCTTTTACCACTCTCTTTGATTTTCACTTCGCGGTCCTCTTAAACAGCAACATTCACTATACGGCAAGTTTTCAATTCTTTTGGCCGGGTTCAGGTGATTCATTTGTATCTCAAAATCCCAGAGAATTGTATGTGTCTAATTCTTTTGTACAGGTTCTAGTTTGTACGTATACCATTTGGTAGTATTGTCAAATTTAAATTTCTTGCACAGTTCCTCGTAGATCACCATTCCCACCCAGTCGCATCTAGTTTGCTACATTCGCTTAGTATGTGAGTAATAGTTTCATCTTTGTCCCCACACGATCAAAACTTGCTATTTTGTTGCACATTAACGGTTTTGGTTTAATATAATTGGTCCGTATGGTGTTGTTTTGTGCTGCTATTAGAAGAGATTTAGTTTCTCTCTTAAACTTTCTCTTTCGTAACCATATCCAAGTGTGAGATTACGTCAATTTGTTACTTGAAATATCCATAATTTTTTTTTATTCCCTTTTCTGTTCATTTCGTTTTGGTGTTGCTCTGTTAGACCTCATAATACCTTCAATGCTGGCAACTTTCTAAGTTATCAACCGAATGAAAAACCTTGTGAATCGTCGTCAATTTTCTTGTTCTCTGGTCCCGTTGTCTGAGTTCCTCTTCTATTTTAAGAATAGTTCCGAGTATCTTATAAGAAGGACTTCTTAGATGTTAATCCCTTTAATGAGAATTCTCCTACAGAGCAAAATTTCGAGTTTTCTCGTTTGTCAGTTTTACTCTTTTGTTATTTTTTCTTTTATCTCTGCTTGTTTGATGGTGACCCCTTCCGGTATTCCCAAGAAATTTTAAGTTTCCTTTTCTCCAAACGTTCTGATTCTTTCTTGAGTTGGTAGTTCTTTTCCTTCTGTTATTTGTCGTCTTCCACTTTTCATTATGAGCATGGAACATTTTTCTGTGCCAAATTCCAGTCCTATATCCTGCCTGTATATTCTTATTGTTTGTATCAGTCTCCAATTCTTTCTTCATTTTCTGTAAATACCTCGATGTCGTCTCTGTATATATGAGGATTAATCTTTTCTTTGTATAAATTTCTTGCTTCCAATGCACTTTCTATATAAATATTTGAGCAACATTTTCGATATTGCAAATAGTAATAGCGAAAGCGTATCTCCCTAGAAGATGTCTCATTGGATTTTCACTTACGTAAAATTTTTTCTCCTGCTATTATTTCAATTTTCTGTGATGAATTTTATGCCTTTGTAGGATTTCTTGTAAATTTTCAGATTGTCTACTCTTTAGTTTTCGACCATATCGTAGGTCTTTTTGTAATCAATCCAAGCCGTACCAACATTTTTCCGCTCCGCTTTGCTCTTCATGGGAATGTACGAACCTATGTACAGTAGATAATTTGTTCCTTTCGCTCTCCCATTGTACCCTGTCTGTCCTTCGGGAAAAAATCTATGATATACATGCGAGTAATAGATCTCTGCGCTAATTTGTGTAGTTACCATTTTCAACATCTTAAGTAGACACGTTATTGGTCTATAGTAGCTGTGGATGTTTTTTTTCTTCGGGTGTCTTTCTGGATCAGGAATTTTTTCCCTTTAGTCCTCCATTATGGTATTCTTGCATCATCAAAGCATCTTCTCAATTTAAAGGCTACTCTGTCTTGGATGGACGTAAATCTTTTTAACAGGAATCCCTGTATGCCATCATGGCCTACCGTTTTCCGATTCCAATTTGCTCTGAGCGATTCCAGGTTTATGTTCACCTTCATCGTGTCTTTATAATTTGTTATCTATGTTATTTATCCATTCTGTACTCCTGTTATATTCTTTCTATTCCCATATTTTACTCCAAAATTGTTTTGCCCAGTCGACTGGGACTATATAATACACTCGACAGAGGCGTAAGACCCCCTCCAAGGATGTCCTGGATATGACACTAAACAATCTGATGGTGAGCTTCCAGTGATGCTGGAGCTTTGGGGAATGCGGAGCAATCCTTCATTGCCATTGCTTCCAGGTCCACTCTGGCCCGAAGTGGTTGCACCTGATAGGGTCCTATCTATGGGTTCAATAGAACTAAACTGCATATTTATGATAAACTGAAATTTATAAGTAGAACTGTTTGACTAAACTGAATAGGTTGAAATAGAAATGTTTTTGACATCTAAACTGCGTACTTATGCTAAAGTGAATTGTTCAAAATAGAACTGTTTTGACATTTAACTGTGTGTAAACAAATTCTATACTTATACTGAACTGAATTGTTTGAAATAGAATTGATTATTTATATAAAAATCGATTTGGAATAAAATAACTAACAAAGGTTAATATGCTATGAACCCCGACCAACGAACCAACCAAACTTAAATATTGATCTTGTGTAGCATCCTGTCTACAGCGGAGGGTTTATTGATTGTTTAACTGATTTTAACGGCATGCTAACCCGTCTGGGTTTATTTCATACCCAAAAGGTAGAGAACTGCGTACACTGTACGCTTATACGAAAGCGTGTTGAGAATTTAATTGGCTGAAAAGTTTATATGACGGCGCCTTCACATTTCATGAGATTATCTTGGTCAGTCTATGAACTTTTCCTACGAACTTCGTATTTTTATTGCTTGTGTTGTTTCTAAAGTGTGTTTTTTGCTTGCAGTTATATGCTATCAAGTATTCCTATCAAATAAAAATAATCTTTAAAAATATTCAATATTGAGTGGATAAAATATATTAAGATCCATTTGACCTATCGATAGGATCCAAACATGAATTTTCATTCCGGGTCAAAGTGGACCGAGGAGTAATTGTAATAAAAAAGGTTCTCAACACTCCCCATATCCCCAGGGACTGGAACCTCACCACTGGATAAAGATTAATGTCATACACCAGAAACCCCTTTTTAAGGGAGAGTTTTGCTCATCTGGAGGAGTTTGGTTTGGTTTTATGGCATATCAACCATTTGAGATTACTTAATGCCAATTCCATTTTTATACATAATAAACAGTTCTATTTTAAAGTACATAGTTCCAATGTCAAAAACAGTTCTATTTCAAGCAATTCAGTTTAGCATAAGTAAACAGTTTAGTTCTATTTGACCCACAGATGGGACCCTGTCAGGCTCTACTAGTTCGGGCCAGAGTGGACCCGGGAGTAATGGCAATAAAGGGGTACTCCGCATTCCGAAAAGCTACAGCATTACTGGAACCTCACCATCAGATTGTTTAGAGTCATATCTAGGAAACTCACTTGGGGGTCGTATCCCTCTTCAAAGATGCAGTCGGTGTATTCTACAGCCCCAGCCAACTGGGTAACATCAGCAGGGGATACAGTCAGCGTATGACCACTATTTAGTTTGCAGATGTCTCCTTTTTGATTAGAATATATGCTCTCCATTTTGTCTGCATTGACAAGGAGACCATTGCAACCTGCAGCATGCTCCACTCTGCACAAACCTCTAGCCAATAAAAACTACTGTTGTTGGATTTCCATATAATTATAACGGCCCTGTCGACTGGAGCAGTTGAATACGCAAACCCCTACAGAGGGGTAATTGTCCCCGTTACAAACAAGTGTCCTGGGTCGGAAACTAAATCTTAAGGTGAGACTCTAGTCCTAGAACTTTGTGGAAGATGGAATATCTTTTTATTGTCATTACTCCCAGATTCACTCTGACCCTGGTTGGTGGTATCTGTTTGGGTCCCATCTAGAGGTCAAATAAAGCTGTTCGATCATTCAAGTAAATAAGTAAAGTTGGCGACCTTAGTCAAGGGTGACCTGAGGACTCCCTTTTCAACAGCTACGACACCGATGTGTGAGAAGAGGGTTCTAATCCATTCCCTAGATTGCTCCACTTTACTCTTAATCCTAACCTTATAATGCTGAGTGCAAAGCAAGGCGGCATCAAGTACCATTTTTGAGCCTTTGGTATGACTCGTCTTGGGATTGAACCTTGGATAATTGGCGAACAATCAACTCATTAGGCTAATGGCCCGGTATTCATTTACAAAGGGTTATTATTTGTTATTTAAAACCATAAAGCTGTAATCAAATTATTTATATTACATAGGAATACTTGATAAATAGAATTATTATTAAATAACTATAATTGAAATCATTTAACTGCGTGCAAACAATTGATCCATGTGAAATAGAATTATTAGTGTTAGGTAAGAATACATGTAAATATTTATCTGTGTACGAAGAAATGATTAATATTGAAAATAATCGTTAGTGTTAAATGGAAATATTCATAACATTTTTATCGTGCGCAAGCAAATTATTATATATAAAAAGAATTATTAGTGTGAGATAGGAATACTTGAAAGCATTTAACTTTATTCAAATCAGGTGTAACGACTGGTTAAAAAATAAAGTTTCCAATAAACTATTTGTT
>OY757943.1:42654615-42689615 GCA_963585895.1 Sepioteuthis lessoniana
GCTATTACTCCCAGGTCTACTCTGTCTCGGAATGGTAGTTCCTGATAGCGTTCTAGCAAAAACCCAAATAGAACTGTGTGGCATTCAAACTGAATGCAAACAAATGGCTTTTGCTAAAGGTTTTATGGTATATCAACCTCGGTTGGGTTATTTTAAGCCAAATTCAGTTTAACAATAAAATAATGATATCTTTTGCTCTCTCTTTATCAGCATAGTCGGCTCGGGTGATAGAATACTGTTATGTTTTGACCTGTTGACCCGGCCAAAAATGCCATTCAAGGTAATGCACCGGAAGAAGGTGACACATTCTGGTGGCAGTTATGAGAGGAAATCGCGTTGGCGGAAATTGGCTGATGAAATGGGACGAGGTAAAAAAGATCCTATTATACTCTCATAGACTGACGCACCGGAAGAGAGTGGCCTCTGAACTGGATGACAGTTATTTCTGCTCGATGACGATCACACAGGCCATTCCAAAGAAAGCGGAAGTGACACATCCCGGTCCCCAGATATCGGAAATAGTCGTGGAGGCGTGTCCATATCAGCGCGTGGGAGTTTGAAGGTAATATAAGGCCGACGAGTTGATTTCCGGTCAGTTGAGTTCAACGAGCCAGTGGAGACAGGCGAGTAGAGTTGAGGAGGTAGACGAGATGTAGTAAGGAAAGCCAGTGCTCCGGTTGAGCAACCATGGAGAACGAGAAAGACACAACGCTGACGGCCATAACTTCGGGGTCAAAATATTTCAGTAATGTTCGGTCACCAGCTCTCTCTCACACGCAAACTTGGAACAACCCTTTCGAAACTTACAAATAAAGATGAGAGGTAAAATATTTTATAAAGAAGTCTTCCTGCGTCTTCCTTGCGTGCGTCGTTTATTCTTGCGACTTTATCATTGTGCGTCTGTTTGATTATTTATTGTGTCGTTGTGATGCTGCATGAATATGTATATGTGTATATAAGCATATTTATTATGTGAGTATATAACAATACCCTAGTGGCATATCTGCAGGGGGTAAGAGTCCCTTCCCCGAACGAGTATCCTGAATTTGATACTAAAATGTATCAAGCTCCAGTTTGGGAGCTTTGGGAAATGTGCCATTACTACCAGGTTCAGTCTGACCCGGAGTGATACTACTTATTAGAGTCTCATCTTTCGACCGGTGCTTTTTCAACTACAACAACAACAACCGATAAGAGTTTACACTAAAATTATCGAAACTTTCAAAAAGGATGATTCCTCTGTTTAGAATAATTTTCCAAAAATGTTGTTCCAAAAATTTTATACACACACACACACACACACACACACACATATATATATATATATATATATATATATATATATATATATAACAGAATTTGGCATTAAGCTACATGGATTGATATGGCATAAATCCTAACCAAACACTCTCACCTACAAATTATTCAATTAAAAATCAGATATGATATGTATAAACAGACAAAGGTCGAATTGCCATAAAATAACCAAATCAATCCCATCTTTCTCTCCACATAAACACACTGACACACGCACACACTGAAACACACACACAAACACACACACACACACACACACACACATATATATATATATATATATATATATATATATAAGAAAAAACAAAACCGGTCACATTAAGATTTAAAAAAAAAAAATTATCCATTAGATCTGAAAAAGTCTTGTTAATTTTTTTCGTTTTTTTTTTATTTATCAAAAACACATAACAGGATAGAAATATATTTATAATCCAAATGTGACCGGTTTTGTTTTTTCTTAAAGAAATTATTGCTCTGTAATGTCTGTTACATTGAACTCTTTACCAGGAAAATTTAGATGTTCACTGTTGAATGTTTTTTTGTCCTGATGGAATTCCTCCCAACACTGGTTTAACTGGACCGAATAATACTATATATATATATATATATTAGATTTATATATTTAATGCCATGGAACTTTGTCTCTATCCTAGATACTGTGCACTCTCCATATGACAGTAACTGAACGAAGAAAATATACGTGAGGTCGTAAATTAGAGGTGAGTTGTACTTTTACATTTTCTCTCCCTCAGTAGAGGATCACTATCTCCCCACCAAAAAAAATTGGGGGGGGAGGACTATGCTTCAATATCATAACCTGTCAGTTTCTGCCATACATTTGATTTTTGCACCTGGTTTAATGCAATGTTTTGCTTAGTGTCTAAAGGTTGGTTGGTTGGTTGTTTGACTGATTGGTTGGTTGAGTTTTACGGCGTATCAACCCTTTTCTGGTCATTAAACGCCGAATTAAGTCATTTTCAAGCAATTCAGTTTAGTATAAGTACAGTTTTTTGTTTACCCACAGTTAAATGTCAAAACACTTCTATTTTAAACAATTCATTGAAGCATAAGTAAACAGTTCTATTTCAACAATTCAATTTAGCATAAAGACACAGTTTATTTGTCAAAAATATTTCTATTTGTAGCTATTCAGTTTAGTCAAATAGTTCAAACAATAGTTTCTGATTACACACAATTAAACGTCAAAACACTTCTATTTCAAACAATTCAGTTTAGTGTAAGTACAGTTTCAATGTCAAACACAGTTCTATTTCAAACAATTCATTTTGGCATACAAAAGTAGTTCTATTTCAAGCAGTTCAGTTTCGCATAAGTACGCAGTTTAGTTCTATTTGACCCATAGATAGGACCCTATCAGGTGCTACCACTCTGGGCCTGAGTGAACCCGGGAGCGATGGCAATGAAGGAGAACTCCGCAATCCCCAAAGCTCCAGTATTACTGGAGCTTTACCATCAGATTATTTAGTGTCATATACAGGACACTCGTTGGTGGGGTCTTACTCCACAGCAGAGATGCAGTTGGTGTATTCTACAGCCCCAGCCGACGGAGCAGTAGTGTCTGAAGAAGTGACTCGTTTGATCTTTATCAATATGACACTCTAATTGTACACAAAAATCTCTCACTAGTGTCCTACTGGCGAGTAAATAGATGTATGGGAGATGTTGATAGGTTGGTTGGGTTTATGGCATATCAACCATTGTAGGTTATTTAATGCCAAATACATTTTTATGTAAATAATCAGTTCTATTTCAAACAATTCAGTTTAGCATGAGTACACACTTTAATTGTCAAAAACATTTCTATTTCAAGCTATTCAGTTTATTCAAATAGTTCTAATTCAGCTAATTCCCTTTAGTATAAGTACAGTTTTAGTTTACACATAGTTAAATGTCAAAATAGTTCTACATTAAACAATTCAGTTTACTGTAAGTACAGTTTCAATGTCAAAAACTCTTCCATTTTAAACAATTCAGTTTAGCATAAGTGTGCATGTTAAATGTACTTGTAAGTACACAGTTTAATTGTCAAAAACATTTACATTTCAAACTATTCTGTTTATTCAAACAGTTATATATAACAATTAATTTTAGTGTAAGTACAGTTTCAATATAAGAAACAGTTCAATTTCAAACTATTCAGTTTAGTATAAGAACGCAGTTTAAATGTAAGTACAGTTTAGTTGTGAAAAACATTTCTATTTCTAGCTATTCAGTATAGTCAAGCAGTTCTAATTTAGCTAATTCAGTTTAGTATAAATGCAGATTTCATTTACACACAGTTAAATGTCAAAACAGTTATGTGTTAAACAATTTAGTTTAGTGCAAATACAGTTTCAATGTCAAAAACAGTTCTATTTCAAATAATTCAGTTTAGCATAAGCACGCAGTTTAAATATAAGTACGGTTTAATTGACAAAAACATTTCTATTTCACGCTATTCAGTTTAATCAAACAATTTAGTTTTGCATAATATGCCGTTAGTACTATTTAGTTCATAGATAGGACCCTTATCAGGTGCTACTACTCTGGGTCAGAGTGGACCTGAGAGTGATGGCAATAAAGTGGTGCTCCGCATTCCCCAAAGCTGCAGCCTTACTGGAACCTTACCATCAAATTGTTTAGTGTCTTATCTAGGATACTCATGGGGGGGTCTTACCCCTCTGCAGAGAAGCAGTCAGTGTATTCTATAGCCCCAGCCGACTGGGCAACTGCATGAGAGAGTTTTCACACATACTCTGTAATGTCCTCTCTAAGTGATTGCCAGGTGACCTTGCAGCCAATACTTTTCGGAACCACTGTATCTGCCAAAAACACCAGATAACCTTTCTGGTTAAAAAAAAAAAAGTTCTCAAGAAAGGTTTGTGCAGAGAGGAGATGAAATAAGTGTGACATTCTTAGTAATGTTATCAAAATTTTTAATCAACAAAATCTATTTTTGAATAAAAGAAAAGAAAAAATAAACACTACAGTTGTCACTAGACAAAATTTTCCTCTCTTTTCTTTTTCGCGGTAAGTACAAAAATGATGATAAAACAAAACAAAAAACTGGAGTTTGACATTGGCCATTGAATAGAGACCGAGGAACAGTACGGAAAATACCTTTGGCGCAGTGTCTAACGTATTGGACTCTAACATCATAGTTAACGTGTTCGAACGCCAGTCGAGTTATTGCGTTTCCTTACAGATTAATGCCATTAGGAAAGGTATTGATCGGTCGATTTGCCAATTGACTTGAGTGTTTGCCAATGGTCCGGGAGACCTGTGTTCAATCCCAGACTCAAGAAATGGTACAAGTTTAACGCTCAGCATTCTAAGGTACAGATCAAGGGTAAAGTGTATCAATCCAGAGAAAAAAACTAGCACCTTTCCCAACTCCTTGGTGTAGTAGCTATTGAAAAGACAGTCTTTGACTATGGCTGCCAACCTTTATTGGTTAAATAGTACAAATGATCCATTGAGGAGGTCTCTTGGTGGAAAGTATATTAAAAAACCCAGAACGAATAACATGATACTCTCCGAGTGCTATTCACTGAATTTGCCTATATGGCTTGGAGCACGGCCTCGGAATCGATGGTATTAGTCCTACCTGACATTGTTTGATCGTCAGTGTTCTTGCGACTCGAGCAAAATTTCTAGAACAATCTGTGTAAACAAATTAGCTTTAACTTTAAAAAAAATTAAATTACCTACAAACTATTCACTAACAAATCATATGAATATTCATTTAACTGTATGTAAACAAATGACTATTGTTAAATTAAATTGCTAGTATTACATAACAATACTTAAATCCATTTCACTGTGTGCAAACAAATGAGTTCTGAGAGCATTTAAAAATGATATCTATAGACTTTTAACAATAAATCATTTGATATATTTATAAACAGGATTGGCATTAAATAACCTATAAGGGTTGATATGTCAGAAAACAAATTGACTAACCAATTTACCTTAAATAACCCGTGAAAGTTGATATGCCAATAAACAAACCACTTCTTTGGCTTGGAACATGACCTTGCCTGATCATCAACGTTCTTGAAACCTTAGCAAAATTTCTTCAACCATTTGTTTATTGTACTTTGATCAACTGCGCCTTTACCTTTTGCAAAACAAATATTTTTGGCTGCTTCCACGGCGTTATTGTCCAGTTGGAACTCATAAAACTCATTATCAAATTAGATTACGTTGCACGTTTATCTTTGCGACAGTCAAACTACATACGGAGGGAAGTCATGCACTAAGTGTCAGCACACTACCTACCGCCAATCAAAACGAATTAAGGGTGTCCTCGTAGTGTAATGGTTAAAGCGATGGACTGCGGAATCGTAGTACGCGAGTTCGTACTCCAGTCGCGCTATTACGTTCACTTTCGGGCAAATACCCTCGGGAAAGGTATGAACCCTCTTATCCTCCCAGCTATGGGTTAAATAGTACCACTACTGTTCTTCTAGGAAAATAGCTTGGCAATAAATACCCTTCAAAGGTTAATATGCCATTAAACAAAGAAGCCAAACGAAACCATCAAAACGGATTCTACTCCTGCTTGAAATTCTTCGGATACATCATGTAGCAGAAAGAATTTCATATTTTTGTTTGGTGCGTAATTTTATTCGACCGTTAGGGTTGACGCCTAATTTATCCCATATTACCCGACCATCTTTCCGGGCAGCAGAAATTGGGGAAGCCGTCAAACACTCTTCCTTTTCTCAGAACTCCTTCGTTCAGGACAGACGTCTCACTGTCTGCTCTTCAATAGCAGCAGCATTACACCACCATGAGGGAAGCTGTCTAATTTATGAACCCCTTGTGTCTATTCTCTTTTACCAAGGGTTCCCAGTTGAATATGAATTAGATGATTACAATACGCCACACACAGGAACAACTCTTAGTCGCCTCCAGTATTGGCTATGTTGACTGCGATGCAAAATTGCACTCCGACGCCTAGCTACTTCATCTCTGGGCAACATTTTCTGGAGACATTCACGCTTCTCCCCGAAACAACCAGAACCACAAACTCATGGTGACTACAATAGTTTCTCTCCTCAAACAGCAAACACGACTTTTGATACACTATGGCGAACACATGTCCCTCAACACATTCAACAATGCCTTTACCTAACGATGCACTTTTCGCTCAGGCATTTAGCTGCTAAAATGCTTTCTCAACTCTATCATAACTGCATTTCGTTTCCTTACTTCTTTCCTTCCTACGAGGCTTGCAGCATAAACGTAAACCCTTTATTCTATGCTGCCATTAAAAACCTTCATTTAAAACATTTCGACGACTTCTCTCCTTTATATACCTAACAACACTTAGCGAGGGAAACACACACACGCATGTTACAACATTTCTTCGCTAAAAATAATAACATTCCCTCGCTAAAATGATATACAAACTTGTCCATGCCAAAGTACTACAAAACTTTTTCTGACCTAAGTTTTTAACATTATAGATTTTTCTAAGCATTGGTGCTGTCCAAAATTATTACACAAAGAAATTATGAAATAATATTACCTTATGGCAAATCAATTTTTTCTTGATATGACATTTAGTATTAGCATTCTTTAAGATAGAATTGTTTTGACCCGATTCTGTAATATTCTGGAAGGTTCTGAAGAAGACAATATGATGGCCATGCATCATGATAAATGATTCGTTCTTCATCCATGTGTATGATCTTGCAATTTCTAAACTCTGTTGATAATTTATGGGTCCATTTAAGAAAGTAGAAGACTGAAATTCTTCAAATGTGGATTTGGTTTCGTTTGATTTATTTTTATGGCATATCAACCATTGTAGGTTATTTAATGTCAAATACTTTTTATCCATATATATTAAATATACAATATTTGGTTTGGTAGGGTTTTTGGCATATCAAATTGAATTGTTAGAAATAGAACGGTTTGATCATTTAACTGTGTGTAAACAAATGACTGATATTTAATTGAATTCTTTGTGATATGTAATAATGCATGAAACCATTTAATGGCACTGAAAGGGTACTCCATATCCCTCAAAGCTCTAAGACTGGAACCTCACCATCAGATTGTTTAATGTCATATATAGGACACTCATTGGGAGAGTCTTATCCCACTGCTGAGATGCTGTCGGTGTATATTACAGCCCAAGCCGACTGGGCTTTGAGATTTGGAGGAACTAGAAGGTACTGCTGTTATGAAATAGCCGAGGGATTTCGGTTCATGCCTTTGAGTTTAGTTAGGCTGAGAACCTTTCGGCTCAGCACATGGGTTGGTTGGGTGTAAGATTGAAGCAGGTGTTAACGCGGGTGCGCGCGAGCGGATGGAGGTGTCACTCAGATGTCATAACAGTCCGAGACGATACTGGGTGACAAGGTGCAGGTGACGTCACGCACCGGAAGCACGCGGAAGTTTGTGTGAGAATTTGAAGAAAATAAGAGTCGGGTTTTGGACGCCGAACGAGAAGGATCGATTTTGGAGCTCGCAGGCGCGAGGCGAACGTGAGCCCGATGGGGGCCGCTCGAGTTGGGGGCCAAATGAATAAGACAGCATAGAAGATTGTGTCTCTCCTCTTTACGTCGAAACCTTTAACTCAAAGTTAATAAAAAGGTTTCGTACCTGAACAAGAAGTAGTTACGTGTTTTTGAGATTCCTGTTCTTCATATATTCTATCGTTATGAACATTACATGTCCATTTTGCACATACCGTTAATTGCGAATATGGTACACTGCCAGGGTAGAATAAACCAAAAATACGCCAGTGTGTTTAATATTCTATTACGGGGCTATCAAAAACCACTGAAGGACATACATGAGAATTAGGTTTCCGTCAACGATTATTGAGGCCACAGAACCAATACTTTTGTCTTTTGTTAAATGTTTCTTTGAGGCTTTTGGTTCAGCAGTAAAATAAAATGTTTTTGTGAGCATAATTGTTCATTCTTTCAAAACTAATATTTCATCTTTTGTAAAAAAATTAATTAATTCCTATTCATGGGAGATGGGTTGATGATTTTGACCTAAACTGTATATTTGGATGATAGTACATGCTATGGTTTCAAAAATTATCTTGCCCAGTCGGCTGGGGCTGTAGAATACACTGACTGTTTCTCTGCAGAGGGGTAATACCCCCACCCTCCTTACAAGTGTTCTAGATATGATACTAAACAATCTGGTGGTGAGGCTCCAGTAATGCTGGAATTTTAGGAAAGGCGGAATGGTAGCACTAGATAGGGTTCTATCTATGGCTCAAATAGAACTAAAATGTGTACTCATGCTAAACTGAATTGTTTGCAAGAGAACTCACACACACAACCCTTTCTAATAAAGTGAGAGGTATATTTTTCTAAAGACTGTGTTGCTAGTCTTTATTGTGTCGTCATGATTCTACGTGCATATGTAGATGTTTGTGTATTATTGTGTTGAGTATACAACACAGTATCCAGGACATTTCTAAGTATTCTAGTGTGACACTATGAAGGGAGGTGCCAAGCAGACGACCTTTTTGTTTGTTTTGGCGCGAAACCAAACAAAGGCCTGAGCTTGAGATCTCGACGTGACCGGAAGTGGGCAAGAGAACGTCACTCAGAGGAGTTGGAAAAAGGGACTCAGAGAAGGCAGTTGGCGAAGGGTGACGCAAAGGGGCAGTGGACAACGTTCAGCAGAAGGAAGCAGTGAGAGAAGGCCAGTCAGGATGAGTTTGCATTCCTCGTAGCTTTGTGGAAATTTCGCTAGAAAAACACGCTAGCGTTAGTCTGCAGATGCATAGGGAATGCAGCGTTACAGAACTCCCTTTCTTGAACTTTGAGTTGACCTAAGCCCTTATTGTTCGTTTGTTCTTTTTCTCCCACTGCCTCGGTTGTATTTCTTGTGGCCATAAAGAAATGTGTGATACCCTTATGGACGGACCACTAGATGAATCATCGGCCAAGACAGAATTGTTCAAAGAAGTTGATAAGTACGGGGGTCCGAGGGGGTATTGTCACGCTAGCCGATCTTACTAATGCTGTTGTCAGGATATTCTCGATACGTCTTCCAATTGCCAACTCTTCTAGTTCTCTTTCTACTCCTTTAGGGACCGTTCCGAGTGCACCTGTAACAATTAGAATCACCACCACTCTCATCTTCCACAGCTTTTTCATTTCCCGTTAACGTCTAAATATTTTTTTTTTCATTTTCTTTTGTTGCCTCTCTGTGGTCGACTCGAATGGCAAAGTCTACTTCATGACAAGTTCTCTTTTTTTTTGTAAATTATCCCAAGGTCTAGTTTCTTAGCCGGAATAAGGTGATTCGTTTGTATCTATAAATCCCAGAAAGTCTTATGCGTTAAATTCTCCAGTAAGGATTCTGCTTATTATTATTATTATCATATCATATTTACCCAACCCCTCCACTCGGGCAGGATAGGACACAAGGTCAATTTTTTAAGCGGAGTTTAACAGGTTTGATTTCAGAGTTTTCTTTCTCCTAGACTAGTTGCCTCATCAAGGCTGAAGAACCTATTCTGCCCTACTATTTACCCATAGCTGGAGGGAGCATAATTGGATTCATACCTTTCCCAAGGGTATTAGTGCTATGTGAAATGCAATCAGTCTCGTCCAGGATTTGAACTCGTATCGCCGTGTCCATTTCCTGCGAAGATAACCATTACACCACGGGCATCTCCTTATTATTATTATTATTATTATTGCCACGTCGACTGGGGCTGTAGAATACACCGACAGCATATCTACAGAGGGGTAAAACCCCTTCCTCCTAAGAGTATCCTCCATATGACACTAAATATCTTATGGTGAGGTTCCAGTAATGCTGGACCTTTGGGGAATACCGATTATCTCTTCATTATCATCGCTCCCAGGTCCACACTGGCCCGGAGTAGTAGCACCTGATATATTCCTATCTATGGGTCAAATAGAACTAAACTGTGTACTTATGCTAAACTGAATTGCTTGAAAGAGAACTGTTTTATGATCTAAATTGAGTATTTATACTCAACTGAATTGCTCGAAATAGAACTGTTTTGACATTTTAACTGTGTACTTATGCTAAAACTGAATTATTTGAAATGAGACTCTTTTTACATCTTACTCTGTGTATTGTCCAGTCGGCTGGGGCTGTAGAATACACCGACTACATCTCTGCTGAGGGTTAGACCACGTGTATCCGGGATATGATACTAAGCAATCTGATGGTGAGTTTCCAGTAATGCTGAAGCTTTGGATAATGCAGAGTACTCCTTCATTGCCATCGCTCCCTGGTCCACACCGGCCCAGAATGGTAGCACCTGATTGGGTCCTATCTTTGGGTCAAATAGAATTAAACTGTGTATTTATACTAAACAGAATTGTTTGAAATAGAACGTTTTTTGTATGCTAAACTGAATTGTTTGAAATAGAACTGTTTTGGCATTGTAAACTGTGTAGTTATGCTAAACTGAATTGTTTGAAATAGAACTGTTTTGATATTTAACTGTGTGTAAAGAAAAATTATACTTATACTGGAATGAATTGTTTGAAACTCATCAAATTTGTCTTATTCGGCGTTAAATGACTCGACAAAGATTGATACGCTGTAAAACAAAACAACTAACCAACCACAAGCTGTTAAGATGTCGAAACATACATCTTGAACTGTTGGTAAATAGATAGTGAAGCAAATGCAACTTTTTGTACCCTTGAATAATTTCTCCGGTTGAATTTCTAAAAAAATAGAATGTTCGATATTATTATCATCTGCTTGCAAAAGCTCAGTACTCATACCATCATCACGTACCTCTACAGCCAATCGAAATATCTAGACAAAACTTGAAACCCTCAGAATGGGGTCTGTAGATAATACATTTTTAATTTGATCAAACGCCGGCTGACCGGATGAAGATCAATCAAACTTAGATATATAGATCTATATAAACTATTCATAAACATGTATATATCATATAGACATATACATGTATATATTCTAAAATAGGTAGGTCCACGAAGAGATTTGTATATTTTTGAATTTATTTATTTTGCTCTCGAAGATATATATATATATATATATATATATATATATATATATATATATATATATATATATATATATATACTTTAAGATAGATATTAAATCTGTAGTTTAAGTCAAAATGTAATTAGAATTTAAAAATTGTAAAAAAAATTGTAAAATTTTTTAAAATAAATTTACTACAATTCTAACCGAAATTAAAATAAAAAACAGAAGTGGGCGAAATGAGGAGATAACTCTTCACCCCTCTTCTATCCCCTCCCACCTTCTTTTCTGTGTCTTTTCGGATTTATTTTATCCAAAGGATCCGAAGAAGTCCTGTTAAATTTTTTTCGTGTTTTTAAATTTTTCAAAAACGCGTAACAGGATGGAAATAAATTTATAATCCTAATGTGACCGGTTTGTTGTTTTTCTTAAAAAATTTATTGGTCTATATTGTCTGTTACATTGAGCTCTTTACCAGGAAAATTTAAACGTTCACTCTTGAATAATTTTCTTGTCCTGATGGAATTACTCCCAACTCCGGTTTAACTGGACCAAATAATACACACACACACACACACACACACACACACACACACACACACACACACACACACACACACACACACATATATATATATATATATATATATATATATCAATCAGATATGCATATAAATTATATGAATGGTTTTTGTAAAATCTGTTAAAACATTGTACCATGCCTAAGAATATCTGTATACTTTTAAAGTTGGTTGGGTATTGTACTATATCGCGAATTTTTTAATCAGTAGGGAATACCTGACTATGTCTGACAATATGGTCAACATATGCCACGGGGACCTAATAAAAACATACTTTTATATTAATCTATTATGAGATTAGTTTGGTGTGGTTTAATGAGACATTAACTAATATCGTAGGTTGGTTAATGCTTAATCCTCTTTATACTAATATTAGATAGATATCGTTTGTAAACACAAGCAAACGAAGTTAAATAGCTCAAAGTATTGCTATGTATCACTAACAATTCACTTAAATCATTTGTTTACACCCAGTTAAATGATCAAACAATTCTATTGCTAACAATGCAGTCATTGACTTGCGCTCAGTTTTAATGACAAGCAATTCTATTTGACCAATTGATTGGACCCTATCAGCTGCTACCACCTGGCGTAGAGTAGACCTGGGAGCAAAAGTAATGAAGGAGTACTCCGAATTACCCAGATCTCCAGCATTATCGAAGCCTCGTCATCAGATTGTTTGATAATATATCCATGACACTCGTTGGGAGAGTCTTAACCCTCTGCAGACACGCTGTGTACTCTACAGTCCCTACCAAATGGTCTGGGTGAGATTACTGTATTTGAGCCTAGCAAATACTTTCCGTAACGAAGCTGTGTATTCTGGCCAGAGATCACTGTCTACGACAATTTCGTTAATATGAGTATCAACACAAGGGATATCGCTTAAACATTGGTTCATTAGGCAAACAAAAGGGGTTTTCATATTCATTTTTATCCCGCAGGACGAATAAATCCCATTGGGGGTTACGAGTGCTGAAATTTCTTTAGCTTTCTCAGTTTGAGGCCCACAGCAATAACCCTTCAACAAATCGCACTTTAAAACATATCTGGCCTTCCCCACCTTATCTATGCAGTCGTCCATCTGGAGGATAGGATGGAAATCAGTCTTTGTCATGGTATTAACCATAAGGTAATCTGTACAAAATCGAAGAGATCCATCAGGTTTATCGAGCAACGCACAAGGTGATGACCAATCTCTCTGACTAAGTTCAATGATTCCATTCTCCTTAAAGTTTATCGCTTCTCATAAGAGATTGGCTTTCTGGGAATTAATCCGATGTGGATGTCACTTGATCGCGGTGGCATATCCCACTTCCACATTATGATACAATAACGTCTTTCGATTAGACACATCGGAGGATAGACGCTTAAAAACTGAAATAAGGGCAGTTAACTTTTCCTTTTTCACAGAGGGCAAATAAGATAACTTCATATCGAAGATTAATGCCTCAGAGTTTTTACATTTGACAGGTCTGTCACGACTTGTAGCAGTTTCTTCTTTATTCACATCCGACTTCACAACAGATACAGGTTTATTAATCACTAACACTGGGTTAGATTTTCCCTTTTCCAGAATGGCACATTAGGGTTGATTTTTTTACGATCAGGAGTGCATACTACATAAATAAGACCACTGACATTTCTGGTTATCTCATACGACCCAGGAAATCGGCCATTAAGGAGATGGTTGTTGTTGGTAATAAAATCGACACATTATCGTCCACATGAAACCTCCTTATCATATCAGTTTTTGATATCCTGTTCAACTGACAAGCCAATTCGGTAGCTTCGGTTGATCATGTCTGAAACAAAGATATATAATCCAATAAACCTTCATTAGTTGCATTTTCCAGTTCTCTTTTAATAACTACAAAAAACCACAAACTAAATGTCTGAAAACTAACTAAAATGGGCTGTACCCTAAAGACTCTTGTACTGATTTTCTTGATTCGAACATCAGAAAAGGAATTCCTTCATCCCATTTTTTGGTTATCCAAACAGTATGTTCGGATTATAGTAGAATGGAATCTCCATGTGACTGTTGATAATATGCAATTGCCTTAATCGATGTAATACTTTATTGATTAATGGCTATCGGCGTAACTTAATGATGATAATTGTTATTGTTTAGATAATTCGAGCTCTTGTCTTCCATCTTTGTTTTTATTGCCTCGTTGGCTGGGGCTGTAAAATACACTGACTGCATCTCTGCAGAGGAGTAAGTCCCCCCCAATGAGCGTCCAGGGTATGACAATAAATAATCTTATGGAGAGGATCCAGTAATGCTGGAGCTTTGGGGAATGCAGAGTATCTCTTCATTATCATCGTTCTCATGTCCACTGTTGCCTGGAGTAGTAGCATCTAATTGGGTCTATGGGTCGAATAGAACTAAACTGTGTACTTAAGCTACACTGAATTGCTTGAAATAGAACTATTTAGACATTTAAATTGTGTACTCATGCTAAACTGAATTGTTTGAAATAGAATTGTTTTTTATATTGAAACTTTACTTACACTAAACTGAATTGTTTGAAAAAGAACTGTTTTGGCATTTAACTTTAAGTAAACAAAATATATACTCATACTAAACTGAGTTGTTTGAATTAGAACTGTTTTGGCCTAGGGGTTAGAGTGTTCGCTAATGGGCCGGGAGACCTGGGTTCAATCCCTGGTCGAGTCATACCAAAGACTCAAAAAATGGTACTTGATGCCTCCTTGCTTAACACTCAGCATTATAAGGTACGGATCAAGGGTAAAGTAGAGCAATCCAGGGAAGGAGTAGCGCCCTCCCCTACACATTGGTGTAGTAGCTATCGAAAAGGGAGCCTTCGGGTTACCCTCGACTATGGTCGCTAACTTTACTTACTTATTTGTATTAAATAGATTTAGTATTAAATAACCTACAAAGGTTGATATACCATAAAACACAAACAAACAAAACCAATTTTTATATTCACAGCGTTTCGGCCAATGAGTCAATCGGCCTTCTTCAGGTGTTTCTTCGATTCTTGTTCTAAATCCGTTAAGCTGGTTCAAGAGTTGTATACCATTCCTGAATATTTTTTAATTAATATTACCACTCCTGAATATTTTTAAATGTTATATGGACTACTAATCTTTTGAATCTTTTTGTTTAGACTTTTGACGTTTGGCAGATGGACTGTGGTAAGTTTTTGGGTAATTTCTAGGTCGTTCAATCCAGACACTTAAACTATACCTTTCTACGTGATATGCATCGCTGTTTCTAATAATGGCCTTTGCTCGATGTCGTAGGCAAAGAACGATTCATTTCTTTACATTATGTGGATGGTAGGAATTGAGTTCGAGTGCTTTGTTTAATGGCATATCAAGCTTCTTAGGTTATTAAATGCCAAAGCCTTCCTTCTAGAAGAACAGCAGTGGTTATATTTAACCCAGAGCTAGGAAGATAAGGGGTTCATACTTTTCCCAATGGTATTTGTCCGAAAGGGAACATAATAGAGTGACTGGAGTTCGAACTCGTTTATATATATATATATATATATATATATATATATATATATATATATATATATGTGTGTGTGTGTGTGTGTGTGTGTGTGTGTGTTTGTGTGTGTGTGTGTGTGTATTGACTATATTTTCAATGTTTCATTGCATTTATTTTAGATTTAAATTTTGTTTGTCTTTGCTCATTTTTTAGCACAGATATGAGATCAAGAATTTTTATCTAATAATATTAATCTGTACTGTTTCGCGAATTTTGGTGATTCGAGAATGAATAACAGGAGAAAAGAAAAATAAATGACAATATTTTTAAAAATAATTATGACTTCACGTCTTGAAGCGAACTGATTTTATATCAGTTTTCTTATTGACTTTTACATATTGTATGAAAATATTTTTCTTCTTTGGGTCTGGTTTTCTCTCATTCCATTGCATCGATGTAGACGATAAGCGTCTGATGTATAGCGTCTTCGATTCTTTCTTTTTATATTGGCTTTATTTTTTCTCTCTCCGATGGGATGGTTCATTATTTATGAGGCTAAGACAGAAACGAGGATGCATAGATAAATGAGGTACCAAAAGAGTGAAAAAGGGTGTGCATATAGAAATAATTTTCACGGAACGCAGGTGTGTGTGTGTGTGTGTTAGAAGCTTTGAATAGCTATGGAAGTTTGTGATTGATTTGCATATTTGAGAAGAATTCCTTTTGTAAGTTTGTTCAAGGAACCAGTTAATCAATGAATTATTTAACGTTATGAATTATTCAGTTGAGGATCAAGTCAATGAATAAGTTGAATTACTATGTTGGGGTAATATACTAGCTCAGCTGGCGACGATGAACTTAGCAGATACAATGCAGTCGCAAGATAACATCAACTAAGTGGTCTCACAGCCAAAAGGAAAATAAAACATGACGGAGAGAATATAATTCATTGCCTTTGGATAGAGTGACAGATATTTCCGTTCGCAGATAAGATCAACAAATTACCGAAAAAAAACCCCGGAAGTATGTAAGTTCCGATAACCAGCCATAAACAGAAAAATAAGTGGGTGAAGAGGCATGTTCATAGGACTTGAAAGACAATATAAGGTCTGTAATTTTGGACTGAGGGGAGAGATTCAGTGGTTGCTCAAACGAAGAGGAAAGATCCGCTGGTCGCTCCAGCGAAGGGGAAAGATCTGCGGGTCACTCAAGGATATATGTGGTGTGTGGTCTCCGGCCTTCGCATTACTTAACAAAAAACCTCCTCGCCACAGAAGAAAGATATGTGCGAACTCTCTCTGACTGATTTCCAACTACACACAATTGTCGGCGTCGAAGAATAAAAATATAAATTATATTTTTATATATCTACGAGTCCTTCGTTGTTTGTCCAGCTGTGCAATATACGACATTAGCGGGTGAGTAAGAAGAGTCGAAGCAATAAGTTAGTTGAACGGAACAACGTAAATTAGTTCATTAAAACTGTGCAAACACATAATTATTGAAATCATTTGGAAAAGCGAATATATTGTTCAATTGATCATCTAAGTTTGAACATTATTCATGGAATTACTTGATTGTAATATAATTATAATATATGCATTTTAGAATAGCAAAAATATTCAAATCAACGTCATCAGAATGTGTTTTTAACATTAATGGATTTTAGAAAAGCCAAAAAATTTTTTAATTCGGAATTAGAAATTGGCATGAAAACTGGAGGAATGGGCACACTGGACTGTTATGAGTAAGTGACTAGTCGACTCTAATTAAACGTGGGTAGGTTTGGATTGTTGGATTTCTTTCACCTGGAAAATTCGGTGATTGATTGGTTGTTTGGTTGCTAAAAACACACAAAAAACAAGCTGATCAATGTTGATCTTAAATTCATTTAAATTTTACTGTTTAGTTGTTTGGTTTTTATGGCATATCAACCTTTGTAGGGTATTTAAGCCAAATCCATTTTTATGTAAATAGTTCTATTTCAAACAGTTCAGTTTAGCATCAGTACACAGTTTAAGTGTCTAAAACATTTCTATTTCAAGCTGTTCAGTTGACTCAAACAGTCCTAATTCAGCTAATTCAGTTTAGAATAAATACAGATTTTGTTTACACACAGTTAAATGTCAAAGTAGTTCTATATTAAACAATTCAATTTAGTGTAAGTACAGTTTCAATATCAAAATCAGTACCATTTCAAACAATTCAGTTTAGCATAAGCACGCAGTTTAGATATAATTACAGTTTAATTGTCAAAAAAATTTCTATTTCAAGCAATTCAGTTTAGTCAAACAGTTCTATTTCAAACAATTCAGTTTAGCATAAACATGCAGTTAGTTCTATTTAACCCATAGATAGAGCCATATCAGGTGCTACCATTCCGGGTCAAAGTAGACCTAGGAGCAATGGCAATGGAGGGGTGCTCCGTATTCCCCAAAGCCCCAGCATCACTGGAACCTCACCATCGGATTGCTTAGTGTCATACCAGGACACTCATTGGGGGGGATCTTACCCGGTTTATTTTACAGTCCCAGCCGACTGGACAAATATTTGGTGATGCTATAGGTGTAATAACACAAAGAGCTTAATTTGGAGAAGGTTTGGCTCCTGTTTCTATTGCTGAAAATGTAATTCTACGAAACGATTTATTGTAGATGCCGATGCTATGCAGGTACTTGCATTTACTATTTGTCATTATCTCGTTTTCTGTCTGTCTGTCAGTTTGTCTATTTGTCTCTGCCCGTCTCCTTATAAGTATATTTATTTCTTAAATATCTATCTACCTATCCCAATCCGTTCATATCTATCTATCTATCTATCTATCTATCTATCTATCTATCTATCTATCTATCTACTTTATTTTGTAAAACGAGATTCCCCTTTGGCCCATTGTGAGTGCATATATCAATCACTTGATGGATATCTCTCTTTCAATATTTCACTGATAATCTCTCTGTGTCTCTTTTAACGTTTGCCATTTACTTACTCCTTCTTAGCCATCAGTATGCCTATATTTATTCATGACTTGATTCCCATCATTGTATGTCTCTTTCTGATCATCTCTATCCCCCACCTTTCTCTCACTCTTTCTCCCTCACATACTCTCAATTCCGCCTCATTCTCTCTCTCTCTCTCTCTCTCTATATATATATATATATATATATGAAAACTCATAAAAAATGAATCTGGTTACAAGTATTGTGCATATCAATCAATCGAAATGTAACTTAGCAAATGTTGACATGGCCATGTCAGTGGTTTTGAACAAGACATGTCGCCTCTTTCCTATTTCCTTAACATGTTCGTGCCTTAAAAATAAATAGAGTGTCATTGCCATTGGCAAAAAGATACTAGCAAAAACTGAATATATCTCTGTTTGCATATATATATATATATATATATATATATATTAACTTGTACTTTGTGTATACAAGTCTCTTTTGCTATATATATGTAGAGTTGCATATATATATATATATATATATATATATATATGTATATACAGATAAAGATATACATATATATATACATATATACATACATTTCTTCCTATATATAGAGAGAGTGAGAAAGAGATACACACACACACACACATATGTATATATGTATATATATATATATATATATGCATGTCTCGTCACACTGAAGAGTTGCGACACAATAAAACAGTCTGTCTGAGGATGACACTTAAACAAGTCCTGGCGGCAACACCCCACAAGACACCAACTGTACGGCCACCTACCCCCTATCACGAAAACTATTCAAGTTAGACGAGCCAGACATGCAGGACACTGCTGGAGAAGCAGGGACGAACTCATAAGTGATGTGCTCTTATGGACCCCCACACATGGCCGTGCAAAAGCAGGACGACCAGCACGAACATACATTCAGCAGCTATGTGGGGATACGGGATATTATCCTGAAGACCTACCTAGGGCGATGAACGATAGGGAGGAGTGGCGAGAGAGGGTCAGGGATATCCGTGCTACCAGCGCGATATGATGATGATGATGATATAGTTCTTAGCCTTGTTTTACGATTTTGAAGTCAGCGTTTTCTCAGCAAGAGGAGAATACATACACACATGCACGCCCTCACATATATATGCATATATAGATATGTATGTTGGAATGATCGATTGTAGTGAATTTGACAATGTGATTGAAATATGTGAAAAGTTGGATATATCAAACTCTCAACTCAAATTTTGATGTGCGATATTTCGTTCGGCTTTATTTCCTTGAACTTCTTCAGACAGAGACTGTTTTCTGAGTTTTTTTATTTAAAAGGATGTGCAGAGAAATAATAAGTTTGTAGCAGGAAAGAAGGGAGGGACTCAAAGTCAAATGTATCCGGTTTCATTAAAGAATTTTTGCTTTGAAAGTAGAGATAGATTTTAGGGAGCTGATAAGAAAAAATGTAGGGAAGGGTTGCGTGAAAGGGGTTTCGGCATATCTTGTTTCATGGAAAAGATATTGACTATAATGTGATGTCACAGAAATTTGTCTATATTGTGGTATCTAGGAGGTAATTGGGGTGAAGAAGGGCTAAGAGGTAAAGTGATAAGGAAAGGCAAAAGGAAAGGATTCTCAAAACTATGGTAGCATAGAGTGAAAAAATGTTTTGTCTCTCCATTTTCTATTTTGATTCTGTTTTCGTTTAGTATGATGTTCGCCAGGTATGGTGAGATTTGATAAAAACCTGGACGTTGTTTTACATGGTTTGTTTAGGAAATGACGGCAGATTCTTGTAGTCTTCAAGATTTTTTTACAGTGTATGGTTTGATTAGGGTGCTTTGGGAAACCTTGAATGTGTTTGAGCTCTAAAATGTGGGAGAAAAGAGCGTTTCGATTATCATTTGTTTTGATCTATAGCCTGTGTTCGTAGATTCTTTTTTCTAGATTCCGTTGGCTTTCGCCAAAGTAATGTTTGTTACAATCTTTGCATGGGATGGAATATATGCCTGCGTGAGAGCTGGTTTCGTTGTTGGTACATTTTGTGATGATTGTGAGGTTTTTGATGGTTTGTGATGTGGTTTGTGTTATAGGTATTCCTAACTTGGTTAGTTTGTCGTAGAATGTTATGGTATGTGTGTTAGTGGGTAGAGAGATCAGTCTGTGGGTGATAGGGATAGTGAGGTTGGTTTTCTTTGGTTTAGTTGGTGAGTATCTTAAGTGCTTTTTTTCTAGCATTTAATAAAAAAATCAAGGCTTTTGAAGAAATTTTCGATGTATTCAAATTCTTCATTAAGGTATTGTTGGCAACTTATTCTGAGTACTGTTAGGTAAAAGCTAATTTTGAGGCCTGTTTTGAGTTTCTTGTTGCAGTGGGAGTAGAAATGCATGTAATAATTTTTGTTTGTGGGTTTGATACAGACTTTAAAAGTTAAGCTGTTATGAGAATAATGAAATTAATGGCAATAAATGAGCACTCCACACTTCCCAAAAGCTCTCGGCATAGAGCGTCACCATCGGAGGCAAGTAAGTGTTAGAGACAGGTTTTACTCTTTTGAAGTATATATATATATATATACATACGTACGTACGAATCTATATGTTTATCTATATGTCTGTGTGTAGATATGCATGCATTTCTCTTTATAAATATATAAAATGTATTTACATACGAGAGTTTAGAGAGAGTGAGAGAAAAAGAGAAAGATACCAAGAGATATGCACGCATATACACACACTCACACTCATATATATATACACACACGTATATATATATATATATATATATATATATATAAACTTCTACATATACACCGCTATATATATATATATATATATATATATATATATATATATATATATGTATATATTTATGTCTGTGTCCGGCAATAATAAATGTATTTAGATACTTGAGTTTAGAGAAATAGTGAGCGAGAAAGATAGAGATACAAAGAGATATGCTCACACGAACACACTCACATACACACAGACATATATATATATATATATATATATATATATATATATATATATATATATATATATATATATATCTGTGTCTGGCAGTAGATATGCATGCATATCATTTGATATATATATATATGTATATACATATAAATGTATATGAATTGTTGAAATGAGACAGAGTGGGGAGAGAGAAAGAAAAATACAAAGAGATGTGCACACACACACACACACACACACACACACACACACACATATATATATATATATATATATATATATATTCACAAATTGTATTTCATAAAGACTGATTTAAATTAGTGCAGAAGTTGATCTTATATTCCATTTTCAGAATTCATATGAAGTGGCTGGAACCCCCATCATAGAATGACTAGTCGGAAAACTTTTTAGAGCAGTACTCTCTCCGGCTGTTTTTCAGTCTGTCTTTCCGACAACAAAACGACTAAGCTTGTTACATTAGTCGGGATATAGTAATTTCTCTCAAAAAAATATCTCTTATTTTATATGAGTGTTGATCCTTACAATTCATGAGGAAACACCAAGAAACTTACCTAAACACACTTGTGAAATCAAATATTAATCAGTAGAGTTCTTGCCGAATCGGCTGGGGCAATAGAATACGTCTCTACAGAGGGGTAAGACTCCCCCAACGAGTTTCCAGTCGGCTGGGGCTGTAGAATACACAGACTGCACCCCTGCAGAGGGGTAAGACCTCCCCCAAACGAGTGTCCTGGATATGACACTAAACAATTTAATGGTGACGTTCTAATGATGCTGGAGCTTTGCGAAATGCAGAGCACCCCTTCATTGCCATCGCTCCCAGGTCCACACTGGCCCGGAGTGGTAGCACCTGATAGGTCTCTATCTATGGCTCAAATAGAACTAAACTGTTTTCTTATGCTAAACTGAATTGTTTTAAATAGAACTGCTTTGACATTGAACTGTGTGTGGACAAAAACTTTACTTGTATTAAACTGAATTGTTTGAAATAGAACTGTTTGGTTAAACTAAATAGATTGAAATAGAAAAGTTGACAATTAAGCTGTGTACTTACATTTAAACTGCGTATTTATGCTGATCTTAATTGTTTGAATTCGAAGTGTTTTTTTGTATGCTAAACTGAATTGTTTGAAATAGAACTGTTTTGACATTTAAATGTGTGTAAACAAAATTTATACTGATGCTAAACTGAATTGTTTGAATTAGAACAGTTTGAATAAACTGAATAGCTTGAAATAGAAACGTTTTTGACAATTAAAGTGTGCACTCATACTAAACTGAATTGCTTGAAATAGAACTAATTATTTATATAAAAATAGATTTGGCATTAAGTAACCTACAAAGGTTGATATATCGTAAAAATCAAACAACTATTAAACAGTAGAATTCAAATGAGTTTTAGATCAACATTGATCAGCTTGTTTTTTTTGTGTGTTTTTAACAACGTTGCATGTGAAAAAGAAAGAAAAAAAAATAATAAAATAAACTATAATTTCTTCCGGGCTTCGGTTTCTGTTTTTTTTTTTTTTTTTTTTTTTTGTTTAATGGCATATAAACTTTCGTGGATACCAAAACTATCCTTAGAGAAAAAACAATCGTGGAACCAATGAACTCATTGCTTGAAGAATTCGAGAGATCACATCTTTCCAAAGAATATTTGTCCGAAAGTGTTCCTATTAGCACGAATTGAGTTCGAACTCTCTTACGACGATATCGCAGCTTATCATGTTAGCCACTACTCCACAGGAATTCTCCACTTGTTTCATTTTAGAAAAGGCATGGCAAGTGCTGTAATAATTACTGTTATTGAAAATGGTTTAGGCAACCCACTTCTGGTTAAGACAACATTTCAGGTTTTGATAACGGCCGTAGGAAAGACATCAATCCACTTCTTATCACTTATATGGCAGAACGGGCTCTCTAGCTTTGTAGATGGGCAAACAAGTCTCGCTGGTTGGTCGATATCACTCCTTATTCCCATATTTTATTTCTTTTTAAGAAGACATCTATCGGCTGCCAGTAATGGTCGGAACTTTATAAGATAAAGAAGAAATAAACAAAAGGGACCTGAGAATAAATTCGTATTTTTCAGTTTCTCTCGACCCAAACAAAGGGTGGTGCATGTGTAGCTTTTAGCTCTTCAGTCTAAATCAAGAAGACCCCAACTATAGCGGACGGTAGACGAAGTCTTGGTTAGTTGTCTATCCCCTTCTATTTCTAAGGGCTCACTCCTGAATTTCCTATTCTATTCTGATATCTATTAAAATCTGTTTTGTTTTGGTTTGGTTTGGTTTCTTTGTTTAATGGAATATCAACCTTTATAGGTTATTTAACGACAAAGCTATTCTCCTAGAAGAACAGTAGTGGTACTATTTTACCCATAGATGGGAGGATAAGGGGGTTTATAACTTTCCCAAGGTTATTTGCCCGAAAGTGAACGTAATAGCGCGACTGGAGTACGAACTCGCTTACTACGATTCCGCAGTCCATCGCTTTAACCATTACACCACGAGGACACCCCTTCTTTGTTTAATGGCATATCAACCTTTGTTGATTATTTGATGCCAAAGCTATTCTCCTAGAAGAACAGTAGTGGTACTATTTTACCCATAGATGGGAGGATAAGGGGGTTTATACCTTTCCCAAGGTTATTTGCCCGAAAGTGAACGTAATAGCGTTACTGGAGTACGAACTCGCTTACTACGATTCCGCAGTCCATCACTTTAACCATTACACCACGAGGACACGCCCTATTAAAATCTGTCGAACTCTACCTTATTTAGAGATCCCTTTGATACTACCATCTTGTTACGTTCACGTTCTATATCTTACAATACTTACTATAGCTTAAGACTTGTATCCGGTTTTGATTAACGGAATTAGGACAATCCATCGCCTTGCGTTTAATGAAGGTTTGGTTTGGTTTGGTTTGGTTTGTTGGGTTTTATGGCATATCAACCTTTGTGGGTTATTTAACGCCAAATCCATTTTTATGTAAATAATCTGTTCTATTTAAAACAATTCTGTTTAGCATAAGTACACAGTTTAATTGTCAAAAACATTTCCATTTCAAACTATTCAAGCAGTTATATGTAACAATTCAGTTAAGTGTAAATACAGTTTTAATGTCAAAAAACAGTTCTATTTCAAATAATTCAGTTAAGCATAAGCACACAGTTTAAATGTAAGTACGGTTTAATTGTCAAAAACATTTCTATTTCAAGCTATTCAGTTTAGTCAAACAATTCAATTTACCATAAGTATGCTGTTAGTTCTATTTAACCCATAGATAGGGCCCTATCAGGTGCTACCACTCCAGTCACGCTACTGGGAGCAATGGTAATAAAGGGGAACTCCGCATTCCCCAAAGTTCCAGCACTATTGGAACCTCACCATCAGATTGTTTAGTGTCATATCCAGGACACTCGTTGTGGGGAGGTCTTACCCCTATGCAAAGAAGCAGTCGGTGTATTCTACAGCCCCAGCCGACTGGGCAATTTAATGAAGGGTTCAGTTCGAAGTTCTGCGTGAGCTCCCACGTTCAACATGACGGCCGACGGACACATTGACCGAAACATTGCGAATATAACAATTAAACAATACTTTGAACTAAGAGGTAAAACTTATCAAGCTTTATCTCCGGAATTTAGACAATTTTGTAAATATTTAGAGTGATCAATAAAGGTTTATTGTTGGAGAGTACCTGCTGCCTAGGGCTAAAGTATTTGACCACGACATCGTAGTAAGCGAGTTCGAACTCCAGTCACGCTACTGTATTTATTTTTGGATTAATTACCTTGTGAAAAGTATGAACTCTGTTATCTTTCCATCTATAGGTTAAATAATACTCCTACTGTTTTTTTTTACAAGGCTGGCTTTGGCATTAAATAACCCACAAATATTGAAATGTCATTAAACAAAGAAAGCAAATGTAAGCCTTCTTGTAGATTTTTTTAAATTTTTTTATTGTGTTACATATTCACAGATCCGTCAGCAAGAGATTTTGTTTGCTGGAGGCACCTGTGGGGAAAGCGGGGCGGCAGAAAAGGTTTGTGTGAGTTGGAAATCAGAAGAGGAACGTGTAGGCACGAAGAATATTATATAGACACACAGTTTCAATCTTCACAAGATTGGCGGTCTGTTCGGAGAAGCGGGTAGTCAGAGCAAAAGCTGCACTGGGCACAGCCCTGGGTCGGTCAAGTGGCCTCGCGTTGAGAAATGGTCCTGATCAGCCCTGTCAAGAAAGTACTGGGTGGGGCTCTGAATATAGGGTCACGGCCTGGGTTAAGAAGATATGGTGTCAAATATAGCAGTCCTCAGTCAGTCCTGAGTTCACGTCCTTTATCTCTCTCTCTCTCTTTCTCTCTCTCTCTCACACACACACACACACACACACATGCAACATTTCGACACTTTCGTAAGTAAACATACAGTGTATATTTTTTCAAACAAGAATTGTTTCCTCTTTGGCTACACAACAATTGCATATCAACTCTTGTGGGTTATTTAATGCTAAATCCTTTCTTGTATAAGACCAGTAATGGTATTATTTAATCCATAGCTGGGAAGGGTTCATACAATTCCTGAGAGTAAAAGTCCAAAAGTGAACGCAGTTGCACGAATGCAATGTGAACTAGCCTACTAAGATTTTTACAGTCTAACACGTCAGCCACTACAATACGGGAACTCCTGTTTACTTGAAGGAGTTGTAAGAAAATATTTAAAAATATTCAAACGAGTCCACTTCTGGTAATACATTGAACTTTTCTTTCTTTGGAGTGTACCATTCTAAGGGGGTCACCGTCAGGGTACTCTAAGCCTTGCCGACAGGGCGTTTGGTAAATTTTAGTGGATATAATATCCACTGAAGAGATGAGTGCATCATCCTTAATAAACTTGGAGGTTAATGGAGAATGCTGCCAAGGGGAGGTAACTAAGCATAAACAATTTGAAGTGGAAAAGAGAAAAGGAGCCATTTTAGATTAGGTCTAGACAAATGGACAATAAATATCATAACTGACAGGGGAGAGATTATGTAGCTGCGAGTGAAAATTGGCAGAGCTCTCCTTTGCACTGCAACAATATCTGTAATAGAGAAGGGGAGGAAATGTTTTTTCTGTTGTTTTTTTTTCGGCCGATATATAGAAAACTGATGAATAAATAAGGGGGAAAAATAAATGTCTGTTTAGTTGTGGAAAGAAAGGATCAGTTTGATGGAATGGCCTAATCTTTAATGATACAGAGTTTGTTTTGTTTGTAAGCTGGAGGCGTCATAAGACAGAAATGGTTTAGGGATTTTTGGTTTGTTTTGTTTAGGAATATTGTTTAGTTTTATTTTTGTCATTGTTGTGAATCAGAAATATTTTTTTTTATTTTGTATATATTCTGAAATAGGGATTGTTTATTGTTGGGATGTTAGTTGTATTGTGTGTGAAAGAATAAATAATTTCTTCTTTTTTTAAGAGAGGAATGTTTTATTTTAGCTGATTGTTTTTGTTTTTTTTCTTTGGGTAAAGTTCAGAGATTGCCTCATCCACCACGCAAAGAATGAGAGAAAGAATACAAAATCTTTTCCATCCAACAACAAAAAAAAAAAAAAAAAAAAAAAAATGAAGAAAAATAAAGAAATTGAATATTTTGAATGAAAATTGCATTTCCCTTTAACCACGAATTTGTGTATCATTTGTACTTCCTTCTCCTTATTCACTTAAAAAAAAATGAAAAAAAAAAAAGAAAAAAAAATGAAAATATTAATTTTTTTTTACCTTCGTAATATTTTGTTTCATTCAATGATGGATGATATCCAACCAAATGTCTATTTAGTGTGGAATATCTTTTGTTGATTTTTCTTTCTTTCTTTCTTTCTTTCTTTCTTTCTTTCTTTCGCTTGTTGTTGTTGCTCTTCTTCTTCTTCTTCTTCTACAATTTCTTTTTCGTCTCTTTCTACTTCTTTTTCTATTCCATTCTATATTTCTTATTGTCCTTGTTGCTCCACTCCCACTCCCACTCTTCTTCTTCTTCTTCTTCTTCTTCTTCTTCTTCTTTATTCGCTTTTTCTTTTTTCTCAAGGTTTTCTTTTCTTTCTACGAATACATCTTCCTCCTCTTCTTAGCTGCCTTTTCTCTTCCTTTTTTTCTCACATTCATTTGCTTTCTTCCTTTACTCATATTTTTTTTCTTTTCTTTTTAAAGTTTTCTGTAAACTTTTTATTGTCTTCTTGCTTTCTTCTTTCTCCTTTTCTTTTCTCTTTTTATCTACTTCTTTGTTTTTTCCTAGTTTATCATTTCCCTCTCACACTCTCTCAACTTTTTTCTTGCTTTCTTCTTCTTTCTTTTTTCATCCTCTTTCTTTTTTTCTCCTTCCTCTTCATTATATCTTTTTATCAATCTCTCAACCATTTCTTTCTTTCCCTTCTTCTTTCTCTTCTTCCTTCTTTCTCTGTCTATCTCTCTAATAAATTCTAGAGTAAACAAAATTCCTCCCCCCCAATTTTTTCATGCTTTTTTTTTATATCAAACCTTTTATCTTTCATTTCCTTTATTTCTTGGCCGTTATCAATTTTTTTAATACCAAATATTCCATTCACCTGCCACTTCCCCACTAACTGCGCCAACCACTTCAAAAATCCAAAGTCATTCTTGTCATTTCTGTCAGATGATATGAAGGAATATATTTTGGGATGAGTCTTGACAGGGGGGCAGCAGGTGGTGTAGGACCCTGATGCCCATATGGGGGTTGTGCAGGGTATGGATGGAACGTTGCATTATGCATGGGGTTAGGAAGGGATTTTATATAACAAATTGTCATCCTCAATGACAGAAAGAGGTGTTTAAGGACTCCAAAGAGATGAGTGGTTGGGACGAGCTCAGTATAGATTATGAATGTATCAAATACTGGAGGAGGGGTAACTGAGACAGAAGAGGTAGTTGGAGAAGAAAAAAGGCCAGTCTTGACCCCTACAACTTTTTTATAATCATTATTCATATCCTTGAAATATTTGCAGATTGCTTTGAATACAAACATGAGAGAAAGAAAAATCTCCCTACCATACTTGAATGATAATGAAAAGAGGCTGGGATGTATTACTGGGATACCAGAGGTGAGCTTGATCGTATACTTCTAAGTATTTCATTTGATTTGGTTTTCTAGTTTAATGGCATATCAACCTTCGTGGGTTATTTAATGCCAAAGCCAACTTTGACCAGGAGGGATGAGGGTTTTCATAACTTTCAAAAAGGCATTAGTACAAAAATGATCGTAGCAGCGCGATTTGGTTTCAAACTCGCTTTGTTCGATATTGCAGCTAAGCACGTTAACCACAACACTAGTGGTTTTCTCATTTTAGATATTTTCTCTCCTCCCACCTGCAAAAAAGCTGAAATGTCCTCTCAAAGCATTTACAAATATCTCTCCTCCGGTAAGAAGATGAAAAAGAATTTCTTTTATTTTTGTCCTCCTTAGCAGAAGGAAGATATTAACTGAAGACGTTTGACTTCAAATGTAAAAAAAAAAAAAAAATAAAACTACAAAAATAAGAAACAAATCAAATCAAATCACACATCACCCTGTTGGTAAAATCTAGAATATTCTTGCGGTAAGGCTGTAACATATTGACCTCCCACCCGGCCGAGCTGTCAAATAAGAAATGCACCAGTGCAAATAACAGATGCATCCGGTCGAAGATACCAGGGGACAACCTTGACTGTGGACGGGTTGAATTGAGTGCAGATGCGACGCTCACTGAAGCAGGGGGATATCAAACAGTTATATAACCCGGTGCCACAGGAAGTTCGAGTTAGTTGGAAATCAGAGTTTGGAGTCAGTGGTTGCAGTTCGAAGCAGTGAGAACCAGACCCAGCAGAGAGCTGGGCCCTCATGGCCCCCGGTTGAGCATCCCCGCAGGATGAGAAAGAAGTGCTTCTATAGCCGGAAGGGCTGAGTGTCAATATGTTGCAGTCTTTGTTCATTCTCTAACTCAACTCGCACATAACCCTTTCGTAACCCTTTCGTACCATTTCGAATAAAGTGTGAGAGGTATATTTTTCTAAAGAACTATGTTTCGTTCGTCTTTATTGTGTTGACTATGATTCTGCATGCTTATGAGTATGTTACAAGGCCTCCTCTAAAGATTGGCGTCCTGGGTATTGCACTAAAGTTCTGAATTTGCACTAAAGTTCTGAATTTCTAGTGGGTTGGGATTATAACTTCATTGTCATAACTCCCGGCTTTATTCTGACCCAGAGGGAAAATGCCTGTTAGGGTCCCATCTATGTGCCAAAAAAATCTACTTAAACATTATTCGGTATGCCCGTGTGCAAAAAACCTTTGAAGAAACAAGTACACAAAAATTGTATTCATCGAACTTGATTCGCTAATCTCTATGCATAAAATAACCCAGGGTGTGTTGACATACCGTTAAAATCAATCAATCAACAAATGACTGATAAAAGAATGATCTTACGAGCCACGGTAATTTTATAACTCATGAACGGATTTTAAGAAATTTGAAATCTACAGAAAGAATATAATAGATTAAAACTTCAAAGGTTAACATGGACTAAGACTAACCAACCAATCAATCCACCAACAAACCAACCAACCAACCAATCAAACAACCAATCAACCAACCAATCAATCAACAACAAACCAATCAAGACGACAACCAACCAATCAGCTAACAAATTAACCAAACAAGCAACCAATTAACCAATCAAACAACCAACAAATCAGCTAACCAAACAAACAACCAGTTATCCGACCAATTAACCAATCAATCAACTAACCAACGAACCAATGAATCAACAAACCAACCAATTAACCAACCAACCAATCAATCAGTCAAAAAACCAACCAACCAACCAACCAACCAACCAGTTAACCAACCAACCAACTAACCAAACAACCAGCCGATCAATCAGTCGGCAAACCAATCAACCAACCAAACTACCTGTTAACCAACCAATTAACCAATCAACTAACCAACCAACCAACCAACCAATTAACCAACCAACCAGCCAACCGATCAATCAGTCAACAAACCAATCAACCAACCAACCAAACAAACAACCAGTTAAACAACCAACCAACCAACCAAGCTACCAACGAACCAATCAACCAGTTAACCAATTAACCAACCGACCAGCGAATTGACCAAACAACCAACATATCACCTAACCAACCAATCAACCAGTCAACAAACCAGCCAACCAAATAAACAACCAATTAACCCATCAATCAACTAAACAACGAGCCAACCAATCAACCAACCAGCCAATCAATCAACAAACTAACCAACCAAGCAACCAATCAAATAAGTTATCAACCAACCAAGCAACCAGTTAACAAATAAACCAACCGAATTGACCAAACAACCAACAAACCAACCAAGTAAGCAGTTATATACAGTTCATTCGTACCGTAGGACTTTAAAATGACCAAAACTAAAACGTTCCACTCTTTACAATCATAAAAAGGTCTTTGTATTTAATTCAATTTTTATTCAATTCAAATTGTATTTAATTCAATTTTTATTCAATTCAATTTTTTTTCTATGTCGAAATCGTTAATTGTCGTTTGCAGTTGTTACAACTGCAAACGACAATTAACGATTTCGACATTGAACAAAATTCTGTATAAAGAATATCTTGCTGACTGGACCAACTTTTTTCACCTTATATTATAAAGCAAAAAGAATGAAAGCAGTGATTCGAGTATAAATTCCGACCAAAGCTGTTTGCACTGACTTCCTATTTATGCCCTAGGGAAATGCATTTATCCCCATTTTTATTTTACACGTATCATTGAATATCTGACTAAGTCGGATCCTCTAGTTATAAAAAGGAGAGGGGAAACCAGTCAAGGAAAAGGACCACTTTGATAACACTTCATGAAAAGAACATTGATTTAAACACCGAAATATCTAGCAGACAAAATTAATCAATAAAAGGGATAAGAATATGTAGCTTCTGAATTTAAAAAAAAACCCGCCAAACTGCGGAAATTTCTTTTATCAGCTTTCGAAATAGAAACTTCTAATATTCTTTAAAAAATGTTTCTTTGTTATGGAAAGGTATTATCTTCTATTGAAACGGATAATTGATGAATATGATTTATAGGCTGTTTCTCTAAAGATGGCAAAGTATTGTTCAGATTTTTATGAATTACCTCCCTTGAGAAACCATTGAAACTATCTGTGGTTCGATCAATATTTCAAATAATTAATCATTGTGGTAGAGTTATTACTCTAGAGATGTACACAGAGCAAAAGAATTAAACGGCCTGGGAATAGCGTTAAATGTAGGGAAAAGTGGAGTGATCAGTCATTGATTGGTTTTGGCTGGACATTGGTCACGATAGAACGTCACGTTGGAATGAAAATCAGTGGCAACAGACGATGAATTCAAAGATGGCAGCCAATCTTCATTAGAATGGAAGAAAGGCGGGAAAATATGTGAATTTTATTGCAAGCTTAAAAGCAAAACTTTTTCAAGTTAAACCTTTTGAATTCCACGGTTTAATATAAAAAATCAAATAATGTATTTATATATATATGTGTGTGTGTGTATGTGTAAATAATATATATATATATATATATATATATATATATATATATATATATATAACGTTTCGGTTTTAATAAACCTTCGTTAGGACTTTAAAATGGTAAAACACGTGGTAATAATAAAAAAAACAGAATGAGGAGAATGTATAAAAAGAAAGATCATATAATTTTTCAATCATTCCATCAGTGTTCTCCTCCTTCTATTTTTGCATTTTATTAAACTCCATCGTTGTTCTATTAACTCTTATTTCACCGTTTTAAAGTCCTGATGAATGTTCATGAAAACCGAAACGTTTTAACGTCGACTTCCTACATAATAAATTCATCACTTTTGGATTAGTTTTTGAAATTTTTCTCCGTACCGTCGGATTCCTTTCCATTATTGAGGGGTGTCCTCATGGTGTAATTATTTGAAAATTATTTGTATTAAGAATTGTTAGTCTTAGCAATAATAGTTTATAAAGATTATTAATATTATTCGTTACTTAAAAGCATTTAACTGTGAGAAAATTATTTGTATTAAGAATAGTTAGTCTTTGCTATAATCATCATCATCATGTGCCGCTAGCACGGATATCCCTGACCCTCTCTCGCCACTTCTCCTTATCATTCATCGCTTCTGGCAGGTCTTCAGGGCTACATCCCGTATCCTCACATAGCTGCTGTATGTATGTTTGAGCTGGTCGTCCTGCTTTTGCTTGGCCATATGCGGGGGTCCATAGAAGTACATCACTGATGAGTTCGTCCTTGCTTCTCCAGCTGTGTCCTGCGTGTTTGGTTCGTCTAACTTGTATAGTTTTTGTGACGGGAGGCAGTTGGCCGTACAGTTGGTGCCTTGTGGGGTGTTGCCGACAGGACTTGTTCAATATAGCTCGCAGCATTCTTGTGTAATTGCCGTCTAGCTTCTTCAGCCGTTTAGTTAGCGTCCAAGTAGTGCATCCATATAGCAGTATCGATGAAAGCATTTAACTGTGTGAAAATTATTTGTATTAAGAATAGTTAGTCTTTGCTATTATAGTTTACAAATATTATTATTATTATTATTATTATTATTATTATTATTATTATTATTGTTATTATTATTTGTTACTTGAAAGCCTTTAACTGTGTGAAGATTATTTGTATTAAAAAGTCATTTAAAGCTATAATTATTAAATGAGGATTATTATTATTAGTTTGTGAGATTATATAACTGTGCAAAGAAATAATTATCATTAAGTAGGCGTGATTACTTCAAACCATATAATTATGCTTCCGTCATTAGTGTTGGATAGAAATACTACTTAATATATTACCATATCCATATTATTTGTGTTTGACTGGAATACTTGAAACCATATAACCTCGTGTGAATAATTTATATTAAGAATAGCTACTTGAAGCTATAATTGTTTACTAAGGATTATAATTCGTTTTTTGAAATCATATTAGTGGAAACCATCTTAACAAGGAGGCGTTCATGATGTAATGGTTATTGTCGTTGGAAATGGACTCAGTGACAGCCTTGTACATTGGCTGAGGCTGTAGAATATACCGACTGCACCTCTGCAGAAGGGTAAGACCCCACCTCACCAACTAGTGTCCTAGATATGAAACTAAACTATCTGATGGTGAGGTTCCAGTGATGCTGGAGCTTTTGGGAATGCGGAGTACCCCTTCATTGCCATTGCTCCCAGGTCCACTCTGGCCCGGAGCGGTAGCACCTGATAGAGCCCTATCTAAGGGTCAAATAGATCTAAACCGCGTACTAATGATAATGTGAATTACTCGAAATAGAACTGTTTTGACATTTAAACTGCATACTTATTCTAAACTGAATTGTTTGAAATGGAACAGTTTGACTTAACTGAAATAGAAATGCTTTCGGCAATTAAACTGTGTACTTATGCTCAATTGAATTGTTTGAAATAGAACTGATTATTTGTATAAAAATGGATTTGGCATTAAATAACGTACAATGGTTGATATGCCATAAAACCCAAACAACCAACAAATACGCGGTGACACGAGTTCAAATTCTGGACAATACTGTATGCATTTTACCTACAGCTAATACCCTTGAGGAAACGTACGACTCTTATCCTATTCCTTCAAGTTTTGGGTAAATAGTAGGGCAAACTGTGCTCATTAACCATGGTATGACAACTGGTCTAGGAGAATGAAAATTCAGAATTCAAAACTGTAAAAATTCGCTTAAAATTTGACCTTCTGTCGCATCCTACACGTTAGGACGGGAGGGTATATATATATATATATATATATGGAATTAAATACTGGAAATAAATCGGGCAGTTTGAAGAAAATAAAAAGACAAATGTCTTCTCTTCTTTTCTGAGTAGCGTTTTGGCATTTTTTGCTTTTATCATCTTTTAATCCGTTGTATCTGCTAAAAGTTCTACACATTTAAACATCATTGTCAGAGTCAATCACGTGATGGTTAAAAAAAAAACGTTAATTGAACGGCTGAGTCAATCACGTGATGGTTTAAAAAACGTTAATTGAACGGCTATATGATCTTTCTTTGTACATATATATTTTCTTTCTTCTTCTTGCTTTTTTTTTTTTAAATTGAAATATCTATGGTTGTTCTAGCGAGACTTTCCACTATCGTTAGTGTTCGGCCCATTGGTATTGGGGGTAGAACGTTTACCAATGGCCCGGGAGAACGGGAATCAATCCCAGGTCGAGTTATAGCAAAGACTCGAAAAATAGTACTTGATCCCTTCTTGCTTGACCCTCAGTATTGTAAAGTACGTATCCGGGGTGAAGTGGAGTAATACAGGGAAAGGTGTTGAACCTCCCCAACACCTTAATGTTGTAACTATTGAAAAGGGAGACTTCTGGCCCCCTTCAATTACGATCACTAACTTATATATATATATATATATATATCATCATCATGTCGTGCTGCTAGCACGGATATCCCTGACCCTCACTAGCCACTTCTCCCTATCCTTCATCGCCTCTGGCAGGTCTTCAGGGATACATCCCGTATCCTCACATAGCTGCTGTATGTATGTTCGAGCTGTTCGTCCTGCTTTTGCTCGGCCATATGTAGGGGTCCATAGGAGTACATCACTTATGAGCTCGTCCCTGCTTCTCCAGCAGTGTCCTGTATGTCTGGTTCGTCTAACTTGGATAGTTTT